>CAJQUW010001687.1:0-91684 GCA_907163375.1 Prostheceraeus crozeri | reverse complement strand
TCAACAAGATAGAGACTTCACTCAAATTTGGAATTCACGAGATAGCAGTTTACTTGTACACCTCAAATAATAACAGAATTCGCTAGAGAACACTTCACTTATACGTCTCAAAGACAGAGCGAAATGATACGGATGTTACTTTACATCTATACTTTCATATTCATCATTCATTGGCTGTTCATTCTGATTGGTTGCTTGTTGATACTTAAGAATTAGAAAACATTTCAAAGTCATTATTCACAGTCAACATGACAAGCCCTCCGACAACACCAAATACAAAATTCTCTTCTCCATGCTCAACACCAAAGGCGCTCGTTGCACCAAACGCTCCAACGAAGGGGAAGGTAGAGAAGGTGTACCGACTGGACAATATCAGAAAGTTATCATTACCAGCGGATGAGAAAGAGGAGAGTGTATGTGAGAAGGAGTGTCCCGACTTAACAGACGTGAGGTGGAAGTATCTCCAGTACGATACTGACGATTCGATGGAGATCACCAGCGCGAAATTCCTCCACCAATTATGGGAGTGGTACACCCCTAACTCCCAGCCACGAACTATGGCGGAGTGGGAGTATATTGACAAAGTGAGGCTCTCAGTGGAAGAACGATTAAAGCAACTGAACTGTTTTTGTTATCTATGTGAAGCCAGACTCTGGGACGATATTGACGATGAAGACCTTTTGAAATACATGCCATAATAAATTTTTATTTCGTATTATCTTTGCTTTCATACTGACTTACTTGAATGGGACTTCAGTGGATGATTTAATCATGTATACTTTTTCATTTGGAAATAGTAGCACGCTTAGTCTAACTTGTAAATCTTATAACATTTCATATGGGCGATGATGATAGCTGAAATAGTGTCAAATAAAATTAAGATAGCTTACACTTCTGATACAGGGATAGCAATCGACCGCGATCCATGTGTAAAGAGCTTGTTAGACTACGGAAGAGAGAAGTGTGTTATGTTGCGTGTGGCGCGTGAGTGTCCTCCCATTTCATTCCATTCATCAATTCGTCTCATTGATAGAGACAGGTAGAACTCATGGTTCTCATAACGTATGCAATGGAAAGTTTTAGGCAACCTTCGACAGTTGGCTAAATGTCGCCCTGGCGCGAATGCATACTACGTTGAGACAGAGGCAATCACTTGCAAACATGACGCAGAGAGGTTTAACAAGATTGACCATTGCCGAATGTCCCTTGCGGTATACATAGCTACGGGTTTCACCGCCGCCCTTTACAGGAACGCCCGTCGAAAGGAAGTATTACACCGAACTTCATTTGCAACGTTCAAGTTGACTGATAGCAGATTCAACTTAATGATAGTATTCGCCAGTCCGAAGACTGCCCAGGGCAAACCGCGTGGAGGTTCTATCATGTCTTGCCCATGGTGGCCCTTAAGAGAGCCGTTGGTTCGTTCTCGTCGTATCTGAAAATAGAAGGAAAAATAGATGAAATTATATTCAAGTGATAGAGATGATATTAACTTACCATAAGAGAAATTTAGCCGGTTCGTGACCCCTTCGATGGTGGTGGCTGAGGCAAGTACTTGGCCGGCAGTTTTCGCTTCCGGTGGCGCAATTCTTTGATGTCGCCATCATGCTTGATGGATACATGGATACAGCGCATCTCCGCCATTGCTCCCTCGTAGCATTCGAACGTGCTGTCGACATCCTCACTTTGCAGCAGAATGTCATCAACAATCCTGCTGTTGATAATTGGTAGGTGGAGTGTTGTTCTTCTCTCCTTGTGCTGCTCGTTCTCAACCATTTTCATTTTTGGTTGCTCAATCTTGAGCTTAAGCACCCCTTCTTGTGATTTTAAATTTTTAATATTTGCTGCCTGCTCTTCAACTCGCTTTTCACTTTGCAGTGCCCTATCCCGAAAAGCCTCCAAATTTATGACCTGCGTTTTGAGGTTCTTAATTGATTTCCTGGACTTGAGCTTTCAGGTTAAAATTTTCACCTCTCAAAGTCTCGCATTCGTTTCTAAAGCGACTCAGCTCATCTTTCAATTTATTGAGCGCAAACTCCTGGCTAACTTTGGCAGCCTGATCGTCCTTATTCCAGGCTAAAGTTTGGGCTTTAATCCCCTTCAATTTTTTCGGGGAAGATTGGCTGATTGGCTTCGCTATTCCTTTAACGGGCACTACAACCTCCTGAGAGTCGGACTCGTCTTAGGTGTCTGAATCACTGCTTAGATCATTTCCTGTAGTCGGAACAGCAGGATCGGCTGTTATTGCATTCTGCAATTCTTCATTTCCTGTAGTCGGAACAGGAGGATCGGTTATTATTGCATTCTGCAATTCTTCATTTCCTGTAATCGGAACAGGAGGATTTATGATATCTGCAATTGCATTCTGCAGTTCTTGATCCAAATCGACCAATTCAAAATAGGGGGCTATGATTTTGCCTATGTCCGAAGTTGTATAATTTGCGAACTTCACAACTGGACAGTTCTGATGCCTCTCATAAAATTTTTCGTGCTGCTTGCCTCTTAAAAACTTTTGGCAATGTGTACAGCCGGAAACAACACCTTTCTCAACATGAATGTGAGGCGTGTTCTTATATTTATTCAAGTGGCGTTTAAACTCACCACCTCTCTTCACTTCACCACAAGAGCACTTTTTAAACAGAAATTTTGAGTTGCCTCCCATATTCTATAGAAGGAAAGATAAAATAGAATTACTGACAAGTAACATTGACAATCATTTTAAAAATACAACTAATATGTCATTCAATACTTGAGGATAGACAAGCTAGGCTGATGAATCCGTTACAGGCATTACTCAGAGGGGATCTTATCCCGACTCCAAGGCCTCGGCCCTCAAATCCAACCTCCCGCGGACAGAGCGTGCGTCATATCACTGTGTTGGTATTCGGACCCCGATTTTGACATGAAAACCGGTGGAGTTATTTACATCAGGAAGCAAGTCTCGAGCCGAAGCTCGCCTCTGACAACTTTATAAAGGTCTTTATTGAAATCAGAAGGTTTGCAAACCCCGAAAATCGCCAAAAATAGTGAATTTAAATTTTTCAACTTTTTAGCACTACTTACGACATTTTATAAGTAGTCTATCACTTAGGACAGGTCAATAGCGACCGAACCTTTTTTGAATCAAGTCAAACGGACTTGTAGAAGCAAAGTTACAAGCCTTTAAAGTTTTGGAGTCTTTTATGGCCTGGAGACGAAGGCCATCTCCTGGCTAACCTCTAAGTCTGACGGCTTAGCTGATATCAGCAATGAAATTTTCTAAGTCGGTTTCTTACAGAAACTCGGAATTTGGAATGTCCGAAGCCATCATCGGAGCTCAGAGAAACGACCTACCTTTGACAATCGTTCTCCTCTAAATGAAAAGTCTCTGTCGGTTCCCAGCTTATATAGTGTGTGGCGATCAGCTGATGACGTAATACCCATTATCCAAACACTAAAAACCCGTCTATCTCCGGTTCTAATGCTCCGATTGAGCTGGAAATCCACCAATTCCATGTAGAATTTGACGCTGAATCCGAATCTGGCCTCCGTTTTCCCATCCGATGCTTCGTTTTGGCTCTACAGTAGGCAGCCATCGCAAAAATTCTAACTGTCGTTTTTCCGAAAAATGTTGAAAATTTTTTCTCGCCGATTGCCTTGAAACTCACCATACAGATAGAGAATTTCACGCTGATTCCAAATCTGAAATCCGTTTTCCAATCCGATGCTTCGTTTTGAAGCTACAGCCCAAAACGTCCCAAATTCTAACTCTGTCGTTTTTCGCCAATGTCCCAAAATCTTAAATGGCGTCTCACATCTAAACGAAGACAGATAAGAACAAGCCGATTCTTTCACTGAATTTGTCTCACTCTTAGCTTTCAAACGAGCTATCGCACGACAAAATCCGTCCACTGGAAGCCAAAATCGAAGCAAGCTGTCCAGAGGGGGGGGGACGTCAGCGAAAATTTTTTCTCTCCGATTGCGTTCAAATTCACCATACCGATGCAGAATTTCACGCTGAATCCGAATCTGGCCTCCGTTTTCTCATCCGATGCTTCGTTTGGGCGCTACACACCAAAACGTCCCAAATTCTAACTCTGTCGTTTTTTTCGAAAAATGTTGAAAATTTTTTCTCGCCGATTGCCTTGAAACTCACCATACAGATAGAGAATTTCACGCTGATTCCAAATCTGAAATCCGTTTTCCAATCCGATGCTTCGTTTTGAAGCTACAGCCCAAAACGTCCCAAATTCTAACTCTGTCGTTTTTCGCCAATGTCCCAAAATCTTAAATGGCGTCTCACATCTAAACGAAGACAGATAGGAACAAGCCGATTCTTTCAGTGAATTTGTCTCACTCTTAGCTTTCAAACGAGCTATGGCACGACAAAATCCGTC
The DNA here is from genome assembly GCA_907163375.1 of Prostheceraeus crozeri. Lineage (NCBI taxonomy): Eukaryota > Metazoa > Platyhelminthes > Polycladida > Euryleptidae > Prostheceraeus > Prostheceraeus crozeri. The sequence continues at coordinate 87,308 of CAJQUW010001687.1, read as the reverse complement.
CACTGGAAGCCAAAATCGAAGCGAGCTGTCCAGAGGTAGGGGGACGTCAGCGAAAATTTTTTCTCTCCGATTGCGTTCAAATTCACCATACCGATGCAGAATTTGACGCTGAATCCGAATCTGGCCTCCGTTTTCCCATCCGATGCTTCGTTTGGGCGCTACACACCAAAACGTCCCAAATTCTAACTCTGTCGTTTTTTCGAAAAATGTTGAAAATTTTTTCTCGCCGATTGCCTTGAAACTCACCATACAGATAGAGAATTTCACGCTGATTCCAAATCTGAAATCCGTTTTCCAATCCGATGCTTCGTTTTGAAGCTACAGCCCAAAACGTCCCAAATTCTAACTCTGTCGTTTTTCGCCAATGTCCAAAATCTTAAATGGCGTCTCACATCTAAACGAAGACAGATAGGAACAAGCCGATTCTTTCAGTGAATTTGTCTCACTCTTAGCTTTCAAACGAGCTATTGCACGACAAAATCCGTCCACTGGAAGCCAAAATCGAAGCGAGCTGTCCAGAGGGGGGGGACGTCAGCGAAAATTTTTTCTCTCCGATTGCGTTCAAATTCACCATACCGATGCAGAATTTCACGCTGAATCCGAATCTGGCCTCCGTTTTCTCATCCGATGCTTCGTTTGGGCGCTACACACCAAAACGTCCCAAATTCTAACTCTGTCGTTTTTTCGAAAAATGTTGAAAATTTTTTCTCGCCGATTGCCTTGAAACTCACCATACAGATAGAGAATTTCACGCTGATTCCAAATCTGAAATCCGTTTTCCAATCCGATGCTTCGTTTTGAAGCTACAGCCCAAAACGTCCCAAATTCTAACTCTGTCGTTTTTCGCCAATGTCCCAAAATCTTAAATGGCGTCTCACATCTAAACGAAGACAGATAGGAACAAGCTGATTCTTTCAGTGAATTTGTCTCACTCTTAGCTTTCAAACGAGCTATTGCACGACAAAATCCGTCCACTGGAAGCCAAAATCGAAGCGAGCTGTCCAGAGGGGGGGGACGTCAGCGAAAATTTTTTCTCTCCGATTGCGTTCAAATTCACCATACCGATGCAGAATTTCACGCTGAATCCGAATCTGGCCTCCGTTTTCTCATCCGATGCTTCGTTTGGGCGCTACACACCAAAACGTCCCAAATTCTAACTCTGTCGTTTTTTCGAAAAATGTTGAAAATTTTTTCTCGCCGATTGCCTTGAAACTCACCATACAGATAGAGAATTTCACGCTGATTCCAAATCTGAAATCCGTTTTCCAATCCGATGCTTCGTTTTGAAGCTACAGCCCAAAACGTCCCAAATTCTAACTCTGTCGTTTTTCGCCAATGTCCCAAAATCTTAAATGGCGTCTCACATCTAAACGAAGACAGATAGGAACAAGCTGATTCTTTCAGTGAATTTGTCTCACTCTTAGCTTTCAAACGAGCTATTGCACGACAAAATCCGTCCACTGGAAGCCAAAATCGAAGCGAGCTGTCCAGAGGGGGGGGACGTCAGCGAAAATTTTTTCTCTCCGATTGCGTTGAAACTCACCATACCGATGCAGAATTTCACGCTGAATCCGAATCTGGCCTCCGTTTTCTCATCCGATGCTTCGTTTGGGCGCTACACACCAAAACGTCCCAAATTCTAACTCTGTCGTTTTTTCGAAAAATGTTGAAAATTTTTTCTCGCCGATTGACTTGAAACTCACCATACCGATGCAGAATTTCACGCTGAATCCGAATCCGGCCTCCGTTTTCTCATCCGACCACTCCTTCCACTCGAAACATCCCATTTTACAACCCAACATTCAGCACGAAAAACATCACACACTATAGCCTCGAGACTAATCCTGGCGGTCGCCCAAGTCCACCACGACACTCTGTCGTTCCAGAGGGGGGGGGGAGTCAGCGAACAGTTTGTGAACGCCAACCTGCCCGGCACACCACGACACTCTGTCGTTCCAGAGGGGGGGACGTCAGCGATGGCGGCCATCTTGCGCTATCTGGTGTTTGTCACTTCCTTACTACTAACATCGCAAAATATACAAAATTACATACTTTACTAGGAATCATAGGAATTAAATTAATCCTCACGATGCAAGCCTGGTAAAATCAACACTTCATCAAATCACAGAAAATTGAAAATTACTACAAAGCAATGGGCGACCGAAAGTGACATGTCAAACACAAAAACTGGACAACGGAATGCCACATTTTAGATTCGTCAGCATAATCGCGTATGTTGGAAGAAATCTGGGACATATTTGAGTGTTCTTTCACAGAAGGGTTTATCACAAACGCATAAGAAGTTGATCTTCTACGCACATAACAGCATTATCACATCGTTCTGGGAATCATTATCAATCAAAAAATTCTCACATGAGATCAGATGATACTGCCAATCAGATTCCATCTTTTTGAAAACCTCGGAATAGGTACTGGGAAGATATGTATGTTTTTGCGTCGCTACCAGTAAATTGCTTACCTTATTCAGTCGTAGTCAAAGAAAATGGACAATATCTACTATCTTTGATCGAATTTGAACTGCCCCACTATTGCTAGTTGTAGCGTTAATTAAAAGAAAATTAAATGAAAAAATATCCATGCTATTACATTCAGGAGGTCACGATTCTTGCACACGATTATTTTTGCTTCATCGCAGCAAATGGGTGAACTGGCACTAGTTGACATGGCGCACGAAAACCTCTGGTGATTCCACGAAACATTTCCGCGTCATTACGACATTGCGAAATGATGCAGCGTTCGCAGTGAATACTTTAGGAGTGCAGGTCTTCGTGCAGCATCATCATCGGGTGATTTCGTCTTTCGAAGCACACTCTCAATTATCGGTTTTAAATAGATCCTCCAGAAAACGTAGTTTGCAATTAAATTGGGCAGTTTACAATACATCAATTTTGTTTGCAGCAAGAAGCAGTCAGCAAAAATTTCAACTTTTGACTGCAGCATTGACCAATTAATTGAAATACATCTGATTTTTAAGAACCGTGCTAATTAGTGCTATGAAGATCAAATAGGATTTTCTATTTATTGTTACGGATCAGAGTGGATATACTGTCAGATCCTCGTTTTTGCAGACGGACATTAATTTTGTGATAAGATAACTACTGATTTCCCAAAAATGTATCAGATTATTAACCACGCGGAATCCTCATCAATCGATGGTGACACGTGTACTCGCATCAATAGTCATGCGTGACACGTACGAATGACGGATTATTTGAGGATGCTTTGAAGTAATTAAAGTAGTGCTGAGTAGGACCTACTTTAAGAAATCGTTCATGGATCTCGATTGATATTCCAGCAGAATAGCCTCTGTGATGCTAGTTAGTGCCTTCGATCTTCGATGAGGCCATTTCTGCGTGTTTGTGTGTATCAATAAACTGAAATCTTGAAAAGAGATTTCTCTACAAAGAAATTCTGCAGTTATCTACAGTCAATTAATTGTTCAACTTTTAATAACCTCAATCGATTATTTGTATTGAAATCTCATAATCACACAGTGCTTTGATTGCAGCACTGAATATTTTCCTTTTGATTGACTTGATTCCTGATCAAAGTGCATTTCTACAAATACGGTTTTTTCCTTGCAGATAAAGATGGTTTCTCAAGAAGTTGAAGAATCACAATCAAATTCTACTGTGTGGAACAATACATTCTATTCAGACAAAGTCAGTGAAACTTACTCCCTCCCTGTTCTAGGCATCGTTGGTGGTATTCTAGGATTGCTTACGTTATGGACAATCATTGGCAATGCATTGGTCTTTGTAGCCCTATGTAAATTCAAAGCTTTACAAAAAACGGCAAATTATTTAATAGGAAATTTATCAGTTAGTGATTTCCTGCTGGCGCTGACAGTTCTGCCGATGTCAATCGTGAATGATCTCCTCGGTCGATGGGTGTTTGGTCAAGTGATGTGCAATATCTGGCTGAGTATTGACGTTCTTTACTGCACCGCGTCAATTTGGTCCCTGGTCGCCATTGCATTTGACCGCTTTACAGCAACAGCCTTCCCTGTATGGTATCGCGACCAGCAACATAAAAGCCGACGATTTGTACCATATGTCGTTGTCGTTTGGGTTCTATCTACACTAATTTGTTGTCCTCCACTGATAGGCTGGAATGGCAAGGAAATGGAATCTTTGGCAGAAAAGTTCAAGAAGAATTACATTAATGATAATGTTACTGGACATTATCAGTGTGTTCTATTTAATGAACCTCATTACGTCATCTATTCAGCCATGGGATCTTTTATCATTCCATTGGTAGTGTTGATAATTCTATATACGAAAATATTCATTGTACTTCAAAGTCGGGCAAGACATTTACGAAAAAATGCCGCGAATAGAAAGCATGAATATGCAAAGTGTCGAGCGCGTCTGTCTACTCCTACACTTGATCATGAAGAAATAAGCGACATTTCTGTCTCATGCAACTTTGCCACCTTCCAAGGGGAATGTGATAGCTCGCAGGTACTCGGAGATAACGGATGCTTATATTCTAAGCCTTGTGATATTTCGCCAATCCATCTGCGAACCAACATTTCTAATATTTCGGACGAGAGTGAGTTAGCAACTGAGAGGGACACTCTAAAGGTGCCCCGTGCATCGGGAATTGGTCAGAGTGGGCAGCATCGTCGTGGGCGCTTTCTATTGGTGAAAAACTCAACTCGAAAGCGTCACAAGCAACGAAGTAACGCTTCTTCGGCAACTAAACCAAATACTCGCGAGAACAGAGCCAGAGTAAGTCTTGCCAAGTCAGATCGCAGAGAGCAACGTGCCACTAAACGTATGGCTCTCATTATAACAATATTTATACTTTGTTGGATACCTTTTACTATGATGTACTTAATTCGTTCTTTGTGTGGTGAGAAGCGATGTCCTGACTACGTCCATCTCCGCATGTTTGTTATCTGGTTAGGATACGCTAATAGTGGTTTGAATCCGATATTGTATACAATTTTCAATGAAGATTTCCGAACTGCTTTTATCAAACTTTTGTGTTTGGCTCCAAAACGTAGAAAAGCGAGGAGGTAACATATCCAGAAAGATCTCTAATTTATTGGTATTTATAGTCATTTTGAATATTTGTCACATCGCATCACGTGTATTCATCAAAATGAAACTTAATGCTTATTGGGAATTGTTTCATTTAATTCAATTCGGTTTTTTGACTTACGATATTTCTATCATTAAAAAACAAAAATCTATAAGCATTACAAAGAAAGGTGAGACAGACGTCAAGAGCACAGATACCTGATAATAGGACGGGTAGCATAGACTACTCTTCATAATCAATAAAAATGTAATTAATGCTGGATGGGTAGAGAAAGGTTTCTGACTACATGCATGCTTTTCCAAGTTGTAAAATTCAAGTGCTCATCACTTTACTTCCTCCACTCGCTTTCTTAAACATCACAATCCACTTTTTTATCAAACTTAATCAATTTCTTTACAAAGCAGAATCTAATTTTGAAAACAGAGGAGATCATGAATTGACGCTTTACAAATTATGGAAATCAATAATAACACATAACCTAGGGCACTTTAACCTTCTAGCGATATGAAAACTTGGAGAAATACAGGTCGTGAATTCCACAGCAGAACAAGTGACAGTTGGCCGCATCAACCCATTTGTGGATAAAGTTATCTGCAAATGAATATTGTTAATATCTCGGCAGGAAAATCGATGGCGAAGATATCGTCTCACTTGCCTCAGCCCAGTTGAGACCTCGCTTTGAAACATAGACCCGTCCTATGGATTCGGCTTCTGCAAAATGTCGAAAGACATCAGCAACAATATCCGTAATTTATTTTTTCTACAAATACTATTCATTTATTGGTCGACTTTTATATTGAAATTCACTCAGTTAGATACAGTCTGATTCTACATTCATTCATTCATTCATGTTCAGAGAATATTCACATGCACTTACTAGGCGACATTTACAAAAAAGGATTTACGTCAATGAAATGACTTGAAATTATGAATTTGGTGAGACAAGAAATAGTGTGATACCAAATTAGTCTTTTCTCAGACGAACTGCTTTTCGCTTTAATTCTCGATGAGATCGAGCAACAGCTAGCGTTATCATTACAAGACGAAAAACTCATTTCTTTTCAACTGACTGTCAAGAAAACACGCGTTTTCATTTACGATGTAGGATTTGACAGAGATAAAATGGAAACCCTTGACGTTTAATCACTTGTGATCGCATCTAAAACGAGCGTGCAATTGAAACGAAACTTGATTGAAAACTTCTTCAATGATGGGGGACAGTCAACGACTTTTGAAAAACTGTCAAATTTAAGATTACAAATTTCCGCAGTTTTCTAAAATCTGCGATTAGCAAAGCTTTGAGACGTACGCGATGCATTTTCTTTGTATTATTTATCAGTAAAATGCTGTTTGTCGACCTCTCAACAATTATGTTTGGGAATATGGTACTTATCATGCGATAGATTTTCTCATCCAGACACTCACGAGATTTCTGATATTTGTCCTTTCGAAGAAAAGTACATTTCGGTTTTTCACGTCTTTTGTAAATGAAATACATGTAAAATACATTTACTTTATCTTTCATATATTGCTTGTTTTTTAATAGATCAATTGTGGAAAAATCGATTAAATAAAGCATGAAACTTAATAAATGAAAACCCAGTAACACCAAATTTTCTGAGGTAAACGTCATGGATTAACGATCTAAATCAAAGTCGTGATAGTTATGTTGTAAGTATGCAAGTGGTTCTCGATTATTCTGTTGCAGTTCTTTTATTTTCCGAAAGTTGGAGAGCATGGGAAGATATTGGTGACAAAAATGCTATGTGTTTAAATGGATTTACGTACAGTACATACAGTATAATATTTTGATGTTCTGTCTTGATTGTTGGAAAATAAAAATGCATGTCATATCAATAATGCCTGAAAATATATTTTCAAATTATCAAAATAAATATATATTTATAAAACCAAAATCACATATCTGGTGCAACAATTACCGCGGATCTGTTGTGCAGAAAAGAACTTCACAATCAGATGATGGCATGCATTCTCAGTGCTCCGCAAGGTAGTTCGATAATTTACAACACCTGAAACAAGAGATTGAATATAGAGCGGATTTTGGAGAAAGAGACGGAACAGGATGATTGCAATCGGTTGATTCCCGAACCATAGAATTAAATCGGCACCAAAGAAAAAGTATCTGGTGTATGTAGCTATAGACTGGTTTAAATATTCATCGATCACCAGAAAAGGCAAAAATATGAATGATTGGTCCGTTAGACACTGAACTTTCGTGATGAGGACTAATTATATTTATTACTCAATTCACGTCATAGTGCTACGATCGGTTGCGAGAGAAGTCTTCATGGTTTTTCTAGAAATGAGATTTATGTGAAGCTTGACACCTTGCGTTTATGTGTTATAATAAAGCTACAAATTCAATATCGTGTCTAATAATTCACAATTTTTACCAACACTTCGTCGAAAGAAAATAGGCTTTGGTCATCATTCCTTCATAGATGCCACGCTACTAAGCTCGATTTCTTGAGTTTGTACATTACTTGGCGCTGCGAGTCCCGAATACACAAAAGAGTTGCTTTCACCAAAGAGACTGATATTATTGGCGAATCCAGATCATCACCGAACAGCATTCCCTTTACAATAGCAACCGCTTCCAGGCGACCTCGGACAATCGATCTAATGATTCAATGCCTCCGGTTTTCACGAGGTCGAAATCATATTTCAATGCGCCTTGCTCTTGGCACCACCATGAAAAATGGCTTGCCGGCTGGGAATCGAACCCCGTCTTCGAATTGCTAACGCGGCAAGAAGATCACCAAGACCAGCGAGGCACACCCTCCATGATCGTGTCAAGAGCAAGTAAAGCTTTCAGCGCACATTATGACGTTACCTTCCTGGTTTGTTTATATAACAATAGCAACCGCTTCCAGGCGACCTCGGACAATCGATCTAATGATTCAATGCCTCCGGCTTTCACGAGGTCGAAATGATATTTCAATGCGCCTTGCTCTTGGCACCACCATGAAAAGACAGCCATTTTTCATGGTGGTGCCAAGAGCAAGGCGCATTGAAATATCATTTCGACCTCGTGAAAGCCGGAGGCATTGAATCATTAGAGCATTCCCTTTCTCTGCTTTTCAGAAGAAATGAGATGACTGACTGTTGTGTGTTATCAGCTACATATTTGCTATTTACCTGGCATATAAGCTGTGTCAGTATGTGCGTGTGTATGCATATTTGCCTTGACAAAGCACGGAGTGCGAAACGTCGGAACTAAATAAATTACATTATTCACCACTTTCGTGCATTATATTTCCGGAGGTATCTCATAGTACATCTATTATGTTAAAACTATTAATCCCAACCACCTCCTGCTGACGGCATTGCTATGTATTATTATCTACTTATTGCTATTGCAATTTGCACTTCCGCATGACCTTCATATCAATGATTCAAAGATTTCTTGTAATGCACAAATGCATATTGATATCAAAAAGATTTTTGATTTTTCTTCGTATTTTGCCTGAATTCAGGCGCATCAACAGGTGTAAATTCTTCAGCATTTCGACTTTTTGTCAGAGATATGCAAATTTTAGTTTTGAAGCTCACTTAACTTGCTCACAAATATAATGATTAATCAAATCATTATCAATAAATTTCATCGGTCGCATTAATTAATGAGATTGCACCTGGTATAGTCAATTAGCTTTGAATGGATTCTGTAGACAAAATGTAACAACCCCTTCCCCGGACGTTTATAACTAAACCATGCATTTTATGCATTTTGTACATTTAATGAATGCATTTTAATGCATTATTAAGCCTAGATTTCTTTCAATTGATCAACCAATTATATGAGTAGACAACTTTAACACCTAGCTGTTTTGATGTGTGAAATAGAGCATATGTAATGCTAATGTACATATCATGTTCTTCACAATTTCATTGATTCGCGTGTGTTAAGCATATATCTAAAACTCACACCCATATTTTTCGGTATTAGCTAAAGTGCTTGTCAATATTCTAAGCAATATCATTCGCCTCTAAAGGAATCCATAGATAGACGGCATGATTACTTGCTCACTGGCACTTATTATTCAATTTTTCATCAACAAGTTGCACGCTTACACCACATTTAAGAAATTATTACTGTGATCTCGATAGAGTTGAATGAAGCAATGTTTGCTTTAAATCCATGTTTGAAACATAATCTTTAAAGTCCATCTTGTGAAACACGTTTTAATAACAAGTCTTGAAACATGTTTACGTTTTTGCTTGTCATTAGCTTTCTATGCCAATTGCTTGGGGTCTTCTATTCTCCAGAAATTTCAGGTGACATTTTGTTCATAGTTGCAGCTGATTTTTAATCAATAAATAGGAATACTTGAATTAATAACCATGTCTGGAAACGAACGCAGTTGAAAACATCATATCTGAAAACAAGGTTTCCAAAAATGTATGTTTGAAAACAAAGAACACGTTAAAAGTGCGTTGTAGGACCTTGTTTAAAATACAGTTTCAAAGCTGCTTAATAGACAGTTAATAAACACGACTGTTATGCTAAAAAGAACAGCTAGTAATTTTGCTTTTTTAGCGATGTAGCTGTTTAATCAATTTCAGAAGCATGCTCATTTAGAAAAGTGGCACATGCGTGATTGTGTCTAACGCTGATATGTGCAAGGTCATGAGCACTTTGCATGAATGCACATTTAGTGACTGAGAAATCTATCAAAACATAAGCTCATGAAAGCTGGCAATGTACTATCAACAGAGTGGGATCCGGGACCGGGCCTAAAACTGGCCGAGTCATTGCCTGGATTTCTGGAAACATGACTGGTTCGCCGATATTCAAGATAGCTTTCCTTGACGTCCTCATAAGCCTCATGTTTCCTTTATCTTAACCTGAATTACTCGGTTTGGAAATGTCTATCATAGCATCGTTGGTTGGGATAAGAGCTTCCTTGTCACAACCCAATAATCGTCTCCCACAGAATGATTCTATCAATGGATTACAAAACCAGTGCGCTCTGCACAGACAGGTCGTGATAAACGATTTCTGCGAGATATGACATAATTTTTAGAGCATTTTATTAGCGGGATAAGCTATTGATAGCATGGCAATTTCCTTTGCGTGCGCGATTCATTAGTGAGGTTTGAAAAGCAAGCACGTATTTGCATAGTTCGAATTATGAATACACGAATATTTGCGAAGGTGAATTGAATACATACAATTAGGCGGCCCTCACATATTCATAGAAAATTTATGAACGTTCTGTCAATGTGCTAATAGATGCTCTGATGCTTCAATTCTGAACAGAAAAGCGTTTTGAGTGAATCTTAAAATATGATAATTGATTTTTCAGGAATATTTTACAGCTGCATTCAAATGGTCACTAGCTTAAAATGAAATGAGCCATGGGCCGGGCCCCGGTCGAAGGAGAAAAACTTCACAGGACCGAAAAATCCCACCCGGATCCAACTCCGTTTATCAGAGCCAACATTTGCTTGCTTTCATGAGTGAATTTTATATCGCTTAAGCAATTACGCAAAAACATGTTTCTTAAACCAGAAAACGTGTTTTAAAGCATTGAAACATGGTTCCAAAACAAAACAAACTATCAAAACAATAATCCTATCTAATAATCACAAGTGCAGTAAACTTCCAAAATTTAGAAATTACTTCTTAAATTTTCTACTTTTAATTTTCTAGACTTTAATCAAATCTTGGATGACAGGTCTACATTATCAAATTCATCTAATGGAATAAAAATCATATATATTATGACATTGTACATTGTATTATGTATTGAATTATGCATCATATATTAATTGCATGCATATCAATATTATTTCATTCTACAAGCTTTGCAAAAACGTTTGAGCTAGATCAGTCATCAAATGCGTGACACATAAATTAACAAACCTATATTTGGTGTTTGTAAATTGATGTGTGACTTTGACCCCATGCTGTATTAAAGAACACGACAGATATGATGGTGGAAGTGTTATGCTGTGGGGTGGCATTTGGCATGGCGGGCGAACGACAGCAGTCATCATCAAAGGCACGTTGACTGGAGAGAGGTATCTCAATGAAATTGTGATTCCTGTTGTTGCCCCAGTGGTCAGGGTGGAGAATCTCGTCTTCCAAGACGACAACGCAAGACCACATCGCTCCTCGGCTGTCATTACCACTGTTAGGAGATTGAACATTCAAACCCTTGACTGGCCTGCACGCTCACCTGACTTGTCACCAATTGAACAAGTATGGGACGAGCTTGGGCGGCGAGTGAGAGACCACTATTCACTTCCACCAGTGTCCCTGAAGATTCTCTCTGAAAGACTGACAGAGCAGTGGCTTCTCCTTGAAACATCCTTCATTCAGAAACTTTATGAATCCATGCCATCTCGGATTACTGAATGTATTGGAGCTAGAGGGGGGTACACGCGCTATTAAAGTTGAATCTGCTACATGCGTTGTTTTTCTGTGCTAGCGACTTGGTGGAGATTGTGATTAAATTATCAAGGCATCATACATGCATGTATATATGCCAGTCAAAAAGAAAGAAGTTAAAGAAGTAAATGTTTCAAAAATTTTGTCAATGAGTATATAAATTTCAAGTTGCCATGAAACGGCACCACTTTTGATCTTATAGAACTATATTCGACTATTCTAGAATTGATGGCCAGCAGCTAGTCGAAGATGTCTGCCGCTCCAAACCACTTTCCCTCAACATCTTCAAATTTTTTATCATCAAATCTATTGAGTCAGCGAGATTGGTTTTCTGAAATACCAAATACTTTTGAAATTACACGGATCTCGGAAAGAGGAACTATTTCACGTTTTCAAATATTAATTTCTTTCTTAATCCTGTTGCATTAATTCCGTTCAACAGTTTTATTCATTGACCCAATCCTGGTATCCTAAAGCATCATTCTGTTTTCTCATATAGTCATCCCAAAATATTTAGAATATTGTTTCTATTTTAGATCTTTAAAGAATGTGATGAACTTGTCTGAGCAAGTCACGTGCGCTGGAATCCGATATTGATGAGCTGTGAAAATAATCAACATATCTTCCTAACAATATTGCCTGCTGCTCACTATTTGAAACGTGCTTTAGCCCAACTTACAGTTCGCTCGAATGCCAGCGTGCCATTGTTAAGGACAATTCAAGCTTGCCAAGGATACAATTGGGGAAATGCAATCAGCCATAACAGCATCTCCCGGCGAAGTCAGAATAAAAGAAGAACAATTGGCCTACCGCTCTATTCTCTTTTCACGTGTTAGCTCATTTCGTTATATCCTATTTCTCACGTCTTCTGACAAACTTTCTCGAATGAAATCTTTTAAATACACTCCATCTCATCCATTTCTCAATGATGGTACACGAAGTAAAGTGTCAGTTGGAGATAGAAAGGGATTCGGTCATTCATTTGATAATACCTCCGCACAGTCTGACTTATTAGGTCGGAAACGTAGGAGAAGACAGTTATGGCAATTTCTTTTGATAAGTTGCAAAGACTTCGAGATATTTCCATACTCGGTTAGAAGGTGAAGAATGCTATCTCAAGAGTTAGTACGTGAGTCTTAGGCCGAAGCGCATTTAAATTCAATCTGTCTATCTGTTGAAATTTGACTTGAAGATAATTCTATAAACATTCTGTAAATTTTTCCAGTGCAAGGATGAGATGCTTTCATGTCTTCTTGCAAGTGTCAAATCAATTATTGGCTCCTACTAAGGCAGTATGGTGAAATAGCAGTTGGCAGCATCTGCATGAAATGGCATTATCAATATTCGTGAAAGCAATTTCATTCAAATGGTGATATCAAGCATCTATGACTTAGAAATCGTAATAGTAACATATGATTTTCTCACTAATATTTCAGAAATGAAATGTATACACGTACTTTCATAAATTCACAGCATTATTCTATTTAGAGCACCTTGGTTCCATGGGTTTTGATGGCGACGTTTTTTGGGCAGCAAAAGAAGTTCTGGCTTCTCCTTGAACGCATCCAACAACAATTATTTCTAATATCAACATTTTTACGCAAAATTAAATGATATGCACAGATAAGATTATCTTGGTCCGTGTTTGCTGGATGCGGAGGATGGAATCAACAAAATCGCCTTCCAACCCAATATTGTCACATACGAATACATGATCTGGCGTGCGTGGTCCTCCGATCTTGTGAAAGGAGGCCTTACATCTTCCATGTCCGGTTCAATTGTAGACCCATTGATGTTGTTAGCATCCTACTAGCTTGAATGATCGCATCTCCAAATACTGAGACAGTCGTCAAGATTCTTGTAGTCAACTGACTTTCCACATGCGCTGAGCCAGACGAGTTTCTCTACTAGGGATTATCAAAAATTAATTACAATAAAAATTTGGGTAAGAAATCAAATCATTGCAATTTTTGAAGGGAGCAACCAATTAATTGCAGCTAATTGGTGTCAGCAATCAATTAAATACAATTATTTATCATCACCGCTTGAATAGACTAACTCTTGATTTTCAATTTGACGAATAGGCTACATGGGCCTGCATGCTTTGCAGTCGTAAAACAGCCTATTATCAATTTGGATAGTGATTTGAGTAGACTCACTACATGAAGCACATACAACTATTCTTAGTTTGTGAATATTAATAAATTTTGTTGCAGACATGCATCATAATTACGATGATAACCAATTATTGAAACAAGTGAAGAAAAACAATTGTGTAAGTTACTTATAGTAAGTCAGTCAGATAAAATGAGTGGTAGACTGAAGACAGATATGTCAAATGGTAAAGTAAGCGTGGAAGTATTCGGTTGAAAAAGTTCCTTCCGATGTTGCTGTTGTTCACTGTTCTGTGTAATGAATGCGGTCCTCTTCTTAGACTCCAGTCGTGGTTTATCTTGGGGGAAGAAACTTGTATAGTGGATGCGCTTCGTTGGTAGTGACCTTTTTGAACAAGCGACTTTCAATTTTTGCACTAGTGTCTTGAATGTTGATCGCCTTGCAGTACTTGAATTTGATGTTTCTATGTTCGTAGCTCGGTGCTCGTAAGCTTGGTGGACAGACTGAGACTTCGCATCGTGGTTCTTTATGATTTTGATGGCGTACAGACTTCGGTTGCATTTCTTGATTAGATTGTTGATATGCGTGTCCATTTCTAGGCGATCGGTGAATGTAACTCCTAAAATTGCTAGTTCTTGATATCGCTTTATCTGAGATAATGGCTTAGGTTCTTGTTGACCTCTCGGTTTTTTTAAGATAGTTTCTTTAGACTTTGATATGATGTTAGAAAGAATCAGGAATGTTTTGATGTTAAACGATTATAATTGAGATTGTATACAAAATTTTTCGGTCAGCATCCAGAGACCATCTTCAGATAAAGAAGAAATTCATTAAAGGGTTAGTAGTGCTATGTGAACAACTCAAACATAAAACATAGTTTAACTTAATTCGAGTAGGAGCTGGCAAGTGATTGGCAAAATGATTGACATCAATGAAATATTAAGATGAATGATGATATGCGACAGGTAGTATTGGGCTACAATTTGCCAATAGCAGTAGAAATTGATCTGACCAGTAGTTTAGGTAAGAGTATAGAAATATGAAAGGAATAAAGGAGGTAGCTGCATAAAAAAGGGTTAGTTGAAAAGGAAGTTTCGATAACTGGCGAGATTATTTTTGTCACTAATATAACCCTCTAATGAATTTCTTTTTTATCTGAAGATGGTCTGTGGATGCTGGCCGAAATTCTTTTATACAATCTCAATTATAATCGTTTAACATCAAAACATTCCTGCTTCTTTCTAACATCACAACTTCTATTGCTATTGGTAAATTGTAGCCCAGTACTATCTGTCGCATTCATCATCATTCATCTTAATATTTCATTGATGTCAATCATTTTGAAGAAGTCGATGAGCCAATTGTGCAGTTCGTTGGATATGTCAAGATTGCACATCTTTCGGAATAGATTGCCGTTTTTCACCGTATCAAATGCCTTGGAGAAGTCCAAGGAAATGACTCTCACAACATTGTTGATCTCGAGAAGGTTTGTGATAGCGTGGGTAAGCGCAACTAGGGCTCCTGTTGTTCCTCCTGATGGTCGGAAAGCATACTGATCTTGAATGGTTGCGGAAATTGGCTTATTATTGGATTCAGATATTTGAATTTGATCATTCTCTCTACCATTCGTGACAGACCGGAGGTGATTGATATCGGGCGGAAGCCTCCTGGTGTTTGTAGATGTCTTGTTTTTGGTATTGGGACGATATTTGATGATTTTCACTGTTCACTTTGGATTATTCCAAAGCTCAGTGACGTATCGATTATTTAATTCAGCTGCTCGTATTTGTAGTCGGAAGCCAAAAGTAGAAACCACGATGGAATTCTGTCAGTACCTGTTGCTATCTTCTTCAACTTCTGCAGAGTGCGTCTCATGTGCTTCATCAGTGGATATGCCCGTTTTCTTTTCTGCTTCGTTCTTTTCCTTTTTTGTTTTACATTTTACTTCTTTCCGAAGGTCTTTCGTGCTACTTTTTGGGAGTTTTGCTGCACTAAATTGACAAGGTGTTGATGCATTTTCTTCCTGATAACATCCATCGTATCTGACTCTCCTCTTCTCATATAGGCGTTCTTCTGCCTCAGTAGACGTTTGATGTGAGAGGAGACGAAATCAGGATCTCTCAATGTGACTGTAATCTCCCGTATAGGAATGAATAGATCCATAAGCAAGAAGTGTACTATTGCATAGAATTCGTCGCAGGACTTCTTAAAATCGCATTCCTCAGTTTTATATGGTATCTTCATTGTTAATAAATACGACAAATTTAAATAAGATCCCTCTGTATGTGCAACATATAGCTGTTCTCATTAGCCCGATCTTCTCAACGATAAAATAGCTGCAATGTAAACAGCGGAGCTCAACGATGAAATGAAATATCGTCACGATTTCGTTTTCCGTCTAATGTGAACACGCCTTACGTCTCGCTTACGTCTCCGATAGAGATACATTCGTCAAATTCAATCCACCTCTGATATCCATGTTCATGCTCGCAAGCTAATAGAGATGTTGAAACAGTTAATTTCTCCTGAATTTTCTTTTCTGTAACAGTAGGAGACAATAGGAGCGTCATCTCGGATCACATAGTCCATTTTCATAATAATTTTACTTTTAGTTTAGAAGATTTTAGTATTGAATTTATTGGTCGCTTCAGCGACCTTGCTCTTACCAGGATTGCTGAAGCGAACTGTATTAAATGATATAGTCAGATAGTGAATCAAAAACGTGAACTGACGGGCTATCATTGGCTGTACACAAAACCATTGTCTTAGCGGCTATACTTTGGTGCCCATGACTAAGTCCGTGGAGGACGAAACGTTGGGATTTTTTGTATTTGAATTTTAACTGTATGAATTGTCTAAAAATGCAGTGAGAGCTTGTTATCATTTTAATCTGTCAAATCATGAATTAAGATAGCAATGCAAGTTAGATCAGTCACGTCAGTAGAGATCGAACAACTGTTTGACTTCTACAACTTTGCAAAATCGTTCTCAATCAAAATTAAACAAAAGCAAAGCTACAGGCATTCGTCGTCCAGCGCCTTCCACGATCAAAGACGTCATGATTTTATTGGCGTCAATTCACAATTTCGACAAATTCCGAGTGTGGTGATTGTTATGCAGAGCATCTTGAAAAACCAATTATCACAATTCAAGATTCACTCCGGATGTTTTACTGCTCTAAATCAAAGGATGTGAGTAATCATACACTCGTTTGCATGGCCACGGGCAAAATGCAGTTTTTGATGAGGAAGTAGTTCAAAATTGCAAACGCGTGATTGCTTTTCAAAGGAATTTCATGTTATCAATAAAACGACCATTAAATTAAGTTATTTGTAAATTGCATGCATGTCAAATCTCGCAAAAATCGTTTTTGGTCTTTAAATCCAATGCTAGAGTCATTTTTAGGGAGAAGATTAGGTGTTTGTGTCAGGGAAACTCATGTCCTAGCGATGATATTAGCATCTGTCCAATGACTGGCGTTTTTCATGAGATGATTGCAAAACAAACAAATATGACTCGATTGTGCATCAATGCCGTATATGAAATATCAAGTTTTAGAGGATGTCGAGGAAAATTCTCTTTTTAGTCGGCGGTCCGGGTTCGGCCCGGTCCCGACCATCTTTAGACCTGGCCTGGTTCCCCGTCTGACGAGAGCACATTGTAGGTTAGCTACTTCTTTCCACTTCAGTTGTCAGGGGTTTGTTTTGACTAAACGTTATCATATATTTGTTCATAGTTGACAATTTGGATATCCTATTTTCTAATGCAGTTGATGCTTCATGAATTAAGTCATTGAACCTCAATTGGCTCCGCTTCGATATGGTTCATTACTTAATCAAGCTTAGAAGGTTGCAATGAGGGTCACTGTATACATCCAAGGTCTCGAGGAGATTTTTTTAGAATAGTTCTACGTAACTTAATAACAGTAGGGCCAACATGCCGATTATTCGCCACATCGAAATACGAATATTTCAAAACAACTGATTAGATGTAATGTTTAAAATCAAGTTACGCAGCAGCCACTGTTGGAAAAATACAATCGCTGTGTCAAATAAAGAATCATGTAGGAACAGTGAGTCACCTTTTCATGCAACTTTTTTCAATCTGAGTGAATATGTCGTGGCTCGTCATAATTTTGCTTAGAAGTTTTGAGAAAGCCAAGTACGGTGATCGCAAGTAAAAATAATAAGTATTATCAGCTATATATTACAACCTTATATCCAAGGCCATCATCAGGTTCTGAATCATTTTATATACATTATAAAGAAAATCAATTTTAAATTCTGATCGAAAAAACATTGTAGGCTGATTATGCACTGTTGCATAGAAGTGGAAGAGTCCATGGAAAACATGGAGCTAAAATACATCTTAAGTTATATGCGTTGTAATATATAATTGATGATAGCCTATATTTCTACTTATGATCACTGTACTTGGCTTTCCCAAAACTTTTAAGCAAACTTTTTTAATCTGTTTTGCTCATAGGATGCGTCATGAATTACCATAGTAATGAAATTTGATCAAATAGGCCATCAGCTTCTTTTTAATTTGTAGAGTTAGAGGGGATATTTAAAGTCCCATGTTGAGCTCTGCATAGAAATTCTATGACTAGATTGTACTCATGAATCAATAGAGTCTGCACACCTGCATGTATGTCTTATCATAAGTGTAATAGCTTACTATGATACTGCAGGAAAAAATACAAAGCCATTAAGCTAAAATTGCAATAGATTCAACAGTTTTCATCAGTCAATGTATTTTTCTTTGCAAATGTCAACTGAAGAAATATAACGTCAGTAAATAGTTATCGACTGTTATGATATTTCGATTATTTGCGACTATTATGATAATTCGATTATCTGAAGCAAAATTGCAAAATGCAGTTGTTGTCAAAATCAAAAGTCAGTTGAATGCACACATTATCGGTGACAAAGAGAATACTAGATGGACTGTTCGATCCAGTGGCAGACATATAAGAGGAAGTGCAGTGAGGGTTCATAGGAAAGATGTTCTTAATTCGAAATGAGAAGTGAATTATTCACAGGCGTAAAACGCTCGTCAAATGTCATGAAGATAAGAGAGAAAATGTATCAAAATGTTGACACGGTCTGATTAAATCAGATGGTGAATATTTCATATTGCGTTAAGACTTAAATAATAATAGAAGACATTGTAAATGTTACCACGTACTGAAACCGCAAATTTGCTCATAATATTGTTTTATAGAATTAGACTTGTGTCAAATAAAGGAAACAGCATATCTATCCCATAGCAGGCACTCTTGGAGCACTCACACAATCTGTCATATTAGATTTACAGGCTAAAGTGGCAACATTTTAGTCTTGATAATTGTCCATTATTATTTACTGACATCATTAATGATCTTAATGATTTTAATGACATAGTAATCTTCACTGAAATCCAAAAACTCGGATGAATCACTTATACAAAGATGCATAAAATACATAAAAAATAAATGCAAGATTCAGAAACAGCCAGAAGACGTAATGCAGCAGACAAAATGACTTATCTTTCCAGAGAAATTCCATTGTCCTCTACTTTACGCCCTCAACGTGATTAAACTGCTGCTACTTCAATCGGCAGTTTTGTGCCTAAGCCATCAATGAAAAAGCTTGCATGATCAAACTTTGCGTTTGTTTTGCTTTAGTGCGGCTGCCAGAGCGAGTTTCTGCAGGGAACGAGACCGAAAATGAAACTTTCAAAGAATGGTGTACACCCTATTCCTACCACGAATCTGCTCGTCAGCACTGTTCTACCTTGTTTCTCTTCTTGTCAGATAGGATCAAAGAAAAACACATGCTAATCCAACTTCAGTCCAGAAGATTGAAGCTTTTGGCATAAATGAGGTTTTTTTGTGTTTTCTCTGATAGACGAAAAGTATTAAGCCCAGAGTAATAATTTTTGACATGGAATGTTCTCAGGTCATTTTCTTTCACATGCACATTCAGATTTGGGAAGATTCCTAATGTCGGCAAATACAAGCCTTTTTAGTAATTTAATCCGCATCTAGCCACATTCTCGCAGACATTGCCGATCAAAAACATGATAATGACACATATACACAGCAGGAAATGATATGAAGACATTCCATGTCAAAAATCATGACTGTGGACTCAGTAATTTTCGCTTAATCAGAGAAAACATAGAAAATTTCATTAGCATGTGATTTTCTTTATCCTTTCTAACAAGAAGAGGAACTAACTAGAAGTCGGCAGACACGCAGATTTGTAGTAGGCATAGGGTGTACATCATTCTGTGAAAGTTTCATTTTCGACTTCGTTCCCTACAGAAACTCGTTCTGGCTGCCGGACTATTTCCGCAATAAGTGCTCTCTCACGTATGTTGGAGAAGCGAGGCATCTGTGTGTTCACGCGTCAACGAATATGTCAGCGTATCGACATCAAGCAAATACCACTGAACACCACTCTTCGTGCATTGTTGATCTTCAGATCTTGTGCATCTTGAGATCTGCAAAATTTCTTCGCCATTCTCAATTTTCCAACGTATATATTAACATCGATCGAACACCTTACCAGCAACACCGCTTCCATCAACTGAGACAGGAATTGATCTCACGTCGTAACAAAGGTGAAAATGTGATCATCTGCCGTGATAGGGTCTGCTCGAAAGACAAAGCAAAAGCGCCAAAAAACTTTCTATAAATGTTTTAACATATGGAGCTTCTTTTCCAACTATGTTATTGCTGAATGCTAGATCGATTTTTTATAAACTTGATGAACTTTTTGCATTAATTGCTTTGAAAAGGCCTACGGTTATTGCAGTGACAGAATCATGGCTCCACTCTGGTATTACAGATGATTTATTGAGATTGAACAATTATTATCTTTTGCGTAAAGACCGCAACGATAGAAAGGGTGGTGGTGTCTGTTCTTGGATACACCAGAGTTGCAATTTCTCCTGTCATGTAACTGATATTAACTGCCCTTCTACCATTGAAGTTTTATCTTATGAGCTAATTGACATAGACGCCTTTGTTTTTCTGTGCTACATACCACCTAATCTTTTGAAAAGTGACCATGTACTCATTGCTGATTATATCATCAGTGTAGTTGATGAGCATCTATTTAAACATCATGAAAGACAATTGATATTTTGTGGTGATTTTAATAATTTTGATGACACCCTTTTTTCCGATTACTTCAATTGCGTGGAAACTATTCAAAATCCCACTAGAGGTGATTCATGTTTAGATCGTATTTGGGTCTCTCGCACGATTTGCGAACAGTATGAAATCGTTTCTGAAATAGGTCCACCATTGAAGACCTCTGATCAGAACTGTGTGTTGCTCACTGCAAAGAAGGCATCTAAGGCGAATATCAGGACGATACAAAACGTCTATGACTTTAGAAGGTCTCACATTTCTGCGTTTCTAAATAACTTATCATGTGCCAATTTTTCGTCCATTTATCAGGCAGACTCAGTAAACGAGAAGTGTGAAAGGTTCTATGAATTGATGATGGATGCTGTTCAACATATTCCTAGAAAGTGGATCGTTCTCTCCTCCTCTGATAAACTTTGGATGACCCCAGTTTTAAAGACACTGATAAACGACCGCTGGGAAGCCTACAGAAAGAAACAATGGAACGTATACAATCACCTAAAGACAAAAGTGAGAAAAGAAGTTAAGAAAGCAAAAGATGTGTGGACCAAAGCTAGCCTAAGTAAAAATCGAAATATTTGGAGTTTAGTCAACGATATCAGCGGCTGAAAACGATCCCCCGCGTCTTTGAACAGCCTCTCTTCAGGAGTGCATGAAAGTCCAGATTCTCTCCGATTCCTTTAAAGAAAATTTCAACTCTCTCCCAGACGAAACTCCCTTGAATCTCGATGATCAAAAATAGAATTGTTCGATAACGTCAGAGAATGTATTTCATCACCTCTGTAGCATCAACGACAGAAAATCAAATGGAACTGATCCACTTCCCCCTCGTCTATTAAGAGAAAGCGCTTACTTGGTTTGCGATGTTGTCCGCCACATTTTTGAGACTTCAGTCCACAGTCGAGTCTTTCCAGACTGTTGGAAAACTGCTTTAATTTGCCATATTCCAAAGAGAACGAAACCAAGCCTTGCAGATTACATACTAATATCTCTCCTTCCTGCCCTAAGCAAGATATTTGAAAAAATTGTTTTGAGCACAATGAAAAATAGCTTATTGAATCTCTACGGCAGTGAGCAGCTCGCTTCCCGACCCCTGGGCTCAACCTCGACAGCTCTTGTACATACTTTTTTGTGCGCAGGATGTTATAACAGGATTTATGGACCAACCTTCCACCGTCACCGTTCGCTTAACGAGCATCGATCTATCCAAGGCCTTCGATAAAATACACCATAGTAGACTAATCAACGATTTCTCCAAGCGTGGAATAAACCATGGGTTCTTAATTTGGTTGCTATCGTATGTCACTGACAGACAACAACGGGTAAAGTGAAATGATTTACTTGGTCCCGTTTACCCTGCAACATCTGGGCTGCCTCAGGGAAGTGTCCTGGCTCCATATCTGTTCGGCGCCTTTTTTGGATCCCTACAAGTCTCTTCAGAAAATGCAAAGATAGTGAAATACGCAGATGACTTAAATTTTATTGAAAGAGTTGATCAGTCTCCAACGCCCTCCAATTTGTCAACTATTCAGTCTTGGGTGGGCGAAAAGTGCATGATCATCAACAAATCGAAAAGCAAGCAAATAATTTTCAAATGCTCTCTCAATTTTACCGTGCCTATTATACCTGACATCAAGGTAGTGAAAGTCCTAAAAAATTCTTGGTGTCATCTGGTCATCTGATAATTTAGGCTGGGACGAGCATTTTAAATCAGTTTCGAAAATATGTTTACAAAGACTATAGTTATGTCATTCGTCGACCAAAGCCGTATCTATCTAAAAGTCAGCTTGTTGAAGTATATAGCGCGATTATCTCATCTGTGTTAACCTATGCTGCTCCCATTTTTTTGTCACCGAACTCAAAGTGTACAATCTAAGATTCGTCGCATTACGAAACGTGCTCACCACATTATCTGCGGATTCAAATGTAAGTGTAACATATTGTGCGATATTGATGACCTGTTCAGCAAGTTATTTTTTTCTTTTTTGCTGACATGTGAAAACCCACTTCATACTTTGAGAGAAATTGTTCCTCGTCGTCTGCATTTTTCAAAACACTTTGCAATGGACGCTTTTCGCACCGCTAGAAGAAGCAACGCATTTTTATAAAAGCTTGTCTTGACTACAATATGTCCTTCCAACGCTGAGATTGAACTCTTGAGTAACTGCAGCTTTATTTGTATGTAAATGTCACACTTTACTCTCCGTTACTTGTATTAGCATTTGTATTGAATGATTTTTATTTTTCATGAAATATATACACTTCACTACTACTACTTCTACTATTGTTAATCCAGTCCTTGAAAGAATCGCTAGACCAACAGTCCAACATTGCACTCTGCGCAGTGTACGTGTAGTAGAGACACGTGAGAGTCTCTCATTGGGACCTGACGTTGATGTAATCGGTCTGGCATTCGTGCCCGTGAACAAGCCGTAGAGCGGAACGTCGAGTCGAGTGATGTGATTTATGTCGTTGTTTTAGTGACTTCATTGTGCACATCGGCAGAATACTTGCCTTGCTTTTTCTTCTGACATCAAATTCAGACCAGTAAAAATGTCTACTCACCTTCTAAAGAAATATTTTTGCTCATTTTCGTCGTTGCGGTCTTGCAGTGATAGCATGGTAATTGCCGAGGGATGGCCATCAATTTTTTTCATTCCTCACGATCGCGCGTCAGGGTTGGAACCGGGCCGGCCCGGCCACGGCCGCAAACCGGCAGGCCAGTTTTAGTGACGCCGGGCGGCCGCTTAATTTAATTAGACCGATGTCGACCGTTCACGACATTCAGTCTAGAATAAATTGCTTAGTGAATCATTACAACATCCAGAGCATGTAAATGCAACATAATTTGAGAGTATACATGTATGTTTTGTGATATAAATATTGCAAACTGTAAAAAATGATTTCCGGCAACATGCAGTTCGAGCCCTACTTTATCTCAAATAAAGTTTTCAGAATCCTATATTCTAGCCTGCATGAAATTCGAAAGCATTGCGTGTTCCTCAACCCATCTATTGTAAAATTATACCAGGTCTTGAATAATTTCACTACATGGGATTATTTATTAACACGTGGAGCTTAGAGATGCAGTGAGTAATGGATTTCAATGCAACCTAGGGGCCTACTACCCGAACATTTGACGGTGGATCGTGGATACTAATTGTTTGATAAGCAAACTGTACGCGATAAATTTTGATTGACGTCGTAGAGGTACAGCAACACTCCAGCTCGGTCTGGGACACTCGCTGAAATGGAAAATTGATGACAACTTTGGCCAGCTAATTCTTCCAGACTCTTGAACGTCAGCTCGCAGTCATCAATGTACTCAAAAAATATGAATTTAAAGTGTAGTGGAGAGAATTCGCAACTGGCGTCCAAATCACTGGAATTCCCTCACCAGTGAAGAAGTAAATCTCACTTCAAATCAAGTTTGCACGTCACAGACAAAACATTTCGCAACATCAGCACTCAGTCGGTGATCAAATTGTTCATCACAGAACTTTGTAGTTAGAAAAACTTTTATTATATTTGAACTTAGAATTCGTTGACCGCTTAAAGCTTTCTTGTGGAGGCGAGATGTAGATGCCAGTATATATTATTATTGTATCAATGTTATTACTGTATCAATGGCCGTTTGGGTCATCATTTTGATTATCTGTTTTCAATTTGCTTTTGTTTGACTTTAAAAATGCAGTTAACATCATCAAAAAATTTTGAAGTGGGCCTGCAATTCATTAGATTAGTAAATAAGTCATTACACAAAACATGTCACTAAAGTGCGAATAATTGCACTTTATGATATTGTATTGTAAAAGGTAAATCTCGCTTATCCGGATGGCTTACCATTCATGCATTTCATGTATGATGTGTGGAAATTGAATAATGTCTAATGGCAAAAGTTGACCAAATAATGTCTGACGATCAAAGCCGTAACCAACCGGTATGGAGCCAGTAACCGTCCCTTCCCCGACCGGCCAGTTTCAATAAACCGGTTTTGAATACGCCGGTCACCGGCGCGGCCCCGGCATCAAAAACCCGACAGATTCCAACCCTGCTGCACGTAGTACTTTTCTTTAGTGAAGGAGTCAACCAAATTGAAAAAATGTTGAAAATAAATTTAATGTAGGCTACATGTTGTACTCTATGTATGCGCACACTGCAAATCGCTTAATACCAAACACGTACAAAGGATTCATGCCAAAATATTTTTTTGATGTCTCCGTTAATTATACAATCACAGCAGTTGCTCATGACGCCACATAAGCACCGGCACCAAACATAAGAACAGAAGCAAATTCGTATGAAAGCACACCAAATCTCCAAAATACGAGAATCTCGCATCAATCGCTAGTTTCAAGCTATATGTAAATTTGTTATCACTTTGTATACAATTTCCGTATCCAGTGACTCACATTATACTTAGGAGCAGACCCCGTTTAACAATATCATCAATCACGATAAAACATAGCTAAACATCGTCAGAGTCCAGAGTACTATCATTTGATAGATCTCCGACTCCGAAACCCTGACAGAGGTAAAAAATCAATTATCAGTTTTTGGAATCTTCTATTCATAATTGAAGTTTTCCTCAATGTTAGCTCTCAAAATTGTTTACATATTATGGAAAATTTTTGAGCATTTAACATGAAATTAATGCGTTTATAAAATCAGGCGCTTGTATTACCTAATCGATGGCAATTCTGCATCTCGCATCTTTATGTTTCGCTTCCACAACTATAGAGAAATTTTTGTACCAATACTATAACAGTATACTTGTTTACTTACTTATTACTTGCAAAAGTAGCTTCACATTTTTACCTGTTACCTGGTGCCATCCGGTCGCGTGCGACTCTCGGCGACGTCATACTGGATCCTTCCCCATACAAAGCGGTCTCTTGCTTCCCGTGTCATTGGTTCCACCGCTTGTCCTGTGATGGTTTTCAGTCCCTCTATCCACTCGGTTCTTGGTCTTCCTCTTCGTCTGGATCCCTCTATGGGTCGAACATGATGTCTTTCTCGAGGGACCCATCAGCTCACGTGACATGTCCAAAATAACATAGAGCTATGTTAGTGATCTTTATTTGAAGCGGCTTCACCATTGGCAGTTGACGTAAAACCCACTCATTGATCTTTCTTGCCGTCCAGGTTAAACGAAGTAACCTTCTCCAGCACCAGAGTTCAAAGGCATCTGCGCGCTTCCAATATGCTTTCAACAAAATTCACGTTTCGGCATCGTACAGGAATATCGAGAACAGCAGTGCATGCACTAGTCGTACTTTGGTAGTCTCATCATGGCCGATCTACCCAATGCGGTACGTCTCTTTAATTCTACTGCAACGCGTCCATCCGCAGTGATCTTTGCTTCGAGGAGTACAAAATTTTCCACTACCTCCACGTTCTCGCTGTCAAGCTCGAAGCTAGTAATCGAACCCGTCGTCATAATCTTTGTCTTTGAAACATTGAGATACAGCCCTGCTGCCTTACTTACTGCCTTAAGTCGGGTGAGGCCTTCTTTCAGCTCTTCTTTTGAAGCCAGGATCGTCGTGTCATCTGCATATCGTACGTTTGACAATTTCCTGCCGCCAAATTTGATCCCTCATTTCCAGCAATCTAAAGTTTCTCTTACGATTTTTCTGCGTTGATGTTGAATAAAATGGGGGATAGGATGGCCCTGTCGAACTCCTTTGCCGATACGAAAAGCGTCAGTTTCTCCCAATTCTATCCTGACAGTGGCCGATTGGTCTACATCTAGCTCCCGCACCACTGTGATAAGATGTACAGGAACGCCCATTTCCTGCAACGTGCACCATAGTCTCTGATGGTCGACACAATCAAATGCCTTTTGGTAATCAATAAAGACCAACATGATAACTTGTTGTTTCGCGAGTGTTCCTTCCATAATCGCACGTAAATTAAAGATGTGATCTCGTGTGCTTCTGCCTCGCCTGAAGCCAGCTTGGTCTTGTGGAAGTTGAGGAAGAAGGCAGGGTTCGAGACGTGTCTGAATAATTTTCAGCAACACTTAACTCGCGTGCGGGACCAGAGCAATAGTGCGATAATTGCCGCATTCTTTTTTGTCACCTTTCTTGTCCAATAGGATGAAAACGGAGGTTTTCCAATCATTTGGCCACTTTTTCTGCCTCCAGATATCATTGCAGAGATGCGTCAAGACTTATGTGATTTGTAATCCTCCTGCTTTTAGTAGTTCTACTAGTACACTGTCGAATCCTGGCGATTTTCTGCTGGCCAGATCCATAATAGCAGCCTCCGCTTCGGTCTCTAGTATGTCTGGTTCGAGTTGGTTGTCGTCATCACTTATGAAGAGATCAGTGAGATTTGGATCCCGCATGTATAGTTTCTCAGTATAAGCTCTCCAACGTCTCTTCACGTCAGATTCTTCAGTCAGCACTACACCTTCTGATGATCGTAATGAACTACATCTTGGACTGAAAGTACCGGTGATGACCTTAATCTCTTTGGCGAGATCTCTCTCGTTCTGCCAACTTTGCTATCCTCTTCAATCCTTTCACATGTTCTTTTAAGCTCAGTTTCCTTATCTTTTCTTGATTGTCGTTGAAAATCTGCATTCAGCTTTTTGAATTCATCCCTATTACCTTCAGCTTTTGCCTGCCGTCGTCGCTCAGCAATCCCGAGGGCTTCCATTGATAACCACGGATTCTTCTTTTTGTTATTGAGTTTCGGTACACAATGCTCTGCAGCCGAAAGAGCAGTGTCTCTAATGAAAATCCATTATTCATTAGGGTCCTCACACGCACGATCAAGGCATTGAAATCTGTTCTTTAATTCAATAGAGAACTTGTTTTTTAGGATTTATTCCAAATCATATTTTGGTCTGATCTTTTGTTTGGCATACCCTTAAGCCTGCATCGAATCTTTGCAACCAACAAATTATGGTCGGCACCGCAGTCAGCTCCTGGGTAATAATAGCAACTATAATAATAGTAATTGCTTGCATCACACTACTTGTCCATCTGGTGGAACTTAAGATGTAATCAATTTGATTTCTTGTATTTCCATCTGGTGAGCATCATGTGAAGAGTCGCCTTGGGTGATGTTGAAATATCGTATTCATTATTCGTAAGTTGTTACAGTAGCAAAAATCTCATAGGCGATCTACTCTTTCGTTCCTGTCTCCCAGGCCATGTATGCCGGTAATATTGGTATTTTCCCTTTTTCCTATTTTTGCATTCCAATCACCAATCACCAGGATCATGTCTACCCTTGTCACATTGTCGATTGTATCCTGCACTTGTTGATAGAAAGAGTCGATCCCATCATCATCTGCTGTAGATGCATATACATACTGTAGATGTATATGTAGCAGCATATACTTGAATAAGATATACCGTATATTAACTGGTTTGTATTGGATCCTGAGGGCTATTATTCTGTCATCGATTGGGTTGCAACACATAACACATTTTGCAAACTTTTTTGAGCAAATGAATGCTACTCCATTTCCACGGTATTTCTCGTGTTCACTAAAGAAAACTTCATCAGTGTCCGATATGAATCGACTTATTCCTTTCCATTTTAGTTCATTGACACCAAGAATGTCTATTTTTATCCTTATCATTTCTCTTTTAACAACTTCCATCTTTCCTAGACATTGATCTCACATTCCATGTACCTACAGACAATGGTTTTCTAAGATTTGTCTACTTTAGCCAGAACCTTCGCCGCACTATCATCAGTCATAGCCCTTCCAGGAGGATTTAAGACAATCGCGTCATTATCAGTGTGGAGACTCATTCCGGTTGCCCGTCCATCCCCAGTAGCAGATAAAGAGCCATCAAACTCGGGGCCCATCATCCGACCCAATAACCGAGTTTGCATTTCTGTCTTGATCCATTTGATGTTGTCTTGGGCGGATGGTATACCGAAGTGGTTTCCCGTTGCCTTCCCGTACAAGAGCCAAATATGGGGTTTCCAGTTCACCTCCTGATGCACTCAGATATCTCCGTTGACCGGAAGATCAGTTCTTTCGCGGAATCGAAACAACACCGCTGGTGCCCGGTGCAGTTGATTTTAGTTCGGAGTTTTCCTTCTCCTGATGGATCGTCTACCAAGACTAACGAACTCCATCTGTCCGGGCAAGAGCTATTTTATACTGGCGCCCTTCACTCGCTAGTGAGTCTCTGTTGTTGGCGTTACCCAGGGGGGACCACGAGGAGGTACCGGAAGGCTCATGGCCCAAGCGCATATAACCATTTCGATGAGCTGTGGGTGCCACTCCACAGTCCGGTTACGCTTATCCAAGGCCTCTCCCCACACATAAAGCTTCACGTTAGACTACGGTACCTCAAAAGATATTGATGATTCGATTGTGGATCCAATCTCGAGATTTTTCAACAATGCGATATATTAACCGATGCGATATTTTTCGCGTTTTTGAAATTTTATAAATTTGTCATGTATTTAAGATTTTTCAATATTTTCATTTGCAAGACTTAGACCTACTGATAAGCATAATGTGCAGTGCGCGATCAATACTTATGTGTGGTCTACAACTGTTTTGCAATCTAATTTACGAGTAATTAGGACAATTTTATTTAATTTAAGCATGGCCTGCGGCCATAGAGTAGGTATTTTAAGTATTGTAGCAACTCAGCATTTATCAAATCCCCAATATGTATGCAGTTTCGATTTTATTAAATGAACTCGATGTGAATGCAGTTGGAATTGTTTCCAAATGTGAGATATACACATTTATGCAGCTTCGAAGAAATTACAGCGGAATTGACTGATCATGATAGTATAATGCAGAAGGAAATGATATTATTTTACAGATCGCCGTGTCATCCTTGGAGAGGTAATGTTTATTAAATTAGCAACTCGATGACCTGCTATCGCTGTCATGCAGAACCTCAAGAGAATCTTCTTAAGCGTGATCATATCATAAGCAACCTGCCACTGGTACAGCAAAATAACAGAATCAAATACAATGATTTCAATTAACTTTGAAAGATTTGAATGGGTCCACATCACTATTCAGATTCAAGAAGCGAAACGTGATTTTAGTGAATCATGCTGATGAAAACTGAATTAAAAACATGGAATTTCAGCCAAGACAGCACTATAAGATCTCGACTTTTTCAGGAAGACTTCCATTATAATAGATTTCATTAGATTTTCTTGATCATCAGCATAATTTCAGCTTAGTCATTATGCTTGTCAGCAAATATTCATTCCTTTTGATATCCAACTTGTTTCACACTACTTATAAAGGGGCGTCATGTCGGTAGTATATAAATCGGCAAACATTTTAGCTTTTTCAAAACTGCTAAAATAATTTTTTGGACCACAGGAACGTACAATCTCTGCAAAAAACTGAATCTTTTCACATAAAAATTTTCACTGTATACAGATACTTTTTTGAGTCAGCACTCTACCTACACATACTTACTCTATGCCTGCGACAAATAAGCTTACTTACGAACATCATGTTTGCTCTCTTTTCGAAAATCTATGTTAAGATGCCAGGAGCATTATTTAGTGCAAAATTGACTTTCCTTTTGATCATATTTTCAGCATTTCAGCCTACACGAAAGGATATGACTTATATGCATAAGATTTAGGTTAATAAGCTGTCTTCTTTGCATTTGCTGTGCTTAATTTCTGAATTAGTGAATAACAGTTGCTAGTGATGCAAATGGAAAATTTCCAATGGAAAATTTTGAAATTTTTTTTCGATGATTGATGTTTTGCCTAATTAAATTCATAGTTTTGCAGACTCATTATAATCGTTTGAAAAGACTGCAATATTGAAAGACCGAAAACTTCCTTATTAGCCTAATATTCCTGCGTGTTAGCTTTTGGAAACAATTAACCTACACCTTTCCATGTCTATTTCAGATCTTTCCAAATGAATTTCAGACACTTGATGGATTTCAATTTTTTCTTTAATTGTATTTCAGATATCTGTTAGAAACTCAATTTTGAAGAGATCTTAAATTCAATTGGAGAATCCTAAATTCATCTGGAAATGTCTTAAATTCCTTTGAAAAGATCTGAAATCGATTCGGAGCTATCTGAAATAGGAGGGGAATATGGGCAATTTGTCCTCAACGTACATATCGGACAATTTCTATGCGCCAGAAGATACTATAAATTCGGTTCACCATTGACCTATATGCTAAATTTATAAAACGAAGACAGGGTCAATAATAACATATATTGAAAAGCTTTAGTCTACGTCTTTGTCAATTCAATAAAACAGCAACTACCTCTAACAGAGCAACAAGAAAAGAAAGAAAACATTTTGACAGCATATTATAGAAAAATTTTAAAATGAGATGCAAACTGAATGCTATGGTGAATATTGGGCAAGATATCATTTTACATATTGCTATACATTTAATTGATTCCAGGCCTTTTGGTTTTGATAAAATATCTCTCACAAATTTTGCGTTCGCAAACATTAGTGAAATTACGTTGTATGATTTCTACTTTTATATCATTGGCAGATGTAGGCAATCGATGTTTTGATAAAAATGTTGATGAACAAGACTGTTATTAAAATTAAGATGTTCTTGAATTCTCTTTCTCATGGTACATTGTGTTTCACCAATATAATTATCATTACATTTATTACATGTGATCTTAAAAACAATATTTTTCAAATAAGAAATATGACTATTATTACAAAGGAAAGACTTAAAGAATTGATTCTTTCTTTTTTATCTGACTTATTAAAGATGGTGGAGTTACGAAAACAGGTTTTACATTCAAAATTGGAATTTTATGTAACTCAGAACGAACTTTTCTTGCTTGGGTTTGGTTTATAAAAGGAATCCGAATATGTATTTGATTTAGTTTGTTGTTGCTATTTTCGTGTATTGATGGTATCGAATTCGAAATACATTTGTTAACAAGATGTTTCAGATGTCCGTTTGAAATTAATCTGCGTTTAACAAAATTTGAGCGTTTCTCAATTAAAACAGGTGTGGTACAACGATGAACTCGGAGACATTCATTTTTCAGTAAATTAATTTTGCATGAAAATGGTACAAAGCTATCCCAAGGTAAAAGATGACTATGTCTATGTGTGGATTTGGAGTGAAAGGAACTAAAACACGAATTATTCGTGAAGGAAGTCATCGTATCTAATCTACATCTGCTAATGATATAAAAGTAGAAATCATACAACGTAATTTTACTAATGTTTGCGAACGCAAAATTTGTGAGAGATATTTTATCAAAACCAAAAGGCCTGGAATCAATTAAATGTATAGCAATATGTAAAATGATATCTTGCCCAATATTCACCATAGCATTCAGTTTGCATCTCATTTTAAAATTTTTCTATAATATGCTGTCAAAATGTTTTCTTTCTTTTCTTGTTGCTCTGTTAGAGGTAGTTGCTGTTTTATTGAATTGACAAAGACGTAGACTAAAGCTTTTCAATATATGTTATTATTGACCCTGTCTTCGTTTTATAAATTTAGCCAGAAGATGCATGTAGAAGCTATCATAGATATTCTTTTGCTCATCATCACAGATATCTTTAGTTTCCAAATACCAGTGATAAGCAGTGATAAAATTTTCGATAAAGCGACAACGATAACTTTTTCCGCTACGTCCGATAACGACAATGCGATAAATTTGGACCTCCAAAATAAAGCGATAACAATAAATCCTGCGATAAATCCAAAAATATGGTGCTCCATATTTGCATCTTATATGTATTAAAAACCTCTTTTTTACACTTAAAACAACATGTACGTGTACATATAATATTGAATCAAACAGTAACACCAAATGACCCAAAATTAGCACTTTATTACTTTATAACAACATGCAAATCAACAAAACTGTCATAGCACAACATCACAAACACAAGTACAACAATAAGGCACATGTAATTCATCATCCTCCTCATCCATTCCCTTGGCACCTTGAACCTCTGTTTGAGGAGGTGAAGGCTCCCTTTCAAAAAAACAAGGTTTTCAAAATTTTGTTCACTAAGGCAGGCCCTCTTTGGCCTCAGGACGTCCCCATCAGCTGTACTGAATAGTCGTTCCACTGCTGCTGAGCTGGGGATCCCAGTATTGTACTTGGTGAAGAGGGTCACCCAATGGTTCCTATATTTTGCTGGGAAGTGCGACTTCTTCACTGTTGCCTGAAAGAATTACAAATATTTCACTTATATTATCACAATATTACAATGTACATTTGTTTGCGCAATTATCGCAAATTTTATGGCAACATTACTTGTTCCTATAGCTACTGTCTGATTCGAACAGTAGACAAGCACATATTCCTACGCATCTCTGTCGGCGTATCGAGTAAATGATATCCAATGAAATGGCGCGTTTGCAGAATCCAGAATATTGTTATTTCCAAAAATGTCGTCTGTCCGGAATTACCTCCATGTACGGGATTACTCCACTCTACCATGCATGAAAGTATAGCCTCAGTACGGAATAACGGGATAAATGTATCTACTGACCATTAACTGGCCATTTGATGGCACTTGCACTGACGTTGTTCAGACAATGAAATATGTGAAAAACAGTTCAATACAGTCTCCGAGACCATTTCAATTGAAGCTAATTAAACTCTTCACCCACCGATTCTGTCAACCGAATCACGTGAAATGGAAAACGAAACTATAGTTGTAAAATAATGCTGAAAAACGGGGTTTTTTGTTTTTCTTTATCACTAAATATATCGCAGGATCTATCGCGGGATATTTTAAAGCGATAAATACAAGCGATGAAGTTTTTCGGTCTCTGCAATAAGCGATAAATTTTCGACTAAAGCGATATTATCGCTTTAACTCTTTACTCAAGTTCTTTTTACAGGCAGAGTAGATTTCAAAGTCACAAGACATAGTCAATTTCACTAAGAGGGCTCGATCGAGGTATGCATGACATAATGCTAGTTGCATTTCCCTTTTGAACGGCTAAGCTCAGACGTTACTTCAGGAACTGAGTTGGTCTGGTCTCTCCGGTGACTTCACTTATTCTTCTTCCGAGCATCCTCACGAGGGCTCGAGCGTCAGTTCCCCATGCTTTACTTATCTCAACGCCCACCACTGCCAAATACATGCATCTCACGAGTTTACAGTCTTTATATCTTCTTATTGGTCGTTCATGTAGGCCTAATTCTGCGTGGACTATGTGCATTATTCTTCATATGTTCATCACACACATGGAAAATTTGCATCACTATTATGATTAGTGCTGCACACAGTGCTGCATAATAAAGCTTAACTTTCTAGCTAAAAGCAATGTCCAAAAATAAAGTGCATGATTCATGCCTACTTTTCTTCAGATTTTTCTCATTACATGAACAATATTGTAAAGTAAGATTCACGTTATCCCAGACGTTGTCTGTGATATTTAATAATGCTAACACGTCGCCTACAATCACAAGCTACTGGCGGCAAAGGAATTCTCAAAAATCCACGGACGGGATTGGCATTGACACGATCGTTTTACCTCAGCTGTGGTAGTAAGCGCACAAATTAGGGCCTATCGCAAAAAAATCAAAATTTTCAAAGTCTTTCGAATTTTTTTTGATCACTAACATTAACCTACACGAATCTCTCAATTTTCATTTTGAAAAAATGTTTTGAGTCACCATAGAAATTAACAATACCATAGAAAGTCCTAGAATGGAAATTGCATGAAAATTATGGCACACGCCGGGGGAACTTAGTTGGGGCAAAAAGAAAATTGTACGAGCTGGTTTCCATGTTTTCTGATTGGCATTTATATTTATCAAGCCAATTTGTGATCTGGGCTGTTGCCCCATGTCCAAAGAGCATGTACACAAAAGCAATAATGAATCTACAAAATACTGCAGCGACAGGATGACAAAGAAGGAAATCCTCTAAAACGTTCTGTACGTTCATCATTTTGAAATATCGCTCCTATAATCTATCAAGAGTATAATCATACACATATTCAACTTGTAATGTCGATTTGAAGAACATGCATTACTCCAGCTTGAAATCAGAGGCCAAGAAATGTTAGAGCATTTATTTTACTTTAAAGGGCCCCTGTTAATTATATTTGAACAATTTTCAAAATCTCTGCATGCATTCGAAAATCAGCTGCCAAGATATCATCAAATTATATCACATAAGTCATTCAATGATTAATTGAAGAGTTCCAGCGACATTCTATTTATCTGAGAAATTATTGTAGGTAAAGAGGATTTCAAGTGTGCTAATTCCAGAAAAACACTAGGTTTCTTAACCGCTTGACCGAGAAATAATCCAATAATTAGAAATTTTATCTGTGAATTCTTGAGATGTTCTTCAGCCACTACAGCGACCACTTTCAATATGACTCTGTGAACCAAATCTTAGTTCGCATTCCAGTGTTGAAAAATTGTATAATAGTTGTCAATGACTGGCAAAAATAGACACAAGATATCAATCCATGGAATAGTAGGCTATTTCACATTATAAAAAACCACCATCTCACTAAAATTCTCTTCATGAAGATCCGTGATTTGCTGTCAACAATTTCGACAACCAACTTGGCAAATAGTTTCACTATGATATAATGTTTTAGATCGAATCTCATCTACAAACCATAGATTTTTCCATGTGCCATCATTGTACATAGGCAAGATGTCAAACTTCCATTCTAGTGTACTATTATGTACTTCTATGTGAGTCACCCCTGAGAGGGGTGAGGATTTTCAGCAAATGATTTTTAATATTTTCACTGCAAGCATGATCCGTAACCTAAGACAGATCATGATTCCAACCATCTGTGAATCAATTCTGCTCAGTGATTTTTACTGTCCACAGAATTATTCAGTTAGTGAATATTTTCAACGTGTCTTAATTTAACAAATCAATCTATCACGTTCGAAAAAGTCTGTGACAACATTTATTGAATTGACAAATTAGAAATTTGAGCCAAAAAGCAGAATCCGTTTTCAATTTTTTGTATGTAGATCATATTTTTAATGTTGATCTATGATACTGACCCTTGATGAAGTCGTCCTTGACGTGGACATTGTGGACTTAAATAATGGTAGTGTTGAGGTGAAATTTCCTTGATAATCAACAAAATTTTCATTCTTCTTGATGTCTCATGAGCTTCATACTACTTAATCTCAGATTTTAAAGTAGGCTACTAAAATGCTAATATGCAAACACAGGAATAATTTGCAAAAAATAATCTTTTTGAAATTAGTTCAAGTGCTTTTTAGACATAAGGAACACAATATGCGTAAAAACTGAATCATTTCATGTTGACTTTGTTTACTGCACGTTGACATTTTTGGAGTTGGCACTCTACCTTAATTGTAGATTCTTAATCAATGAGTGACAGGAAGATATTTTGTTGAATCACGCGGAATGTCAACTATTTCTGCATTCCACGACATTTATCTAGAAGCATATTTCAAAGAATGGTGAAATCAAATACCGTGGACTTCACTTCGAGGTGAAAGACTATGACATTCACGGACTTAAACAACTACATCTCCACATAAACTCAAATATTTTTTCCTGAACGAGGACATTGGGCAACTTTTACGCATTACAGGATGAATTTTCCTCATCGTGGATATCCCTAAATTCAAGTTTTCAATCTTCCTTTGTCCTTTGGCAGAGTGAAAACAAATTCATACCAGAATGTTCATCAATGAACTGAAGTGATTGATAAGAGGATGTTGTAGAACTCCGTGTTGTGAGCTCAATGCGCAAACTATTTTTGGACAAGTTTGATTAAGGAAGAGTGAAGTTGTGGCCTCTCGTAAGCTAGTGTTCCTAATTCTTGGTAATGCTTGGTAAACATATGGGTGAACATATGTTTTTTATTCCATTTATTTGTTTAAAATTTGTCATATTTAAATGTAACGATAGGTTTGCCGTCTGATGAATTCCTTACCTTAAAACTTTTTATTTTTTGCTAAAATTGCACGTAATTTACTTTTTTTCAATTAAAATTGAAAATGGGGAGATCGCAGCAAATCGAATGTATATAAATGATTTAATGTTCTTGTCCCCTGTCTCAGTAGGAGGAAGTAGAATCATTGAAAATGCGCAGAAAATATTTCATAGCTGCACCAGTTCCGAAGCTGCAATCCAAAGTCCAGAAGGCTACAGCGATTTAACATAAACACTGGCGCCGAACATGCCATCTAATTGTCTGTATGAGTACAGGGCAATTGTTCAACGTGGTCATACTTAATCAATAAAATAGCACTAAGCTTCCGAACAGAAACCACGTAATAAAAAACCATCCAAAAACTGTTGGTTTTTTTTATTACGTGGTTTCTGTTCGGAAGCTTAGTGCTATTTTATTGATTGAGTACAGAGCAGATATACACAAACTTCATTTTGGCATGCCTGACTTGTATAGGCATTCTATTTGCACTTCATATTATTTTGATATACTTCACTCTACATGCACATTGTGCATTGAGATGCTAGTCTAAATTCAAATGACTTTAATCATTCCAATGATTGAAAACAGCCGAATTCTCCCATAAACCATTTTTTTCATAATGATGATGAATGCTGACAAAAGAGTTGTTCTCGCATATTATCATGTAGTACGTGGGCCTATAATTCGTATTTTTTTGCCGAGCCTGGGTAGAAGAGCCCAGAATGGGTTTTCGGTTTGGGGCGGTCAGCCAATTCTTTGGTCCCAGATACGTCTGGTTTGAAACTAGCAACCATTTGAATGTATGCGCAAATTATGATTGAACAATCAATCATCATAATTTACATTATCAAGATTCACTCAAATGTCTTCTTGTTCAGAACAAAAGCTTATGAACTTACGAAAGCTAATGTACATAGCCACCAACTGAAAGCAATTTTTGATGTACATTTTAATATCTACAAGTGAACATGCATATTTATACATATTCGCAGATGCTACGCATTCACAATTGAAAAACATGGAAGAACGTACCTGCTTTACAAACCGCAATAATAACTCGCGTCCGCCAAGGAATTCCATGTTATCAATAAATTATCTCGGCAATTAAATTGGAAAATTCTGTCATATCTCGAAGAAATAATGATTTTAGCATTCGCCATGATAGACATGATTGTAAACGTCACAAATTATACTCGATTGCTCTTCAGCGCAGTACATGTATTATTAAAGACACACTAAGTTCTAGAGGACGGCAAGGAAAATAACCTATAGAGCGAGCAACTGGTTGTGTTTCTAAACATCCAGGCCAGGGTTCGGCTTCCACTCCGGAAGATGGATTCTAAGTAGTCCGTGGCCATGTCACGATCTCGTCTCTGGTTGACTTTGACATGCAACCATTCGCTTTGCAATTGACCAGCTTTTATTGTAGCCTTTTTATGGAGCACTCACTAGCGCAACAGGAATACGTGGGTTCGAATGCCAGCGCGGAATATCGGTCGCATTGATGTATTAATTACCGAAGTTAGCAGATGAAATCATCAACTATCACAATAGAGTCCTATAGTCTAGTAGGTGATTCCGAGTCACTTCTGACCATTTCGATATAATAACAAGGGTGGGTTCTGTCCTTTCACGCCGTCATTGGCTAGAAAATGGATCGGTTCATCCGTGTCTCTATTGTTTTAATGATGCTGATGATCGTTGTGATTTTTCTTGGAATGAAAAGCTTATAAATGTAATCGCATGAAAAAAACTTCTCGCTGTATATTCTGGTCATCAATATTGCTTATACGACTAAGAAGTAGCCTACTAGAATTTAATCAAAAGCAAGTGATGAAAATTCAAAATTATTCAGCTCTACGTAGGACTATACTAGCATCGCAACGCCTTTTGCAGGGAACATTCATGACCTGTTTTACCTATCATTTGGTGCACTTTGCTATTATTAAGTTTCCCTTAACTAAATCCGCACTTTTAGTGGATGGAAAACGTCGATTTTAGATGAATTTAAAAGAAATAGTCGGCCCGATTAATCGGCTACCTTCTACCGATTATTCGGTAATCGGCCGATTATCAAAATCACTAATCGTTACACCCCTAGTGCAAATCATTCATAAAAGTAGGCCCTAGTGATCCTGTCGATACTACATTGTCCGAAGCTCGCCAAATGAAAATGCTAGAGCCAAAAATGAAAGGAAGAAAAGAAATGGCTGACTACTAATTAGATGTTATCAGCTCTATGTGTGCTATGTATCTGGTATATAAGCTGTGTCAGTATGTGCGCGCGTACATATTTTGCCTTGGCAAATGACGAAGTCCGAAAAGTCGGCTTTGACTAAATTATATTCTTCACTTTCGTGCCTTATATTTCTGGAGGTATATCTCACTAAACCTATTCTGGAAGTATATGGTTTAAATAATGAATCTTCAAAATCATTGTATTCCATATTTAAATTGATTTCCTTCGAAGTTTGTACTTCGATATATAATCCTTGATCTGTAGAAATCTTTATTTGACTGCATATTCATTGACCTGCTTCATGTACAGGGTGACTCAAAAGTCTTAATCGGGTTTCAAATTGAGATTTCTCAGTAAGTATTAACAAATTTAAGTGCAAATTTAATTTTCCGTTTATGCTGTATAGGAAGAGCCAGGATTTCCAAAAAGACTTGAATTTTTACAATATATGTTGGAAGTAAGCTCCGTTGACTTCAGTACAAAGAATGAAGTTTTCAAGTTTTCAAAAGTCTTATTGGTTGTGACTTTCGTCACGGACTGGACTGCTTCAGTAATCTTCACTCGCAATTCTTTCCTGTTGGTTGGCCTATTCTTATACACCACTTCCTTGATATGAACCCACAAAAAATAATCAAGAAGAGTCAGATCTAAGCTCCTATCTGACCAGTGGAGTGGACCGTTTCGGCCAATCCATCGATTAGGGAGTATGATCCTGAGAAATTGTCTGACATCTAGATCCCAGTGAGGCGGTGCGCCATCTTGTTGAAAAAACGTCGAAAATCGTCGCAATCTCTTTAATTCCGGAATAAAATAATCCTTCAACATTTCAAGATAAGAGTCTTTGGTCACTGTTGATTGAAAGAAGTAAGGTCCGATGATCTGGTCGCAAAACATGGCCGCCCAGACTACCAGTCCTTTCGACTTCAGAAGAATCTCGTTACATTTTCATAGTCCCAAATCACTGAGTTGTGACTGTTAATTTTACCATTCATATTAAATGGCCTCGTCAGAGTTTATGGATGAAGCAGGGATTATAACATAGCCGGTTAATTTCTTCGCAAAACTGAAGACGTGGTTCACAGTCGTCCTTTAACAGTTCTTGTACACGTGAGACATGAAATGACTTCACGCCAATTGTTCGCTTCAAAGTACGTCGAGCAGTCTCACGTGGCATATCAAGCTTATTGGCTGCATCCGTACCAATGATCTTGGATTATTCTCAAACTCTTCATTGACACGCAAGACATCACCCTAAGCAAGGGATGGGTGACCACTTCGATCAGCATCTTGGACAGTACCCGTCTCGGTAAAATTTTTTAGGGTGGTTTTGGTGCAAAATTTGTTTGCCACTGTCGTCGGGCAGCAGTTATGGATTCATATTTAGCCATTAGCAACATTACGTTGATTCGATCTTCTACCGATAACATCACTGGTTTCTATGAGTAACAAGTGAAAATATCAATTGAACTACACCTTTTCCATGTATATTTCAGATATTTCCAAATCGATTTCAGATCTTTCCAAATGAATTTCAGACATTTCCAGGTGGATTTCAGATTTCTCCAATTGAATTTCAAACATCCATCAGAGACTCATCTTTTAAGATATCTGAAATTCAATTGGAGAAATCTGAAATCCATCTCGAAATGTCTGAAATTCATTTGGAAAGATCTGAATTCGATATGGAAATATCTGGAATATAAATGGAAAAGGTGTAGTGCTAAACGATTTTTGAAGTTTGTTTCACAGATATCTAGGCAAATGCTTCAATTCAACGACATTGTGACGTCATACATAGCTAATGCGCTTATGTAGAAGTTTGATAACCAGCATTGCAAGTGCAAATCACACATTAATGGAAATGGTTACCTCGCCCTTCTTCTTTATTGTCTTTCTTCATTATTTCTTCTTATTTACCTTCCGCTACCAATTCAATTGACGCTAATGCATTAAGTCTTGTTCATATTTT
Organism: Prostheceraeus crozeri; assembly: GCA_907163375.1. Taxonomy (NCBI): domain Eukaryota; kingdom Metazoa; phylum Platyhelminthes; order Polycladida; family Euryleptidae; genus Prostheceraeus; species Prostheceraeus crozeri. Next base: position 46,478 of record CAJQUW010001687.1, on the reverse strand, counting down.
GTAAGAGACACTCAATCAGATTTCATGATGAAGTATTTTTGGATGTAGTCAATTAGAAAAAAAATGTAAGCGAAATACGGTTTTCATGACATTTGATAAATTGGATGACCTCCACTGTATGAGTGAGCTTGGTTGGACCTTTAACTTAATTTTTTCACAATTGCAATGCGAACTGTTACTAAAATTCTGGTTCTTCGTCTACACCATAAATGAAAAATTGAGTTTGTACTGTTAATACTTGCTGAGAAATTTTGATTTGAAACCCGATTAAGACTTTTGAGTCACCCTGTACATTGATTTGCAAAAAACATATCAAAACCCAATCTTTGTTTATTCGCTAACTTTCGAGCTTTTTTATCTTGATAAAAATACTTATGTCCTATATCTAGAAGAACAATGTCCTTATTTACATCGACCATTTGAAGGCGCTGGACGCTGAAGGTCCGTCTGATTTTACTTACTTTTGATGACAGAATGTTCTTGTCATGAGGCAAAGAGCATCAATTCCAGATTTTACCAGATTCCAATGCTACTTCCTAGATAACTGCTCGTATAAGACAGGGGCACACAACAAATCATAAGCCATAAGTCATAGATCTTGGAATATCAACACATTACTTTCAATTATAGTTGGCACTCTAAACCATCAGCATTAAGCCGCGCCATCTGCATGAGCAATTCGTTCTTCTCTGGCCTCCTCTGTGTGCATCCGGCATAAGACGCACAAAGTTTTCATGCTTATTTTATATGATGCGGTGGCAACATGTTTCTGCATGAAAAGTAGCAAAGAAGTTTCAAGTTTGGTCCAGAGCCCCCATCCAAAAGCGCCAAGCCGGTTTTAGCCGTCTCAGTTAAGTAGCGTGTTTTCTGTTCATACGTCAGTATCATGAATAAGTCAACTGACACATCAGATATTAGTGTACCCTCGAGTCATGTTGGTTCTGGGTGCGGGGTTACTGAGTCGCAGTATTTAAGTCCGACCTCTTGAACCAGTTTATGGGAAGAATCCAATAGTCTGAGTGCGATTAGGCTCTTACACAGTGTGTCAAATACTCTGTCGATGTAACGATCATTGAAACTATTGAATGTACGAGTCAGACTTTGTTATCCATGTCAGATATTGAAGAGATTTTTGTGAGTGCAGGTCTTCGCTTGAACAAAAATAAGTGTAAAGAAATGATTATACGACGCTCTATGGTATATTTTCCTCCACCGATTTCTGCAGATTTTGTAAGAGTTGATATTCTTAGAATTCTTGCTTTTGCTCTCACTACAAATCTTAGCTGGGAGGCACAAATCAAAGACGTTTTAAAAAAGGCCTCGCGTCGTTCGTACATAATCCGTTGTTTACGTGATTCTTTGTGTAAAAACGATTTGATATCTGTTTATCATGCAATCATCACAGCCTTGTTTATATATGCTTCTCCTTTGTCTCTAGTTTTATTAAGTAAATTATATCGCTTTCAGAAGAGTGCTCATCGCTTGATTTGCGTTTGTCATTGCTCGTGTAACATGTTTGACGATATCTCAGATACATTTCTTCAATGTGGCTTAAAATAGTTGCTGAATTGTGAAAATCCGTGTCATCCGCTTAGCACGTTCGTACCTAATCGTTTGTTGTATACTAGACATTTTATGTTACCAGTATCACACACTGCAAAACGTTCGAATTCATTTTTTCCATTGTTTTGTGCAAAGTCAAATGAGCTTATGTGTAAATACTAGAATTTTTCTTGTAAGTATCAGATATTATTTGTCTTTTATGTGATATGAATCCTGTCAGCGTTTGTGCATTACTTTTCTTTGTATTTATCGATTTTCATTATTTCAAATATATACACTTTTTCTCTCTTCTCTTCTAAGTCATTCATTCAATGATGTTCAATTACAGGGAGTTGAAGGTTTCGATATATAACTCTTGCATGTCACAATTCATGGGCTACAAGTGAGAATGGACCACACCAACTGAACCATGGGAGGAGAAAAAAGTGGGATTGGAAACACGTCTCGTTGATGCGGTCGTGTGCAGTCTTCAAGCACATGCAACTAGAATCAGTGAGATAGCTCTGATGGAGCATGAATTTCGTGGATTTAGGTGAATTTGCCGATGTTGGCAGAATTGTTTCGAATATTTGTCTGACACCTCTCCGTAACCACCACGATTTTTCACTCATTTGCCGGATTTCCAACAAGCGCCACATTGCTGGAATAGTGGAAACATGATGAGTATAGTCCTATGCATTCGATCGTGCGCCATGTTGCTTGACTGTCGGATTGCTAGTGACCTCTGTTCACTGATCTTTGCTACGAGTGGTCGGGCTAGCTGCGAAAATGTTAATAAGAAGGAACTCGCTACGAAAAAATGGAAGAAATCCTGCGAAAAAATGAAATCTTGTTATTTGCGCATTTAAATGAACATATGCTGTTTAATGGAGCAAATGCTGCTTTGCAGGATAAAAAGCACGTAAATCAATAGCTAATTACTGTTTTTGTATTATTCTTCATATTATCACTTAGTCAAAGTTTTGTGGTTATCGCAGCGTCTTACATCTTGTAGCAAGTTCAGCAAAAGTGAAAACTTGCAGCAATAGTTCTTAGAATGTATTGAGCTTGTGTGGTTGCATCATACTGTTAAAAGCATCAGTGCTTGTGTCAAATCATCACTTACGAACCTTTCAAAGCTATTTTTTAGAAGTCGCTGGTAGCTCCATCAAAGAAGCCACTGATCTACTCTCCACTTTTTACAAACGGTTCTCACCTGACATTAAATATATTTGAAAAAGCATTCTTAAGAAGTAGATGCTGCGAAAAATTCAGTACATTTTAGACCAGATAGGCAGAAAAACCAACTTCATCTCACTCACTCACTATCCCGTTTTACGTCTGTTTTTCTCGCCTGTGCAGGGTTTGGCCGGTTACTCCACTTGATAGTTGTATTCTCCATCGATCTCATCATCGGCATCCGCCCTTGTAGTTCCAACCATGTCCTTCTCCATCACTTGGCACCATGTTGTTCTTGGCCTTCCTCTTTCTCTTGTTCAGGGAACTTCCATCTCCATACACTTCTTCATCCAGTCAGCATCATCCTTTCGCAGCACATGTCCCATCCATCTAAAGCGACCACCTACGTCACCGAAACCATTCGCCTCAGCAACTCATCACTTGGTAGTCTGTCTCTCAGGCTTCCACCACACATCCAGTGTATCATTTTTCGTTCAGTCCGCTCCAACCTCATCATTTGTTCCACCGTCGTTCCCCAGGTCTCGCTTCCACATGCCATCACGCTTCGAACACAGGGAGTATAGACCTTTCCCTTCACTGTCAGTGGTATGTCCGTCTTTGCCAACAAACTCAGCAGCTCCTTGAATCTATCCCACGCACAACCTACTCCTACTACCAATGCCGTTTTCGCACCTCCGTTTCCATTTAACAAATCACCGAGATAGCGAAACGATCCCACTGTGTAAATGCTGACTGCATCCGATAGCTTCATTCTCATGTGCTGGTCTGCGTTTTCTCTACTCTGCGCTGCGCATTAGCTACATCGGAATGTCACATGCTGATTGCTTCGAACAGGGACACGCAACTCAGAACATCGTCCGTGAGTCCAGCCTTCACACTGCATTGGATCGAGTTCACGCCTACTCCTCTTCCACAAACCGCACGTAGCCATTTTCCTGATCTCTCTTCCGTGCCACAGTTTCTGCCTTATACCATTATCATGGTCTTTCCGATATTCAACTTTAATCCTTTTGACAGCCGTTCTTCCCATTTACATGCCTTCTCTTTCAATCCGTCAATGCTTTCGGCCACCAGCACCAATTGATCTGCATGCAGCATTTCCCAAGGCAGACCCTCTCTCACTTCACTAGCCAAGACTTCCATCACTGCCACAAACAAAAATGGATTCAGAACAGAGCCTTAATGCACACTCACTCCAACATTGAGCTCTTCACCAAGCTCTTCATCTGGCGTTTGAAAATCAACTTTTGCGGAATTTTCGTTAAATTGATTCAAAGTGCATAAAACCTTCGAATCTCAAGGCTGAACAATTAAAGTCGCGAAGAGACTTCCATCAATATCCATTCATCCATCAATTCCATCAATATCAATATACCTGCAGATTAAGTTTTGTCAATAGATATAAGCTGTTTCCGCAATTACTACACTGCCCAACACACAGTGTGGCAGACAGACAGGAGTTCTCGAGTAAGTCATCAATTTTTTTTCTCACTTATATTTACACAGTACCTTTTTTTCATTACCTACCATTTGAATATTTTCAGCATTTACATTTGTGTTTTATTTTTTATTTTTCACATTGGTTTTACTTACTGAATAGTTTGATTTGTGATTTAATTCATTATTAACTGTGTTTCGCCTAAGGTTAGCCCTTGCTAATTTCAATAATAGAAATCTGACGATGAGCATATAGTAAAGGCCCAGGATTGACATGAACATTGAAAACAATATTACACGCAGTGGACACGCGTTGCCATGACAACAGTAAGGAATGATGGCTACATGTAACTGACAATTTAGTGTTAGTTGGCGGTCTCTTGTGAATGCCCTTAGAAAAAGTTCACGGTTATTAACCTTTTGATAAAGTTATTAATGGGACCGAATCAGCAACTATTGCATATTTCACTATTTCACAATCGATTCTGCCACACAATACCAAACACAGACGGTCTTCGTGAAAGTATGTCGTCGCATGCCAAACAGCATTTCAAGTCTTGTTTGAAATCACAAGAGAAGAACGAGGATTGAAACGACAAGTGACCATCAGTAAAGGTTTTAAAACAGTTACTGCAAGAAAGAGAAAATAACTTGATGAAAATGAATTTGATGCTTGAGAATGTATTGAGATATAAAAAAATGAGACGCTGGAGAAAAGGAAGCACACAAATAAACGGAAAACCATTAGTAGAGCCTTCATCAAGTGCAGAAATAATGCAGTCCAGAAATTATTTCTGCACGCACTCCAGGTCTTTGATCGAAACCATGTGCAACAATACTAATTCAAACTAGTAAAGTGCATTTTTTCCTGCAATATTGATGGAAAGCCAAGCATGACTACAGTGCAAGGAGGCGTCAAAGGAAGAAGAATCTCCTATTTTGTTACATTTCAAGGTTATCATGAAAAGTATTGTAGGATCCTTACTAATTGAGATTTCCACATTGCTGAATTTCTACATGTATATCATCCGTCCTTTCTCTTTTAGTTCGCATTTATTATTTGTTTTCTTCTCTTTATGAGAACTTTCTATTTCTACTTATTGTTGAATTAGTTCTTCCTTTGTGACCCTTTTGTCGACACCTGAATCAGCTGGAACAGATCCTGCCTTGCATTACTGACACGAATTTTTGTTGTAAAGTTTTTGTAGTTGTATTTGTTGTAGGATTGGTGACTTTTGGGTATATTTGTTACATACACCTAGCACATGTAATGTTGAAAGATGGAACAATATTCCAGCTTAATAATTTACACATAAAAAATGTCACCTCAGAAGTAGCAATTGATGGCGGTGATTGCATGCTGATGTACGAGTAAACAGATCTTTGCGAAGAATCCTCTCTGAGGGTCATCAATGACGAAATGCAGTTGCTTTAACAAAGCCTTTCTTGTTTAAAGTTATTTGTTTCCATTTAAATTAGTGCGTTGTAGCTATATCAAAATTTGCGGAAATTTCGTTAAAACACAGGACTATTATATATAGTTTCTCTAGGAAGATATTAGGCGTTCTTAATCAATCAAGTTCTAATAAAAGCGCGATCACCCTGCTTGATTATAAAATATGATGCTATAGTTCGCTGTTATTAGTAGGCCTGCGAAAATTTGTCAGAGCTACGAAAAAATGGAAAATCTCAGGCCCTATCACTGGTTGCTACTTCTCTCTCCTTACCTGCATGGCTGCCTATCGATACAGCATAGAGGAACTTGGGACTACCAGTCTAGTGTTTGTGTGTTCCTAGAACAACAAGTCCCTTTAATATCATCTTTCCTACAATGGTATTAATGTGGCCACATACCCACCATCGTTTCCAATTCAATGCACTATCGACATCGCCTTCGTTATTTGGCACTTATTCCTCGCCATCCGAATGGTTGTCACACGTCACGTGTCCAATTGCTATACCACCACCGCTAGCACCATCGCGAATGCTGTAATCGACAGAATGGATGGCGTGACTCTTCGGCATAGATACGATGGCGGTGTCTTCAACCTACGTCGCCTACGATCAAGAATGAAGACAACATAATTCTCCATATTGGAGCTTCAATATGCAGATGACGCCGCTCTTGTGAGCCATAGCGAGGCTGGTCTTCAACGTATACGAGGGATGTGATTTTTCCTGATTTGTCAGTGAATCCTGATTATTTGTGTTGATTTCGATCATTTTTGAGACAAGGCAGATTCTGCAATCAATTATAGGGCGGGGGTTGGGTGGTACTTCATATATTGCTTAGTCGTCTGTGACAGTAAAATAACAGTTTTATATTTCTCAAAGTATCCTTTTTCTTATACCACTTCATTTTCAGCAATACCAGCCATTATTTTCAGCCTGTCACATGGGTTTCGCCTAAATTTACACGCAAACTATATGGGCTGCACACATTACTTAGCGTGTTGCTTTTGTCTTCATTTTGTGTCATTTCATTTCTTGCTTATAATAGAACTATACCAGGCAATATGTGAATGTCCCAAAGTAATGGTTCTACCACAGAATGAAATATTTTGCTTATGTACTTCGGTTTCCTAGAAGTGTGATTAATACGAAAACGACGGCACATCGAGGAACTTATTGATTGGGCAAAAAGGAATTCCTAATACCTTACAGAGATAGGAAAAAAAGTCGTGCGTCGCTTGCGGATTAATGTGAGTTCAAGCAAAGTGCTTCGATTGCCACAATTCCTTCAGATTCGAAGAATTCAGATCATTGCGCACAAGTTTTCTCCATAATGTTGGCCCTTCCGATCATTATTAGAAAAAGTAGCAGGCATACGAAAATAAGTTCACTTGATGATTTCACCATCGTCTTCCCACCATTCCTTACTGCATAGTGCATACACTGAATCGAATGTTAGCCAAAACAGCGATGTGTGTTATGGTGTGTGCGAAGTGATATCACAGCACGCACGCATCTCTCACTGGATCTGGTGTCATCTGCTGACAGCTCATAGGCATCAAATAAACCACCCCAACTACAGAAAATGTTAAGTCAGGAAACATATTGATATCTGTGGACATCAGAAATTTACAATCTTTCAATCTTTCCATTTTATTAAATGGATAGAGATGATACCATGGCCCGAAGATGCAAGGAGAGATATTTTATTAATCTTTTTCGCCCACATTAAACCAACTATGTTATCCTTGGATTTTTGAATATGAAAACGTCGCAAAAATCAAAAAATATTATGTATTTACTCTCTACCCTTTTCACTTGGCAATAAGATGACATAGATCTTCATCAGGAGAAATATAAAAAGAGGAAGTGAGAGGACATCAAGACCCTACAATTTCAAACTACAAACAGTTAAAAAAATTTCATTATTTACATTTGTAGACCACCTAATCCAAGATATTCTATATCATTAAAATATAAATCACAAAAATCATGGGATGTTGGAGATTTAGGTTCATAGATTGCTGACCTTTGTAGCACATGCTACATATTAAGGTCATGAGGCCAGTCAGACATAACTTGGCTAATGAATTTCAGTTCCTCCACCTTTCGTTGTTGATAATTTCCTTTTATTTCTTTTAGTATTGCCATCCATAAGTCTTCTTCCAGATGTTGATATTCTATACAATGATGAGAAACCGCCTTTTCTTCATCTCCATGGCGGATGTCAAAGTTCTTTGGGTTTCTCCTACTTATAAAAAATTGCAATTTAGAAAACTTAGACCATAAATGATGTTTGATGATGTGCATGTTGATTTAGCAGCTTTGATGTTATAAGAAAGTCCAGTGACAGGAGACAACATTTCAGTTTTAGTTGAGAGCATGGTGCAGGTTTTGCACCGCGAATTATTGTAGGATAAAACGATACCATGACTGTTAAATGACGCATTATCATTTTTATCATACAAACGAGAAGAGTTAGTAGTACACCATAATTTAGTAGTAATGTCAGTTCATTCAAGAAAGTGTTCATGGTTTTTCGTAATCGACCTGATATCTGCATACTATTTTTCTCCGATAACAATTTTCGGTCTTTAGATAGAGCTTTTCGAATTTGATTTGGCACTCGACCTCTTTTTGTATAACCTCTTCGTACTAAAGCATATTCGAGATCATTTAAATGATGCCTCGCCTGAAGATCATCTGAACAAATTCGCCTTATTCTTAAATCTTGCGAATAAGCAATGGGCAAACGATTTTCGATAGGATGACATGAAGCAAAATGCACATATTGGCGAGTATCCGTTGGCTTGGTGTATAAATCTGTAGATAAGTTAGCACCGTGCTTTGAAATTCTGGTATCAAAAAAATTTACTTCCGAATCACTCTTTTCAAAGACGAATTTAATAGAAGGATGGAAATTATTAGCACAATCTTCAAAATACTGCAAGGTTTCCCATCCATGCGTCCAGATAATAAAAATGTCGTTGATGTATCTCCACCACACTATTGTTATAAGGTTCGCATTTGATAGAAGACTTCTTTCCAGCCAATTCATGAAAATAATCGTGTAGTTTGGAGAATAACATGAATAAAATGGATATCAGTAATTGCAATTAAGTAGTGAAACAAAAGCACAATTTCGGAAATCTAAGTGAATCTTGCAAAAATGTTTTAAGTTGCGAAACGATAAACAATTCAACACCATTTGTATGCGACGTGTCCCAAAAAAGTGCCGAAAACTAAACGCTCTTACCTTAGTAATTTTCCCTGATTTAGCTGACGTTTTGCATGCAAATCCAAAACACCGATATGTTTTTATCTGCAAAGCCTGAATATTGAGTGGGAGAAAAACGAGTGTAAGCTCAAATCCTGTGTACTTCCAAAAATTGCAAAAAAAGTGAAATTCAAGATATCGGACATATTGACATGCAATTTCCATTCATCAATCGTGATCATAGCAAGTTGTTCAGCATGATTCAATAAACATAGAACATAGATTAATAAGATTATTAATTGATAGCACTGCATATAGACTTCTCAATGTTAGTATCTGTACAGGAAGCTTCCCTAGAATCATTCTTGGATGGAAGTTGGAAGCTTTGAAAATCAGAAGGAGAAGTATGCCAGTGCATCCAGGACAGGTGCCGATACTTTTGAAGAAGTCTGCGGTAAAGGAAGTATGACTGGATTATCCTCTTGATTGAACTCAGAAATGTGACTGCAACAATGAGAAAAAGTTATCTCTTAAGAACCAATCGGGAATAGTAAAGTGATGCGCTGCGAAGAATTATTGGAAAAGTTTAATTTAAAAAATCGATTCGTTAGTTCGCTTCAACTGATCAAGTCTGAAAGGACATCTTTTTCTCGCTGCCATGTGCCATGGATCCTTTCTTCAGTGAAAGTTGTGCTGTGATTCTCATCGATGAACAAATGTCTTTTGACTAAGTCTTCATATCACTTTTTAATATCATTAGAGAAGTAATTCCAGCTACCACCAAGACCTTCATAGACAGAGTAAATCGTTTCTGATCAAACATTTTTTAAGATTTCACCATGACTTTTTGCAGAATGAAGAATGCATTAACACTGGTGCAATAACAGCAGTATTTTGTAAATAATTTTTGCTATGTTTCTTTCACCACTCTTATTTTTAGCAGAGGAATAAAAATGATAAAAATTCACCAAAAAGTTTATTGATTCGATCTTTGTAAGCAAATGTTGGATATACAGCATGAATAAATATAGAGATTTTACACTATTAGCCGTTGATACTACTCTGTGAGCATCTTCAATCAATGAGTGACCGTTGAATATAATATTATTGCAAGATTCTCGTCATAGTTTCTTATTGATTGGGTTCACAATTTTCTCTCAACAGTTGGTGCTGCCAAATTGTGATGCATTTCATAATAATGAAGTGGATTTTTTATAACTTGTTCCATAGCTTTGTCCAGGTGCACACTACCGTCATCTATCAAGCTCGAAAATGTTGCCGATCTCCAGTCGAGTACATGATGAGCGTTCCTTAGCTCACTCATGTAGTTCCAGAATTATGTAAATAATGCTGCCCTCAGAAGTGTAGATATATACCGCCAAATCGTCCTCAGGAGGAGATATGCATTACCCTCAGATCATAGATGATGTCGACTGTGGGAGATGTGAGATGTCACCCAAGGTCATTGATGCCGCCTGTGGGAGACGATAAGCGTCGCCCTCATGATTGATGCCTCCCTCAGGAGATTATAAATGCCGTCGTCAGGAGGAGACGAACATCGCCTTCAGCTGATAGATTCCGCCCCTAGGATACGATGCCGCCTTCAGGAGATAATAAATGTCTCCTTAGGACATAGTAGCATAGTAGATGCCGCCGTCAGGAGATGAGAGCTGTCTCTCTAGGAGATAGTCGCCGCCTTAAGGAGATGATGGATGCCACTCCAGGCGATAGTTGCCGCCCTCATGGGAGATGGACTGGGATATTTGCTGTTATCCTTTCCCACACCTAATAAGCACACCTTAAAATACTTTAAAGAGTATTGAAACTTTTCTTAATGCTATCTGATAATGAATAGTACTTTTTATCTCACCTTTGATTCTGTTTAGTCTACTCAGACTCTTAAGTATTTTGTTCTCGTTTTATATGATGTTAGTTTTATCATGCGTCTCATACTGTGTAATTTTTTGTTGTGCGGTAAAATATACATGTATGTGTATTTGTTACGAAGTTTTTTTCTTTTGGCTATTGTTGGTTTCGAATTTGATGTATCCTTAATCAAGTGTTTCAATAAAGACACTTATTTTTAAAAGCTCTATTGTATACCGATTGACAAAACAGCTCAAGTATCGGCGACGTTATGCCGATATTGATTCATCACAGAGAAATTGCCGTCCCTTTCTGAGTGCCGCCCCTCTAAAATAATCTTCCTGTTTTTTTTCATCGTGCAACAACACCCCTGAAGTTATAGGCGTTCAGTTTCCGGCACTGTTTTTGGGACACCTGGCATATAACTACATCTAGTTATATACAGTATATACATGTATATTTATAGTCGTTTTCGTCGACACGTTCATTTCATCGTCAACCATCTGTGAAGAAAACATTCATATCGTCGTCTGATTCATTACTTCGACAATTGCGATAGACACAGTTATTGCAGAAATCCTCCAATTATGTGGTTTAGTGAAAGTCTGCTGATCACTCTTGCTATGTAGTCAGATAATTTTTGAGACCATGTGTCTTCCTTTTCAGGTCTATGGCTTCTGCTCAATCGCTTTGATTTTGTAATGTTCAACCGTAGTCCTTTTCCATGGACAAGTGTAATTTGATTAAGTTCAAACTTGAATTTTCATTGCTATTATCTTCTTCTGTGGCATTCATTGTAGTATACATGTACATCTTTCGCTATAGCTGACACTTAAAGAATTTCAAAATCTCTCATTTTGTTTGGTCTGATTCGTACAACAAGTCTTAATTTTTTGAAAGCGTGAAAAGCCTTTAATTCAACCGGGAGAAGAGCCTAAAAATCCAAAAAAATGCATTTCGGTCTGATATATTTGCCTGTTCAAAAATTGTTTTCTCATGTTTATAAAAAGTGGTAATTATCCCTGCATAGTGCTGTTCAAATGTGTATAAGGCGCTGCTGTGATTATTGCGCAACTAAAAATGATATGTTGCACTTCAATGCCTACTTTTAGTTTTTATTTAGGTAATGAGCGATCCTCTTCTACTAGTGACTGCTCTAAAAAGTGACCAAAGCATTGCATGAGGTCTCCTAAGTTTGAAAAGACATGTAGATAATTGATCCTTGAACACCCTAGTTTATTAATTGTTTTATTTCATCTATGAGTATCCAATGTCAAATCGATGTCCAGTCATACATCTTGTCAAAGCTGAAAATTGGGGCTAAAAATGCTTTTTCATGATGACAACATTGTTGCTGAGCTACATTACTGGTTGAGCGATGCGATTCTGATAGTCTATTGTACTACTTGTAAGCAAAGCTATCGAGAATTCCATTGAGCTCGTTCGGGTATGCCAAACACGAATAGTTGCCAACATTGATAATTGAAAGTTTATTGTCATTAAAGATTATGTGAAGTGATTGTTGAACGTTGAAATGTTAATCCATAAGCTCCGTAGTGATAGCTTGTCGACTATAAGTAACAAAATGATGTGATGACCTCATGGCACAGTGAGGTGTTACTCTCAGCTAAGTGGTATGATCTTTGACATATCAAGAGCTTTGAATTTTTCATTTGAATTCAAGTGTATTTCTAAGAGTATCGTGCATTTAGATCAGCTTTGGAGTTTGAAGTTGAAATTATACTATACTGCATATTATGCGCTGCCCTTAAGCTCAGAATTATCGACCTGATACAAGTGAAAAGCTTTATGAGCAATTGTCCACTTGTCGTATCCAGTACGAACTTAATTATGATTCCTTTGACAAGCGAATGCCGACGAGGATGCAGGGTCTTTTTGAGACTCGATAGGTCATTTCAAAACTCCTGTATTAATGTCTTCTAGAAAGTTCAAGCAATGCTCTTCATAATAAAATGTACGTGGTGAGATCAAAAATGATTTAGACTCGACCAGAAGGAATAATGCTTAGACTTAGATATTTCACACTGGACGACTAATGGGTATATAGGTAACAAATATCGTATTGATAACTTTCATTGATATTTTTTTCTTTAGTATTTTTATCGATTTTAAATATTTAGTATTTTTCAGCATTTTAGTTGATTTTTTCCATACATTTCCTTTCTTGAAAGTATTTTGACCGATATATTTACTTCGAACATGACTTGCATAAACTTCAATAGGGTCTGAGTTGTATTCATCAACGTATTCAGTTGTTTTGATTGTTATAACAATCATTAGCGGTACCGAGTGTGAGTTGTGTTCAAAGGTCAGTCGCATTCCACAAAAAGACAAGATTCGCATTCATTTCAAGACAATGCTTCCAGCGGTTGAGTATCGAAGTGTTATGCGGTTTCTTTTACTCCGTCATTACGATAACCAATCCATAATATCCTAACTTTCTGCTGCCTATGGTGATGATGCACCATGTAGAGCCACCGTCTATAACTGGATCAAGGAGTTTCAATCTGGAAGGCTGGATGTAACGGATCGCAAGTCCACAGGAAGACCTATTGAGATCGGGGATGACCACCAAGACAAGTTGAAGAGGATTGTGTATGAAGATCGGCGAATCGCTAAGAAAGAGCTTGCAGAAAAACTGAACGTGTCTTTCGGTAGCGTTGTACGAGTAAATCTTCTTTCCGAAATGGGCATCAGGAAACTGTGTTCAAAATTTATTCCCTACTTTCTAACTTCTGAGATGTGCGACCGTCGCCTTCAGTGCTGCAATCAATTGATCGATCTTCATCAGAGTTTGGGTGATGCCTTCCTAAGCAACATCATTACGAGACACCGTTATTACTGTACTTGCCTGAGGATCGATGGTCTTCCAAGGAATTCAAACTTCCTGGTAAGTCAGCAACTCGGAAACTACGCAGTGGGACCAACCATCGAAGATGCTTGATGCTGACAATCTTCTGGAACAGCTGCGGCATTGTTTATGTGGATTTCGCCGACCGACATCAGCGACTGAATGCCGAGTACTACTGTGAGCAACTTCGTAAAGCTCGTCAAAGTGTTCGAAAACCCCGCAACCAGAATCTTTATCTACTACACGACACGCGCCCATCCATACTGCAGCGACCACTACAACTGCAATTGAAGACTCAGACTTTCATGTGCTTCCTCATCCCCCATACAGCCCCGACTTAGCTCCAAGTGACTATTACTTATTCCGCTATCTAAAGCATCATCTCAGGAGAGAGCGTTTTGTTAATAGTGAGGATGTGAAAGATGCAGTGATGGAATTTTTCGATTCCAGAAGTCGAGACTTTTCCACGAGGCTTTTCGAGAGCTTCCTAAAAGGTGGAGCAAGTGTGTAGAGAATGATGGAGGTTACATTGAGAAGAAATGACTTGTATTTACTTTTGAAATAAACATTTTGTGGATTAGAAGTGTACTTTTGAAATTAACATTTTGTGGATTAGCTGTTGTACTTTTGTGGCATGTATTCAGAGGGAAGTTAAGGAAATGTATGGAAAAAATCAACTAAAATGCTGAAAAATACTAAATATTTAAAATCGATAAAAATACTAAAGAAAAAATATCAATGAAAGTTATCAATACGATATTTGTTACCTATATACCCATTAGTCATCCAGTGTGAAATATCTAAGTCGTAGCATTATTCCTTCTGGTCGAATCTAAATCATTTTTGATCTCACCACGTAGGTGACCCTTTCGTGTAAGTTCATTTATGAATATCAATTATATACTGAAAATATTTTCCTTTGCAATTCGTCTTATATTGAAAGTCATCTTTTCATATATTGATCTAATTTATTACCCATAAGTTTCAGCGACGAATTCTTTAAATGGAGATTTGTTTCTATTTGCTCCCATTGCTACTACATGTAAATTGTTCTCATAACTATTTCATCTTGTACACTCAACTTTTTTTAATAAATTAAATATGAACTCTAACTGCCCTTCAATAAAATCAGTTCAATGTATTCGAATCGAATGATGTCTGAAATTCCAGGTTCCCATAAAACAACCATAAAAACCAACAAAATATTGCAGATCAGTTTCCAAAGCAGAAGAACAAATTAATTACCAATGACAAATTAACAAATTAGTTCGTGCAGCATATTTATAGCTCATGGCTGTCAACAATCAATTGCATTGTTTCATCAATAACTCCAGTAGCATTTAATGCCCCCTCATGGATGTTATGCATTGTTATTTCACTTTTCAATAAAGCTGTATGACGAAGCCACGGGATTAACCTATGGAAGAAATTCACTTATTTGACGATCTTGTGCACATTGTTCCAAATGTTAACATTAACTTACGTTGACGTTTAAAGTATGTGATGTATGTGCTTCTTAATAATCGAACACAGGCTCAATGAGTCGCGTAATGACGGTCACGCTAACATTGACATTGGCTGTCAATAGTTAAGAGCTTGTATTGAGTAATCGTGTTCTTTGCAAATGACAATGCCATTTGAGGATATGTCAACTTCACAACGCCTAGATTCGTCGTTATCATAGCATCTGTCGAAGTAAAAATACGCCTTTATCAGTAAATCCACGAATTTGTGTTACAACAATTGGTTAAGTAATCTTGAAGAATCAGCATCTTGCTTTCTACGTCATCGTTTCTGATCCATTATCGCGTGCCTCGTTGTGGTTGATTTCTTCTAACTTGCCATTGTCATTCCATGACAATCACTATTCAGTTTCTGTCAGACTAATGCAAGATACCTGCGCTCAGATGGATTGCCACCATTTATCATGATGTTTTGTCATTGTTTTACCGGATAATTCTTTTTAATGCTATGTGTGACTGCTTCGCTCGCTTCGGATTGTGTTTTTAACTTGAAACTTCATCGTCGTGAATTTCATTCTGTGATCATTGATAGCCTAGACATCAAATTCATCATGTAAATGTATCACTTCATTTCATGTGTTTTGAAAGATGGACGCCTTTTATTTTGATCAGACTGATGAAACTGATTTCAATGACGATTACCACCAATATTTATTTGGAGCTCCAGCTCATCCTTTTACGAGCGCAGACAAGCACCGTACTCGATATTTGTTTGGAGTGCCAACTGAGTCGGTTGTATGTTCTAGCAATCACAATGCTCAATTAGAAGACAATGTATTCTCTGACAATCGTCCGATGAACACACTTGGTTCAATAGGTGAGACGAACTCAACTAATCGAGAAAGCAATCACTTTGCCGAGATCGACACATATTTGACACAACCACGAACACCATCATTTGCCAATGAATTTTCATTCTCTCAATACACAAGTCATATTCCTCGACCAATAACGACGAGATGTAGCAATGAAGAGAGGCGAGGTATGTCAATAGTAGCAGTCGGTTTCCTCGACAAAACTTTCATTAGATACTCCCCTCAATTTTCATCGACATTTTTAGATATTTGTGATAATTAATATCTGCTAATTAAATTATAGATAGAAATTGAAAAATTCTAAGTATAATTTGCTGATTTCTACATTAGAACATTGATGTTCAAATCAAGGAAATTCATCAATTTACCGCTGCGCAACGTGCAATTCTTTGACAAAAGTGTTGTGAAACAAATAAAGACAACAGCGAATTTTCCAAATTTTCTATGAATAATGAGTCTTCTAAGTTCAATTCAAGTTTCGTTTTACTATTAATAGATTCGTAATCAAAATTCTGTTCACGTCATGTATGATGCTATGAATACATTGTAGTTGCTTATTTCTTCATTGAGAATGCTCATATTCAAAATTTCTGTCAATACTTCGACAAGTATATTCTCAATAAAAGTTTTTACATTTCAGACTTTCTAAGTCCTTCGTTAGGTGATGAATAAGAGAAAAATGGGAGTCCCCCTCTCTTGTTCCAACAAATATGTTATTATTAGTATTATTATCAAATTCGATCTCTCTTTTATTTATAATAACAGCTTCTAAGAATATTGTTTTTTTTAAACTAACATAAATGGTGCAAATAACACTTAACTTTGCAACTTGCTTATTTCCAAATTACTTAAGAAGAATCTCACGCTAACCGAGGTCAAAGTTTCAAGGCTTCAAAATTGCAAATGTGTTCTAGTTTCTAAAACAACAGCATTGATAGAAATTTAACACCAAAAACTGATTTTATTTAAGGAATCCTTAATATTGTCAAAAGAAAGTTGGTTAATGAGTAAGTTCATCGCCTAAACCGTGTTTCCTATTAAGATTTTTCTCACATTTTCTTATTGATCTTTTGTATTCTTTATGCACTGCACAGTAGCGTCTCTTTTATGCAGCCGAGGACCGTGACGAACAATGCCATTGCGCAGCCAAATCAGATCTGAATAAGATCTGACTCCGCTATATTATAGGTATTTTTCCATTTCATACTAATATAGCATATTTGAATGAATGAAATGAATGTTTGTAATCGATAAGTAAAGACTACTCATTAAGTTACTTTATTTATTTGCACTTCCTGGAAACCAAGGAAATGAAGTTCAACCGAAAGAATGAGGTCAATCAGTTACCTTAAATGTTAGTTCTGTTTGTCCAAAATATTTGTCTTCCTTCAGCACAACCTATTAAAGATTCATTTGTTAGTTTTACCAGTCAAGTAAATGTGCTGGTGCCACACGCATTTCAAGTTAATTGCTTTCAAATTTGATGAACCCCATATTTTACCATTCTATCCAAGTTAGGTGCAGTGTATCAGCTTCAGATCCACGTGTTGCACAAATTAGATTTTGTTAATGATGCAGCTGAAGCGGTCAGACCGGTGAATAACTATTCTGATGAAATTTTGATTATTTTTTACTATGACGATGCAACCGTGCATCAAATTGCTTTAGAATTTATATGAATAGAATAATTCATTTAGTGATGTGAAAGTTTCTGGTTCATTATAAGGTTCTATGATAAATACTCAATTATAATTAGAGAAGTTAGTCCTAATTTATCTAGATAGTAGCATCTAAATGGCATCTAATTGATGTACATTGCTCGCAATTATTGTACTTGTCAACGCGTGTCTGAATGGGCACACTAATGGTCATACTCTGACTCTGCGTATAAAAACGCTGAATAAACGCGTTATTATTTCATAGTGTGTCAAAAATACATAATGAAGATAATTTCGAGATGTCTACTGCTGTTTAGCAGGATTTCACAACAGATTATTTTTGCATGATGATGGACACTAAAAATTCAGAAATGCTTATGCTATTGTGTTGGGATGAACACGTTGGATTTGGCGATTTATGAAGGAGTCATGCAAGCAAAAATGGAATTATGTGTTAACTTTCTTGACAGCTTTCTTAAAATTAAAAACTGAATAGATTTTCATTTTTACAAGATCTACGAGTCATTGTCGAGTGGACTTATTGGACTAAAAAATCTGGTCACCCACGCAAAATATCAAAAATATGAAAGTTAATTATAGACATTATAGAAGTTAATTATAGACAGAAGACTTTGCCTCTGTCACACAAAAATCAGGCTTTCATTTTCATCAGTTAGTGGCTTTATGAAGATTTATTTTCATTTTCAACTCACACCATGCTAATGTTCATGAAAGTTCGTTGTGAAATTCATAAATGCTTGTTCTAATGCATAAAGATAAGCCCCTTTTTAAACCTTTTTTTAGCTTATTAGTTTCATCCTGGATAACACTTTTGTCACTTTCGGGGCACTTGTCTTCAAACAAGTTCGGGGCATTCCTATGGTTGGGAATTCCAGCTCACTCTTGGCTGACCTGTTCTCAGCATACAGGGACTTTGTTTTTGAGGGGTTTCCTAGCGAGTAAGAGATTTGGCTTGGCCATACTTCTCTCTCGTGCCACAAGGTATGTCGGCGACATTTGTGTGTTTGATTACAAACATTTTGATAAGATCCTTCCTGAAATCTACCCGATAGATCTCTTAGCTAGCAGAAGCGGTGATAACAGCAAATGCGTTAATTATTTGGATGCTAAAATCAGGATCGAAGATGGTGGCCAATACATCACAGAGGATTACGATGACGTTGATGAGTTCAGCTTCCCAGTGGTGTTGTATACTTTCCCGAGAGTAATATGCCTTTGAACACTGGCTTAAACATCTCTGCTGCCCAACTCATCAGGTTCGCCAGGATTTCATCTGATGCTTCCGCCTTCACATCAAGAGCTAAGGGCATTTTCGATATCTTCAAAGGAAGGGGTTATATGGTAAATCTTCTAGTTAATTCTTTCATAAAGTCCTTCTCAAAGAATAGGTTCCTCGTTTTTAAGTTTGGTTGTTTTTCGTCCCGTCAGATGCCCTCCATCATTGGCATGTTGGACTAAAAACCTCTTCCAGATTCATTTGCTTCCGTTTGTCCTCAAAAATTCGAAAAATTTTGAAAATTTTCATTGCCACTTATGTGCCAATGAAGGAGGACTTCAAATGATGCACTCGCGAATTAAATGGCAGGTTCCGTCAACATAAATACGTGTCTTACTACCGGTAGATGTATATTCTGAATTCATGATTCGATTATTGTTCTGATTTACAGAACAACTTTCTTCTGTGCAAGTGACATTCCAATTGATTTTGTGACTTAATGTCTAGTGATAATAATTCAATCATTTTTGTGATCCCCACCCACTTTGTTTGGTCTCATTTGAGGATGGCAAGGAATTGCTGAAACATGACGTTTGTCACATGTGTACATACATAAGATGAAACAAATAATGACAACAATCGTGTCACATAAAAATATATTTTACACTTAAACTCATTTCGAACGTAAGATGACATAGGTAACCGTGAAATTTCCCATTATTTTAAGCTCTTCTGTGAAGACTTTGCTTCTCAATGTAACCTCGAGTAGCGTTCTGTCTGATCCTCCTATTTGGTCCATATTTTTTCAATTAAAAGTCAAGCTACCTATCTTTTTCATAGACCTGTACCTATTCCTTCAACTTCAGTTAGATAGATAACAGGAATTTGATGAGCCTCGTGAATTTCTCTGTAGCTGATAATTTCTCTACTACTTTTTGAACACATTTTTATCCCACTACAGGTACGGGTTTCGTCTATATGGACCGAGGAGGTGTGAAAAGTTCGAATGCGGCGAAACGAGGAGCTGCCTCCATATCTACACGCAAAGCTGCTGGAGGTAAGTTTTGGCTAAGATATGCCATCATTCTTACATGCATGATCTGTGTATCTCATATGAACATGTCGATGACATATCTAAGTTTTTCTGGTAATTAAGTCTATGTTCTTGCTTTACATAATATTATTCTATATCTTCATTCTTCATTAAATTCACTTGTAGACCAGTTTTTCTTCCAATCCATACGAAGTGACCTACCAGAATTATTTGAAAAAGCAATATTTTCGGCTTCAGTCGGATTTTTAATTTCGATATATTAGTGAAACGTCCAAAAATGGAACCCTAAAAGTTCCTCATTTTAGCAAATTCTGGTATTCATCAAGTCTATCGAAGAAATGTTGTAGCCCGGAAATTCAGTTGAAAACTATCTGATAAATTGTCAAGTTTTCTGAAGCAAATGCTCGTATCAGATACAATCCGTACTTTGATTTATTGATAAAAATTGAAGAATTTTTTCATATTTCATGCGCAATAGCTTCATAATGTTTAACTGTAATACAGTTATAAATGTTGAGTTATAAACAGTTGAAGTGGCTAGACCGGCTAAGTGATTGTTCCAATTTTCCTTTTCTTTATCCGAATGTTTTTCGAAATGTTTTTAGTATGTGTCTTAATTTTGATTTAATCATATAATCATACTCAATAGTTGATGCGCTTGCTTCATAAATATTGTCGCACTTACGCACGTACCTCGATTGCTTAATTTCCCCTTCATTTCACATATAGTCATATGAGGTAATGAAATTTCAATCAGCAATTTCCTGCATAATGTTTCAAGCACTCAAAACTTTTTCTGCCAATTGGTATAGCTTCTCACATAGGATACCAAGAATATCCCGCTATGTTATTGTACGAAAGTAGTTTCCACTTGAAGATATCGTGTCAGAGAAGAGTATAAGTGATTCATCAGCAACTTGAATTAACCTGTGCATGAAAATGACGACTCGTCATTAATGTTGAATGCTCGGTATAATGAGAGTATGTTGTAAAAACCGAAAATAAAATCAGAAACTTTACGCGGACTCCCACTTCTGCTCTAATGAACGGAGAGATGGAAGTGAAAGTGAAGTTGAGCTCCGTGGAAAAATCCACTACACCACCATCAACACTGATGCCAAAAATACCAGGAAAATTCTACATTCCTTCCTGGCAATCTAATTTTCAAAATTGTAGTCGTGAATTTGCTTTAATGGCTGGACTGAAACAAGTGGTGCAAAGACCCAATGTCTCCTTCATTCTGCGAATATTTGCATGCGCTCACTACATTTGCCATCAAATTTCTTTGCGATTCCCAATGTGGTAGAAGCACATGGCATGATCGAGTGAAGTGGTATTGTATATCATTCATTATCCCATAATCCAGTTGTCGCCATAAAAAGAGAATGAGATGTCTTGTTGAATAATGATACTGATTAGAATAGTATGTTTTCATACACAAAGTCAACCAGCTTCGAGGATATGGTGTGCGAGAGTCGAATAGAGTCCTCACTGGGTGATCATGGATCCGCGTTATCTTCTCGAACGAGCATCTGCACATTGCTTCGCCAACAGTGTTGATATCATCTCAGTAATTCTCATATCTCGGTCGCTGCATCTGCACTGGTGCACATTTCTCCTACTAGTTCGGTGACTCTCTACACCAATGACATTACATTGAGTCATGCATTACAATGATATGCTGAACTTTCTCCTTAGCAAGAGGTGTTGCATACCAGCAGGTTTGCATAAGTTCTTAAGAATGCAACTGATCGCAGATTGTCCTGTTGGGTTCTGTCACACACGGTGTTAATTATTTAACCAAGTTCTGATGATTTAATGACTGTTGCAAATACCTATGGAAAAGAATATTTGCAAGAGCCTGAACTTATCATCTATATTGATTCTAATGAAATTCTTCAGTAATTGAAGGAAGCTCGCATTGGAGTTAACGTCTTACTATCTCATTCTATCGCAGCTCTTCATTGGGTGGTGAATTCTCGACGAAAAAAGTGACGACCGATGACCATTGTCAATCATATCAGTTAGTTCACTGAATGATGCGAGAAATGAAAGCTACATTTTTCAAGCAGAAGGTAGTCCTCGGTAAAAAAAATTGGTCGAAATTCACATTGCCAACTGGCTCCTATCGTTTGGCTGTGTTCGGTCTCAGCTATAGATAGCCGGCATTGAATTTCTGTGGCATCTGCAAGCTTGTTATGGCTTTTAAGGCAATGACAAAGAATAGAAACGGTAGGCTAATGTACACGGTGATAATATATTTATCAGAGCTCCGTAGTAGACTGTAGGCTCTAAGCATTACAAACGATCCGATTTGTGTGCGATAATGTCAGCAGACCATGTGCAATCAAATTAGTACGTCTCTCTGAAAAAATCCCCGGTGGTAAGACATTCCGACGTTTTGTGACGTTTCAATAGCTTCACGATTAATGTGCCAAATTCACTCAATTTTTAGTCTCATGCTTCAATCAACGCCATTATTACAAAGAATTTACAACTTGGTTTTTGCATTTCGTTATTTTGCGCCAGCATTTTTTGCAAAGTAACAGTACAGCTCTATTCAACTATTATATTATCTTTTGATACCAAAATTTGTGCCTACTTTTCATCCTGTTCTGTGAATTTAGAGAGAAAGAGAAAAAATAATATATTTGTAAATAGAAATCAGAAATTACAAAGATAATTTCACAAAAATAGTTCAAGTCAAAGACGTCGAGTTATTAGATAACACAGAGGAAAAAAATCACAAAGCAGTTGTGTCTACGTTTCGTTCGGGAGAAAAAGACAGGGTAACGTTCATTCTTCATATGTGGTACAATGTCAAAAAGAGGATGATCTGGACTTTGACAATTTTGAAGAAAGTCATCAGATAGTTTGCGTCTTTTTAGGCCACTGACATTCAGTTTTATGCTTCTCAATCAATGGAATTGATACGTGTATGTAAGCATGATTTTTCAATAACATTCTTTTCTATTTTTGGATATGCATTGCAACTGTTAGCTGAAAGATTACATTAAACATCAAGATTTATTTCATAAAATAATCGTCTGTGATTTGCATGTATCTACTGAGCATGCATCATAGCTATCAAGTTTGCTGGTTAGATTGGTGGCAGTCGTTTCGGATTTAGAGTTAACGGTATGAAAGTCGGGTCATCTGGAATTTTCCGGAAATTTGTGTCTCCGGAATCTCATACACGGTAGTTACCTACAATCAGTGTTGGAACCGGCCCGAAATTTCAGGCCCGGGCCCGTCAACCATGACCCGGCCCACTTCGGGCCCATTAAGATTACAATATTCTGTATAGGCTATAGCAACTCATTGTAGGCCTTTTGAATTTGCATTGTTATTTTAGAAGATAAAATGGATAAGATTATCAATTATATAACATTATAAATATTCATTTTTATATTTATATTTTTCTCTTGAAAATGTCTTATTTTAAACTAAATAACCTACCCTACCTGATCAATTGTTTAGTTTTGCCATACCATAAAAAATAAGAGCATTTAGATGTGATGATTATTGCTAACGTTAGTTCTAGCTTTTTAATTTTCTAAATATTTCACCGAAGCCCAGTTAAATGTTAAAACAAGAGTTTTCATTCCAAAGAAATTTCTTTTCCAAACTACCAAAGTTTATTGTTTGATGCTTCTTTTAAAACCGTTAGCTTTTCTACCATTTCACCGTCCAGTCGGCTCCGTCTACTTGTTACGATAGATCCAGCCACACTAAAGTGTCGTTCCGATTCTCCACTACTCGCTTGTATGACAAACACACGTTTTGCCACCGATGATAGAATCGGATAGGATGAAGCATTCTCCCTCCAAAATGACAGAGGGTCCTCCATCATGTCAGAGAATTTCTTGTCATAGTATTCATTGATTTCTTCATTTATTGAATGTCTGCAATAAAAACTGATAACGTACTACTGATATACAATATATAGATATACTGATATAATACTATAGATACTGATATACAATTCTGCTTCATGCACGGCAAAGTAAATTAATCATGCTGTTTATGTTCCTTAATAAAATCACTCAATTTCCCTCTTGGGTCATGCAAATATTGAACATCAGTCTTTAGATAGCTAATGTTAATTATTGTTGAAAATTGTCAAAAACATTATAAGAAATAATTAGTTACTAAGACGGACAAGCAAGTGGACAGAAATGATTACCCAAACGCTTTCATAGTTTTTGTTAATCCTTAGATATAGGTAGACGACTAGACGTATCATATTTAACTGTGGGGAAATATCCTAATTGATAAATGAATTATATAAGATTACTCGCAAGCTTACCTCAATCGTGAAGAATTTGATTGTGCAACTCCAGATCTCAATGAATGAAATGGGTCATTTTCGTCAACCCGAACTTTCTTGACAGTTGTAGATAAATCCAAATCTGCAGACTGTGATTGATTATCCAAGTTAATGTAAGCCTCTCGGGCTTCCTCCAAGAATTGCATTCTTTCTTTTCTTTTGAGAAAATTTAATTCTTTAAATGATGGATCTAGCACTGTCGCAGCTTTGTGCATTTTCGTCGTACTGCTCCAATATTTCTCATTCATCAAGTGAACAATATTTTGTTTCAAGGAAACTATGCACACAGGATCAGATGGTAAATTTTGGCAGAACTGTTCAGTCACCAAATAGTACGATGGGATGACGAACTGAATTGACTATCTGTCTGCACTCTCAAGTTTATCAAATATCTGCGAGAATTTGGCGAAGAAGCTTGCAATAATTCCGGTCAATTCTTATGAAACGCAATCGATTCGATGAGCTTCACTTTTAGCATCAAGGATTTCGTGTAAGCAATCGAATGAAATGTACAATGCTTCATGAGTCTGATGGTATGATCTTCAAGGTCGTGTTCCACTTTGACTTGGAAGTACTCGAGTAAGATGCTTTTTTATGTCACTACTTCGTGAAACATATCCGACAAGATTTTTGACATCACTGACGAAGTTTTGAAATTGACTGTTATTTGATATCGTCAAATTCCATGCATCCGACAATACAGTATTGAGACGGTGAGCCATACATTGGTAACGTGCTTGGTCTGATAAAGCAGCAATGATATTAGCACCGGCATCACTTGTTATTGGCAGATCCTGATGAAGTAATTGAAATGAATTCATGATAGATTCAATTTCATTGCGGATGTTTTCTGCCGTCTTTCTGTCCTCAGTAAATACTTTGCAGCGAGCCATCGTATGTTTCAATTGAAAGTGGTTATCAATCCAAAATATGGTAAAATCAAGATAACTTCTTTTTACAAAGTCGTCAGTCCATATATCAGTAGAAGCTGAGACACATCCTTTTCGCACAGGCTCAACTATCATTTCCTGGATTTGTTCTTGTAATTTGTCAAATTCATTATTACTTTCATCCGCCAAAGTTTTCCTGCCGTACCAGAGGTCTCTGATGTTTAAATTTCCATTTGAGCTTCCTAAAGTAACACAAAATTGTGCGAGGTCTAAAAGTCCTTCATTTTCAATAGACAATAAGGAATGGTTTCCTTTTACCACAAACTTCAATTCGTGTAGTTTCAGAGCTTCTTTTTCTTATTCAGTCAGATGTTTTTTCTTATAAGCAAAATTTGACATCGAAGATTGTTTCACAACGGCAGTAGGTCTGGGTCCATCTTTGTTTGATTTTCTTGTTGGGCAACATGAAAGATGACGTAAAAGATGAGAGTTTCCAACATTTTTTCCATCTTTATGTGTGGTAAGTCCAGTGAAGCAATAATTACAAGCGCACCAATTTCGAATGATGATTTCGTTTGTTTCGTCCTCAGCTGTGCAAATATACGAAAAGTGTGACCATACTTCCGAGCTTTTTCCTCTTGGTTTCAAAAGCTTCAAATTATTCGACTTCAGTAGGTTTTTGATCTTCTCTGACGTGTAAGTCATCCTAAGAGAAGGCTGTAATGCAGCGATATTGACCGTCAAACAATAGGCAGCAATCACTGCTTGTCGCACACGATAAATGAGACTTCCCTTCGTACTGTTAGCGTTGTACTGCTGTTCGTTTCCCTGCCGCAACGAAGTCTCAAGGACACTGAGACAATGAGAAGTAAGAATACGCTCTGGAATAGGCTACTCTATTGGCGGCAAAGCTTACTTCTCGTCACAGAGATGGATAACAACGCATGTTTTACTGATAACATTCGCTCAATTTGTTTTGCTAACAACCTTTCTCACATCGCCTACTAACATTTTTCGAGGTGCGTAATATAGGCTATATAATCAAGAATCAACAGTTTAATTATTTTTAATGTACATGTAGGTTCCTAGTAGGCACATAGCCTACTACATGATTGCATTCTCGCATGAATTTTGATCGAATGAGCGGTCGAATCCGAAAAACAATCATAAATTAATAAGACATTTATTCCGGGCCTATTTCGTGACTGATGGCCCGGGCCGAAGCCCGGGCCGGTTCCAACACTGACCTACATTATGATGAGAGAGGCAAAATTTCGAAACTTTTTGGGTTAGATATAAACCTATTCTAACCCTGCTGAACTGATATGAATATGTGAGTGAACTGCAGAAGTACAGCTCTTTCAAGTGTTGTGTCATCGCTTTCCTCAAGTCTTGAAGTACTCAACTTGTGAATATGTATTATTACAAGTGAAGTTTCTGTCATTGAATTAACATTGAACGCAAATTACAAGAGTGGGCTGATGTGACTATTAGTGTTAACATTGGATATTTAAATGTAACCTGAAAACGCAATCAAATAACTTTTGAAACTTAGTTTTCAAAAAATTGTTTCAGACGTTTTGAGATAGATGGCTTTTTTCTGATTCTCCCACCTTAAGGTTAGAAGTAAAGAAATCATAATGCAACCCTTTTCGTTGTGGGATTTCTGCTTATTAATTCAGAAGCAGGCCTTTTTTATGCGACTCTAACAGTCACGAAGCAAACACATTTTTGTTACTGTTGAGTGTTCAGCGATCTGTTGTAGAATGTACCATTATATTTGACATTGACTTATTGATAGTTTGTTCATATGGCTGCTTCTGTTCATTGAGGCATAACAAAAGGCATTGGTTGTGAAGTGATTACAGCTATGTCAGTCGACAATTCAGTCGTAGAGCATGTGATACAGTTTCAATAGGTGGGTCACAGGTTGATCAGCCTTGTGCACCATGTATTCGTAGTATGCATTTTAGATATGATGTATCTTTCAATTGATATATCATATATTTCTATAGATATGATATATCTATTCATTTCTCGTAATCATTCTCGTTCGTAAACATGCGCTATCTAGGACACTGATTTTCAAAAAAGGCAAAGTATGACGTAGCTTTGAATGAAGTTATCAAGCTAGTCAGCTCAGCTCATTTCCTCATTTTGATGACTTTTGATAAAACCTGTTGGCTTTAAAAAAAACTCGAAGATAGTCGTTTAACTTCTGAAACAACAAAAACGTTTGTTAAAGAATATTTCTACACATAACTCACTAAGTCGCACCTCAAGCGTAAAGGAATCGTTCGTTTCTCGATAATTTTTAACAAGTCAATGCTTGACATTCTATTTTATTCTTCAACACAATGTCATTAGTGAAACATAATTTTGCTTAAGCAGCACATCTTGCAAGAAAATAAAGTTGCTAACAAGCCAAGCTGCTATATTAAGATTACAATCAAAATCAATTTGTTACCTCCTGTAATCAATATAAGCTTACATGTATAGCAGCTTGACTTATTTACAACTTAAATGTCGTTAGTGATGAGACGCTTTTGAATTCGGAAATATTTTTTGAACAGTCGCAAATAGACATTTTTCTAAATGTGGCTAGGTTTTATCAATTTCTCACACTTTTAGACCATCCTCTTTTCTGTCGACAGAGTACGTGATCTCAAGCATCATTTTGATTAACTGGTGCTCAAATCGCTTGGAATGTACTCAATAGGTTTCTTTTGAATTTCATATCAAATTCAGCTATTTGAAGGATTTCACATCCCTTTTGGATGCTTCACTATGAACATTTTTTTCTCTTCTAATTTCACATTGAATTGAATCGTTGCACAAAGATTTCGAGCGGAGTAACTTAAATGACTTCGTTTCCGCTTGTGAGCAGACCAGTGTTGCCAAACCTAATCGCAATTTTTATGGTGCTGTGTCTGCAATTGCGCAATAAAAATGATTTAACGCCCCTTCCTTTCGCAATTTTTTGCACCCTTTTCTGCGCAATAAATTTGCTGAATTAGTTGTCTATTCAATCACTTGTTCGTGCAAGTAACCGGAATAAATTGTCCAATTCATCTCTGAACAAGGTCCTTTTCGCGTAAGACCATTTATTGTCAAAGGTTATAAAGTCGCATCAAATTCCTGTCACCCCATGATTGATTTCCCTGTTGAAAGGATCTCATGTCGCAATGTGTAAAGTTATATGTAAGGAAAAATATGCATTTGAAGAATAATAAAACAATAAAGCTGAAGAAAGATCGCGATCTGAAATCTCGTTGGAGGAAGAAACTAGTCGTGATCCTCAGAAGCTTTTGTCAAAGGAAGAGGAGCTCCATACTGAGAAAAATGCCCAGGAAACAAGTAGACAGAGACCTGAAGAACACATGAAACAAGCTTAAGGCATTATATCGAAATCTTCCGTGTCAATGTGCTCGGGAGATGCGGAAGTTCGCGGTCAAAAAGAAAAAAGAACTATGTGGTGAAGCGACCACTAAGTGCAAGCATCGAATTAAGTGATTCCTGAAGGACCAAGAACTAATGAAATTGTTAAGATGTGAATTATATCTTAGTTTAAAGTGTAATCAGTAACATCAGAATAAAATAATATAATCCTAACTAAGCATTAGATGGCAAAAATTCTGAAGACGGGGCATTTATTATGCCATAGTCAACTGACGACAAATCATAATGACATTTTCTAGTCTAACCAATATTCTAAGCAATATTTTGTTATTTGGCATGAATGATTCCTGCAGCATCCGGTTTAGACAGCGGAGTGATTTTGATTATTTTCTTCATGTATAATTACTTTATAGTCGGATACAACGTCAGCTGAGATGAAAGATTCAATTTAAGTGCCGCCGGCTACTTTTAGACCACTAATAGAAATATATCGTTGTGTTTCAGCAAACAGTTGTTTTGGGTTTGCATGATGATACTGTCGCAATTCGATCGCAATTTGTCCGACCAAGATTCGAGCACAAGTCAGCTAGAAAGAGACAAGGGCTTCATGTATTGTTTAAGATTAGCAAATCTATTTTTCCGATGAGCAATTGTGAGCAACTTTATGATACTTGCCTGGGAAAATTGATTGAACTAAAACAACTTGTGTAACAGAGGCACTACTGTGAAAAGAGTACTTGCTTAGCTTTCTAGCTAACTTGTGTTCGAAACTGGAACCCAAGTTACACGAGTTGTAGTCGGAAGGTAAGGAAGTTGGCGTCCTAATAAACTTATTTTATTGTGACTTCAGTTTACCGTTAGGCCTATGTATAGCATCTTGACAGCGTGATGAATTGAGTTCTAGGGAAGCTTACCAGAAATTGTTGTGTTCTCGTCTATGCAATTTGTTGGGGAGCCTTATTCAAATACGAAAACAAGTACAGCATATGTTATGGCCGGATCTATTATTACGTTTTACTTTGATTTCGCTGAAATTTAAAGTGATTTTATGTCTGGATTATTCAAACAAAATTTATGACTTTCTGAAAGCCATTTTATACAAAGTCAGCCAAACTAGATTATGGTCTTGAAGTAATTGTAATGATATTCCTTTGTATGAGACTTATCTGTTTTATAATCTAATCGCGCATTTTGCAACTTGGTTTATTGATATAGTCCCTTCATTATGAAACATTTATAACTTTTCGTCAAGTAATTGTATTTATAATTTGCAGGACCAATAAATGAAAGTTTTCAGATAGTTTTCGACCAATTAGATAAAATTGTTCGTGCAAATTTATCATTGCAGTCCGATCCTGTTTTGTATTATGCATTTTGGTAAAGTTTAACGGCAAAATTTTGTGATACGTTCGTTTCCATTTTTACAACCTAGTCGTTTACAATGACAGTATTCATTCTGCAATTTTGTTTTATTTTTCTGAAAAAATTTTTTGCTCTAAATAATGAATAAAAAGCGTTGTCAGAGTGAAGCTGCAAAATATATTAACTTAGAAATATTTGATTAAAATAGATAGATTGTGTATATTGAAAATAAAAGTAAAAGGCGAATGCGCTGAAAGTAATACAAACATGAGCTGGCAAATAGAGTGTCTTTGAAATTGATGCAAATTCTGAAGCAGAAAAAGGGATAATATCAACGGTTTTGTAGGGAAAATGTGTACTTTTTGTGCTGCGCAAAAAAATGAAACTTGTGTCTGACAACGATGGAGCAGACTATGAGTAACGAGAAGTTTTGGAATTTTTAGTTACTGAAATTTGTACAGCCGCCCCCTCTCCCCATTTCCCTTATGACAATTTTCCGACAGCAACGAAAATTTTTCCCCGCTGATATTCACTGATATAAGCAATTCAAGATGATACTTTTTCCGTTCATCTGATAATGGTTTTCTGTTGATTAAAAACATGGCTGAGGCTCAACAAGAAATGCCTGTAATTGATGAAAGCAGAGAACAGACGCTGCTTAAACGCTGATCATTATCTTTTTGTTCTAAGAATCACTGAGCGCTGAGAAGGGTAGATCCGCGTAGCTTCATCAGTCTGCTTATCTATCATAATACAACACAAAGTCCAGGGAAGAAAAGCAGCTATTAAGCCAGCCCCAGAATATGTAACTGCTTACGTTAGAGGTCTGTGGTTGATGCCCAAACTCTTCCTAGGCTTGATAGGAAATTAAATGATTCGATCTTTCAATGATTTTGATTGCATTTGATCATTCAGTGTCAATGATTAAGAATATTGAAATGATGGACAAGTACATTTAATAAGCAAAATTCTCGAAAACATTTTACTACGTTTGTGTGATTGGCCTTTTAACCGGTAGTCCTACAATACTGATTTACCTAAAGGATCTTTATAAACTTAAAGCGAAATTTTCGCATAGATTCGTGGTAGCTGCATCTGGAGCTTGTCATATTACAATCCAAGTATACAAGAATACAACCAGGCTAGCATCTTTGGAAATTTTTCGCTTCTTGCCATGATAAAGTAGAGAGTATCAAACGTGTTCTGAAACTTTTTAAATGACCATGAAGTGCTATACAAAATGATGCAGGAAATAGATCAATTACATTATTTTTGCTTTGTTTGTATGGCTGTAAAAAAGTAAGATGAGGATGAATCGAAGATTTTTTAAAGTTCGCTGACGGAGAATGACCATGAATTTTAACCAGGGAATAAGAAAGGGATCAAGGAGCACCGAATGTAGCCATTAGAAAAGTAACGGATACGTTAAAGGAAGAGATGGTGAACGAAACGACAGGACAAGGTTTATTGACATTCTGGCTGAAGTACAGAAGATTTTCATAGGGATCGTCGTGTTTATTTACATATACGGTGTTGGGAAAGTCTCACGTGAATGGTAAGAAAATATAGTACTGATCTTCAAAGGAAAGAGAGATGTACGACCTTGTGCAAACCACAGGGTTGCTGCTGCACATTTTGTAGAAAAGGATCGTAGACGCTATACTAGGCTGGAATTCACATTGTTGGACAAGAAAGGGAGTTTCAGAGTATTATGTAAGTTTGATGCACGACATGTACAATAACGGCATCAAGATATGAGTGAGGTACTAGGAATAAGACGAATTATTTGGTCTGATTTTCGAAGTGAGTGAAACACGGACTTTTATCATTGTTCACTCAAAAGCCATTTCTTTTTCTGGTATATATTTCACTTCTTAATTGTAGCTTCTTGCATTCTTTCAAAGCGATCATCAAGTCAGGCATGTTTTGCAAATATTTGTTGGACATGACAGTTGTCCTTGGAGTCCTTTCTTCCGCTTTAAGATAAAGTAAGACACAAATAATTTACCCAAATTTTCGCTTCTTTGTCAAGGTTGTTATGATGACCGTTTTACAAATTTTGGGTAAATTATTTGTGTTTTACTTTATCTTATTGTGAAAGAAAGGGCTCACAGGTCAGCTATTAATGTTACATTCATCAACAATTCAGTTCCATGTCAGAACGGCTATGTAGACTACATTTATCGAAGTATCTCAGCCTGAAAGTCGTTAGCTCAAAATCAAAATTGTCATTTGAAGCTACGCCTTCAAATGAAACACTATATTCCACTGTCATGATTTCAACGTATAAACTTATGATTTTTGATTTTGAACAGGCGCTGGTGCTATCGATGAGGAGACATTCATTCAGTCGTTCGAACAAGGACCACGTATCACGGTGAGCTAAAGACACTGGATTATCATATTATTATCTTATTTATGCTGATAGATTGCATAAATTACTGTTGTGCTTTTAGTCTATATCATATCCTCTTGATTCAGTTTAGTGATTAGCTGACATGTTTTATGACATTGTATACCGGTGTCACAATGTTTCAACTTCGCTCTTCAGCTATACTCCGTCAAAGACCTTACGGACAATATGACAAAGATCAAAGATGTACTTTCGAATGCCAATGAAGATTGGGAGAAAAGAGTGGATCATGTAAGTTAACACTACAATGGAATAAAATTTTATAGTTCCGCTTGAACAGCATGTTGTTTATAATATAATTTTCTTTTAATCCAAAAAAGCCTTGCTGTTGTTTATATGGCATTTATTGCCCAAATTTTCGCCTAATCAGGCCGCTTCAGGGGTGAAAAGGAGGATATTCTACAAACACTTAAAATTTGAAATCTATAAGATGTTATGTTGAGAAGGTATGTACAGTTTGTAGATATAGGTTATTTTGGGAAAGGATTCATACATAGAAAGTCAATGTCATAGAATTATTGAAAGATATTTCCATTACTTTGTGAAAAGGAATTGGTGATATAGTTCATTTTCTTCACGTGAATTGATGGTGGGTTGGAATTTCTTTATCAACAGTGCTTCACGAAGACGAATGTTGGTATTGTCGCTTTCATGAGTAAATATGTCGACTGGTATATTCTTGTTATGGCATTGCTGTAAATGTTTGAAAACTGCTGATGTTACTTGTGTTGTGTATCGGTAGTACAATTAGAACTTTGCACATCAGAGTGAAAGAGCACACAACAAATTATCAGATAAAGAAAGTTTTCCAACGAGAAGATTTATATATCGGTTTAGCTCAAAAGTCATATACTCTAAGAAACGCATTGAAGAACCATACCAAATATGAAACAAAATGTCAACTTACCTCATGTCCAATTCAAAACAATGAACTTTGCTTCAAGAAAAACGTAATTTACAAAATATCATGTCTCAAGTGCAAAAATGCCTATATCGGTAGTGCAATTAGAACTTTGCACATCAGAGTGAAAGAGCACACAACACAAGTAACATCATCAGTTTTCAAACATTTACAGCAATGCCATAACAAGAATATACATATTCTTGTAAGTGTCTTATTATAAGTCGACATATTAACTCATGAAAGCGACAATACCAACATTCGTCTTCGTGAAGCACTGTTGATAAAGAAATTCCAACCCACCATCAATTCACGTGAAGAAAATGAACTATATCACCAATTCCTTTTCACAAAGTAATGGAAATATCTTTCAATAATTCTATGACATTGACTTTCTATGTATGAATCCTTTCCCAAAATAACCTATATCTACAAACTGTACATACCTTCTCAACATAACATCTTATAGATTTCAAATTTTAAGTGTTTGTAGAATATCCTCCTTTTCACCCCTGAAGCGGCCTGATTAGGCGAAAATTTGGGCAATAAATGCCATATAAACAACAGCAAGGCTTTTTCGATTAAAAGAAAATTATATTATATACTACAATGAAAGATGAATATTCACATACGGAAAGTTCATGCGAAGTATTTACATTGAAGCTATTTACATTGGGCTTTTATTGCATCAGATTAGTTAGTTGAAGAAGTGTATTGGACCCGAATCAGACAAGGGTAATTTCGTTCAATGAATAGTTTTTTTGTGCATGCATTTTCATTCCAGTTGACCTGTTTTACCATTGAATGCATATTCGAATCTGAAGCTTTTTTCAGATGTGCTATTCCTGTAATATCATGATTTTGTAGTCAATTTAACTTGACCGACACTTAAAAATCCAAATACGTGGCTTTTACTTATTGAGCGCTGAATCGTGCGAATGTCAACATTGTTTAGCAATTATTCATGTCTCTATTTATCTTCGCATAACTGATAGCATTATTGAGTTAGTATAACACAGTTCTACAGGTTCTGAAGAATTTATCTATATGCATGTTGCTGTTGCTATACTAAGTAATAATTTTCAGATTATGGCCATGTAAGGACAATTTAGATAGTTTTGATATAGTTCAGAAACTCAGTAATTTCTCGAAACAGTCAATTGTTAATCAGAAATAAAATCAGCACATTTTCAAACGTAATTTTCGTATTGAAATTTGTGGTTCCACTTAACATATTTGATGTCAATTTAAACCCTATGTTCCATAGATAGATAAAATAAAGCAAATATATTGAATTTTATTAGTCCTAGATTTGAAAGAGAAAGAATATAAAAGAGAGAAAAAGAAGGTAATGACGGATGCAAATGTCGCTCACCAGGGGTGCACCGAACTCGAAATTATCTGGTCCGTTCTAATCGAACTGCCTCGTTGGGGATAGTTTCTAGTCACAAATCTATGATCATGCACAGTATATCTCATAGATGTAGCACCCTCTTGGCCCAGTGAAAACAGTGCCAGTTCGTCTCCATCAGACTTCAGTTCGATTCCTGGGTCAGGCGATTGCGATCGGGTAATCAAAGGTGCATAGAAATACAGAGGAGTATGCATCACCAGTTTGGTGCCGGAGCGCACATACAAAGGTTCTTGACACCACACTCAATGAGACAATGCGCATCATAGCCGGCTGCTTACGACCAACAGAGAAGTCTTTCCTCCCAATCCTCGCAGGAGTTGCACCTCCCAGCATCCGACATAACTCACTTGTGAATATTGACACAGCTGCCACGGTAGATCAACAGCATGTCCTCCATGATTGCATCATCGGAGCCTCCTCGCCACCAAATCAGCGTCTGAAGTCACGAAGACCCTTCTCCCGCCATGTAGTTCGTCTCCTCATCGACGGCTTCGACACCATGGTTACGTGGCACACCAATGTCATCGAGTGACCTCACTTCCTCAATTCTGCTTGCCTCCACCGAGCCAGACACTTCCGCCTGCAGCCGACCTGCCCCGCAAGCAGTGGGTTCGTCTTAATCGATTACGCTCTAACACAGCTCGAGTAGCAGCGACTCTTCAAAGCTGAGGCCTGCAAGAGTCGGCCACCTGTGCTTGTGGTCACACACCTCAAACCGTGAAACACATCGTCACGGACTGCAGTGCGCAAAATTCCCCAGGCAACCTCCAGCTACTCTGAAATCCCGATGAACTTGTAATGATTTGGTTAAATGAGTTGCAGATTGATCTGTAATTTTGTTTTTGGCATACGAATATCGAGAAGGTCAAGAGTATTATCACCTGGGATTTCGACATCAAATTTAGTGTGATCATGTTGATTATTCATTATATTCAAAAAAGTGAATGTCTTTTTCTCGATCATTTGCAATGACAAAGCAGTCGTCGACATACCTTCTGACCAATGGCAATGTTGGTAGTGTTGTTAAAGTATTTCCTTCTAAAGTATTCATGAATAGAATGGCTATTAAGCCGGAAAGGGATGAGCCCATAGGAAGTCCCTTAGCTTGTTTGTAATAATGTTCATTGTATATATTAACAACAATGAAATTAGATAAAGGATAGATCAAATTGCCATGCAAAAGATGTGCGGCTGGTAGGATTCAAACCTACGGCCAAGGTTAACTAGACCTGTGCTCTAACCAACTGAGCTACGTGCCACTTACGCGACTCTGTCGGTTGGCAGGATCAAACCCTCACCACCACACATCAGTTGTCAATATGAAATGTGTTCGTTGTAGCGGTTGTTAGTAATTTTTCGATATGTTCAAGTTTGAGTCCTTTTATCTTTACAGTATTGTTTCTTTCGAGGATATGAATCACATTTTCAATACCTCCAATTGGGATTGACGTATACATGGATTGAACGTCCAGACTAGATGGATATTTGTCTTTAGTATTCACAGTTTGTATGGTTCTGATCAACTGTAAACTATTGTCCTAGTGAGCTGGTTAATGAATATCGTGAATAATCAACATGATGACATTAAATTTGACACCGAATTCCCAGATGATAATACCCTTGACATTCTCGATTTCACCGTCAAATTGCATTTCAATGAAGGACCCACTTATAAATTCTACAAAAGGCAGCCAAAAAGGATCTCTTTGTTCACTTCCAATCCCGTATACGAAGATCAATGAATGTTTCAAGATAACTTTGACTATGTATCACTGCAAAATGGCTACACAGAAGAGGTTATACTTAATACTAAACATAACCGAAGAAAGAAGAAGAAACAATGCAATTTTATCTTAAAGTTGATTACATCTCAGAAGACATTAACAAAACAATCAAGGGAATTTTTTACAAAGGAAGGAATCCCTGTACGTCATGCCAGCAAATCGTGAAGAATAAGAAATACCCTAACAAAGAAAATTGCATCACAAAATCATTGTTCAATGAAAAATTGTCCGATCTCCAATCCCAACATATGCTCCCGCAAGAACATAACATATGATTATCAATGTCATTAATGCCATCAACATTACATTGGTAGCACTATTCGCCATCTTCACAATAGAATAAAGGAAAATCACAACAACTAGGATTCATTTATTTACAAAGATCATCAAACATGCAATCAGAACAAAACCTTCAATCTAAAAATCCTCAATATAGCAGATGATGAAGCAAATCTCAGATTAAAAGAATCAATAATCATCAGAAAACAGAGGACTAAAATAAACAGTCGGGCTGAATGTGAACAATTCAAAGATTGGTTCGGTGGTTTATCATGTTTTTCCACCTGTGCTGTGCTGTATAATGATTGCTATTTCATGCCATGATGGATGCCATGACCTCACAGTGACATCTGACATCATTTTTTTTTTGAAAGTTGTACATTTTTATATATTTCATTTTTACTTGAGAATGGCTATGGAATATAGCCGAAATAAGTAATAATTAGTAGTTGTCATCTATTAGTTGTCATCTAATAAAAATATGATCAAATACTTGATTTTTCCAACAATGGATAATACTACCAATCAAGTCATATTTCTAAAAAATTGTTTTCACAACTTACAGGTACGAATGATCCGTGGAGTTGTCATCGCTGGTGGGGCAGATTATGATGAGTTTAGTCAGCTTCTACGATATCTTGAGATCCCCGTTCAAAACTCTATTTCTGATTTGCGTTCTCAGGTTGTTCGAGAAGCCTGCATCACCGTTGCGTGAGTAACGTTCAACTTATCAAAATTTTTACGTTATTTTGATTTATCGTGAGTAATTGTAATCATGCACATGAAAATGCATTACACCCAAGAAGAGTTGCCCCAGAGGCTATGTTAATATCGTATAGGAGTGCGACAAATTCTGCTGTGTTTGGCATTTATTCGCTAACAAGTGATTATGAAGGATGTTTTCACTTCAAAGTATTTCATTATTGGCAAGCAGACAGTAATATTTTCAGGTCATTATTCCATGCAACGACATTTTTAACATGGGCTCGGCGTTCAAATGAGGAAGCATTACAAAAATCCGAAGTTCATCGGTTAATTTATTCATGATCGCGTGAATCCCTGATAGAAAAATGAAATTCCAAATACCTGCACAGAAATACATGAGTATGAATCATACTAAAATTTTGCATGATTTTTGCATATATGTATGATAGGCTCATTTAATTCTATGTAAGATCGCGGTAGGATCATAGTATGAAATTTCCATGCATATGCAAAAGAATCTCATAGTGTGATTTCATTCTCATATTCATATGACACTCTATCTTATATAACCATCGCATGACATCAGTCTAAATAATGCATGCGTATGATCATACCCATTTATTTCTATGCGTATTTAATTCATTAATTATCCCCAAGTGCTTAGGCGGTTTTGTTTCAAGGTGCAACGACCATTCTTAAGTAACTGAATGAACAGCAAAACGTGAAGTACGTAAATAAGCAAAATAAAACTGAACATTTAGCGTCACTACTCACCACGTCAGGAAACTGACCGAAAAATTAGATGCACTACGCACGGAGGTAAGATCGGATAATTTTACAATCAATACAAAACCATGTGGCAACTAGGCAATGAGAATGTTTGTTTTATGAGAACCGTCTTTTTTCTTGCACTGTTTTGCTCTTTTTTGAGCTTGGATATCATTTTGTTGCAAATGATAATGTCGATTACAGGAGGTGGTTCTTCAAATTGAAAAAATGTTTTCTCTCCTTTTTGTAAAATAGGCAATTTACAGCTAAGACGTTTTAATGAAAAGAACTTAACAAGCCCAACGCGCTTCGAGCACTCGCGCATCAACTGGGGGTTATCACCTAAACAGACTAAAAAGTCACATTGTTTTTTATGAATTACTTGCGATGTCATTTACGCATTGCTACGAGTGTAATTCATTGCACAATTTGATTGATAAAGTTGATGATTAAAAATGTGATTAATTGTTCCTTAAATTGTATTTGTGGATTTTGTATGCCTATGTTCCCTTTTCCTCCAAAAATCGAAATCAGATACGCAACAATTAAATACTCGCATCATCTAAGATTGAGTTTCACGTAATGGCTATCATTAATAAAGATGATGAAAATTAGTTCATCGAATGCAATCCGAAGCAGCATTCTTAACAGTTGATTTACACAATCTATATCTAGGATCCAGGAAGCTCATTGTTCATCAATCCAGTCATGAAGGGGAAAATGCCTTTTCTCAACATAGCAAAGTTCCAATTCAAAATGTGACGATTGATGTAATCGCTTGACCTTCTTATACAAGAAATGATCGTTTCTTGATATCCATGAAAAACGTCCGACTGAAGTCTTTCTCGTCTGTTTGGGAGTGATTACACAATGTATTTCTGATGTTGTCTCTAATATGATCCTAGTGAACGCCTCCGGCAATCGGAAGTGAAAAGGAAACCGGACATGCGCATTTAAACAATGAGCGGATGAGAGCACAATAGAAAGTCAACAAACATCTTGCTTGTATGTTTCTTTACATTTTGGCACTGTCTAAATCGTCAATTAACCATAGCTTCCATTTCTTCTACATGATTTCTCCAATCAAGTCGGCTATTGATCAGGGATGATTTTCGGACTGAATTGAAATGTAAAATTTTATCTCCATTTAATCTTAATAAAAACTTAAAAGATTCCAAAAAGTTGGTGATAACATGAATCAATTCTTAGATAATTTTATCAAACCACTTGCTGCTTTTCAGATATCTCTCTCAAGAATTGAAGAACCGCTTTGAGCATTTCGCTGAAGTGGTGATGCCTAACCTCATCAATCTTCTCGCTAATTCTGCTAAAATCATGGCATCTAGTGGTTTCGTTGCAATCAAGTTCATCGTGCGGGTGAGTACTTGTTTGAAGTTGTATAGACTTCGTGAGATCAGATAAATCCAATTACATACTGATTTAGTCGAAACTGTGAATTAACAATGCTTCACAGTGAGTACAAATCATCCGAATAAATTCAATGCTTGTTAGTATACCGGTGATATTTCGTCAAATTTCTTCTGGACCTCAGAATGTTCATTATTTGATCTATTGCCTGAAGTAATTCAAGTCAATGATTTACTGTGATAATAAAGAATTCAAATCATGTAAGAGTCTCCAGACATCTCCAGTTATGTTTTTGTTGGCCCATCGTGTGAGATCGTACATTCTCAATGTGTCAGATTTCCGTCAAGTCTTCGAATTATGGTTTAGGGTACCATGATTCTTCTGATTCACTTCAATTATATTGCATATTCAGACTACAGCGTTTATAATAACAACGTCATTTCTTTGATATTGAATTATCGTCTCCTGGACTGTCCTGGAACTCTACTACACTACTCTATACATGTATTTGAATTTCCTCAAATGTCTATGAAATCATCACTTGCAAAGTCGAGAATATGTACGATTTTAAGCAAGCAAGCACTTGTAATGGTATTTAAGCAATTGAACACAAGTTCTGTTTTTGAAAAATAGAAAATGTTTGAAAGAACTATGAAATCCTTCACAAGTTGGCACTGAATTGCCTCTTCCTGAAATTCCATAATTTTAGTTTCATTTAGAATAGAATGTAAGCTGTTGTATGGGACTGTTTAAGAACCGAAAGTTATATCTCAGATCATCTTACAAATCAAACAGATTGTTTAGTTATATGCAGAAGTAGCATGACGTTCACAGCTCTTTTATAAATCTCAACGCTTTCTAACATTGCAGAATACTTTCTCCGCACGAATTATCCCAGTGGTCGTATCAGGTTTGAACATCAAATCGTCGGTAACGAGGCGACAAGTGTGTGACGCTCTTGAAATAATGTGTGCTGATTGGCCAACGCATGTGTTGGAACGGCATCTTCCTCTTCTGCAAGATGCAATCAAAAAGGGAATCTCAGATGCTGATCAAGAAACCCGAGCAGTTTCAAGAAAGTAAGTTTGATTTTTGTTAACGCTCCGATGCACATGTAAGTCGACTAAAGAGTCAAAAAAATGTGAAAATCATTTATTTTAGTTGTATGCACAAAACCGTGCACTTGTGAATTTTGGTTTTTCTTAAAAGTTAAACCGCATAACCAATATTT
This sequence comes from Prostheceraeus crozeri, assembly GCA_907163375.1. Lineage (NCBI taxonomy): Eukaryota > Metazoa > Platyhelminthes > Polycladida > Euryleptidae > Prostheceraeus > Prostheceraeus crozeri. The sequence goes on along the minus strand of CAJQUW010001687.1, from coordinate 5,761 downwards.
AGCCATGCCCCTGATCAGTCAGTTTTCTAATCTTAGACATCATTGTGTATTGTGACCATTGATGCAGAAATAGTTGGCAAATGATGGTGACCCGGAAATTCGTTCGTTTTGACTCGCGTCTTGGTCCTCGGAGTCCATATAATTATTTTTGGAATATATTTCTGCAATAATGCGAAAACTTCTGTGCGAAAAGGTCAAGTGCAGTTAGAAAAGTCAGTTGTATTTTATGGAATGATATTCAGTTATACGTGTATTTCCTTTGCTTTCATGATTCGAAAATGAGAAGAGATTTCGTTTTCGCATAACTGCAAATTTATATGTTTTAGCAACAATCCAGCAGCCGCAGATACCATGAAAAGTGATACCATGTATTGCGAATATCAAATTGTATCTGATGACATCATGAATATGATGATTAGCTAAAGTCTTGATGATAAGATGACAAATATCTAAGCCATGCCACGTGACTGGTATGAACATTGTAAAATTTTAGACTAACTCAGATTACTCTAGGTGTGCTGTCAAGAAGAGATATCTGGCAAGAAGAGATACACTTTGCTCTCTTACCATGTTGATTTACATTGATATTATAGTACTGGTATACACATTTTAAAGGAGCTTCTTATTTTTAAAAATCACATGGCATGTAATTAGCTGACATGTCCCCTTCATTGAGCCGAAGAACTTAGACGTATATTTGATCCTTGTTAGGCATATGGATGAAAATTAAAGTGAAATTGCCTCTTCGAATCCAGGACCAGTTCATCAGTTCGCATAATTTTTCTTCTACCTTAATTGTAAAGATTCGGATGTCACTTTCGTGTAAAATGCTGAACAGGTAGAGTTACAGATCACTGTCGGTCCATTAAACAAACCTTATGATACCGCAAAAGAATGGAATGAGCTGTTAGGCGTTTAAGCGATAAAGATGCTGGGGAGGAAAATAACAAAATTATTTTTTAGCAGGAAAATTGTCGACAGTAATTAAAATTTATAAAAGCCAGAAACTCATTTGTTTAAGTATCCCATATTTCGGCTTCACAGTCTGTGCGTCATTGACACAAAAGGAAAAGCAATATACAATTCAAAAGACAATATATTTAGTCGTAGAAGCATCAAAGGAATATGAAATCTTGAAGCTCATCACTTTCAACTCTAAAGCCTTCCGCGCTGGACAGATTTAGTGTAAAAATGTCTCCTCTTGATTGAACTCGTAGGTTGACTATTCCTGAATCTGTGGTAAGGTTCTTGATTCGAATTCGATTTTGTTGCTGCACGTATTGCACTGTCGTAGATGGCGCTACAGAGATGACTCAAGACGAGTGATATGCTCTTTTATTGCGACTAAGATGGGTCATTTTTATGCAAAATCCATGTCCAGCGTTTGAACTCCAGAGATGATGGCGAGGATGTTAGGGATTTTAAGATATTCATATTACTTTGATATTTCTATGACTAAATACATAGCCCTTTGAAGTTTATCTTCCCATGTCATTCTTGCCATTACTCTTCTTCCTTTTGTGTCCATGACACAGGGTCGAGTTGCGAAGTGGAAATGTTCGATGTTTTGATAATACGGAAACCTTCGGGCTTATGTATCAGTTGTAATTATTTTTGAGGCGGCGTCAAGTGGAAAAATAAACCAAATGAGGTCTATCGAACTATTTATAGCTCCATCCACCTGAGACGAAGGCGTGGAGCGAATGGTGAGGTCATGGTGCATTGTGGTATGATATTCAAATTTCCCTATTCACGCTAGCTATTGGAATAGTCTCAATTGGGGAAGCAGTGCAGCTGCATGTGTAACTCACTAGATGAACAGACTTCAGGTCAAGGGCAGGAACACCTACAGGAGAGCTGTTGACCTGTATTTAGTGGGAAGATAGAGGAGAGAGGGGACAATCATTAACTTTTCCGTGTTTTATGCGTGCATGGACTTAGCGTTCCAAGATTTCGTGATTTTTTACCAGTGGTATCTTTGTCAGGCTGTTAATTCAACTGTTTATTTAATTTATTACGTATCAGCAATGAAACGTTCAGTGGTAAGCGTTCTTGGCGTGTGTATTTTGGATTTACCCACCTCTACGCTGTGGTAGCATATCTTGAAAGGAATCATTCGCCGTTGGCGTACCACACACCCTCGATTTATCAAAGGACAAGACGGTCGGCATTCCAAGTGTGAAGTGAATGACGGCGGATAGCTTGGCCACCATTATCTTGCAACTCAGATTAATCTTGTTGTCCATGAACGCTTTGAATTACCGAGATTAATGCATCGTGCAAAACCAGTAATTTTCACCGTCTATCATATCCTTGGATTTTCATGACTTATTATCTACTACAGATTACACATGACATTGAATGTGCGAATTCGTGATGACTATGAAAGCATAGGATGACAACGGAAGTGATTTATGTCGCATATCAACCATGGCTCATAGAGATGATTATTTTCTATTTCCGCTTCTCTGTTTGCGAAAAATAGTGCATGTAAATACATAATTACTATGTTCACTTATCGCTGATGCAATGAGAAGAGGAGCTTTGACTATGAAATAGGGTAAAATGGGGCGACACATTCCGTTTTCGACACATTTTTGTGATTTGCTTCTAGAATGCAGACTTAAGCACCAATTTAACTGATTTCTTATATAGATAAATAATCGTTTATGATTAATATATTTGGGGTCGTAGCCCATGAACTGCATACATTATCTTACACATTTATGAGAGGGAAGCTAACTCATGTTCGATAGCCACGAAAGATTCTGGGGTGAATTCGACAGCAGTAATAGAATATAGGAAAACTGAACATCAAAACATTCCTTTACATGAATGCTAGCACTTTTACTTAGGTTATAAGCTACTCGACATTTAATTAAATCACATTCCACGCTAGGGAAGATAAGTCTCTTAATAAATTAGAAAACAGCATGAAGCAGCAACAACTGACGTAAACATACAGTTTTGCGGGCCCATTGAGCCAGACAAATCTGCTCACCAAATTAGCGGAAGTGCCGAATAAGTGAATGCAACCATTTTGAGTGTATATGAGCAGTCACACTTTACTTTTGTCTTTTGAAGTGACACGGTTGAAATCTTGGGAGTAATTTTGCCTTTTGCAGAAAGCTTTGGAAGATGTCTTCTTTTATGCTTCTAGAAGATGTTCAGTGAACGATCGACATAATGCCTTTGTCGGCATGATAAGTATCACTTTTCTCCCGTAATTGATGATTGAGTTATTATCCGAATATAGTTATGCCACGACTATTTTTTTGAGAAGACATTTTTCTCACTTCGTCATCAATTTTCAGAATATTTAATTCCTGGAATTCTAAAACTTAAGTGGCATTCATGTCACGCTTACATGAAGGGAGCCACACTTCCAATTCAAGAGCAGCATTTAGCAAATGCTTGAAGTGCGCAAGAACAATTTTTAGCAATAATTCTCTTTTCAGAACCATTGAATTTAAATTTTACATGGTTCCTACGCTTCTTAAATCTTCTTAAAACTCCTTAAATCTCCTTAATTTCAATTTCCTCCTTAAATGTCCTTAATTGTTTGAAAATCTTCTTAAATTTCTGGACTTTAGATTGATTCCGTGACGGTGCGTGGTGGGTGATGAATCAATAACATAGTAAACTGTACCGTCTCACTCTCAGCGTCGATTTTTTGCGCAAATCTTCGGAAAATCCTATTTTCATATTCCTATTATATTTATTAAGACCTATTTCAATAATACTTCTGCTTGAAAACGTTTTCATTGTATCTCTTTCACTGGATAATGAAATCAAACATATCCGTGTAGTTATAGCTTACCATAGTACGCGTGTATTTTGAATTTATAATAATTTCATTCCAGAATAACTTCAAGTTCTTCGTGTTGAGAAGGTGGGCAAACATTGTTTCATGTATAAAGCCAATAGCTGTGACTAGGACAACCACTATTTTCAACTTCGAATCCAAATCATGTTTTATGGATTTTTTTTATGTATTCAAAGGTAGTTTGTGATGAACAAATAGAAAAATCATGAGAGTGAAAGCAATCCAGCCTTGTTTCTTTCAGCTGACTTTACTTTATATTTTCTCTTGGATAATTCCGGAAATCAATATTCTTCATCAATTGTAATCATTTGTCTAATGATATTTTTTATGATATACATGTACATTTAACAAACAAAACTTGGCTTTATATTTTGTTCCTTGTTGATATGTTCTTGTTTCCATTGTTGCAAATTGCTTAATCAGGTCAGCAACTTTCAACAATTCAGTTCGGCAAATATTGATGAGCCTGCACCTGCCCTGTGTATTTGACAGCAAAGTGTAAAGGTAAATAATTGTTATCATTACGAAAATTCAAATTCACAGAGGATCATGATTGCTTTTGAGCGTACTTCCAAATGTAAAGATTACACGGAAAGAAATATTTTTTGATTGATGACGCTAATGGAATTCTAAAACGAAACAAATTTTTTCAATGAACATTGGATATACATGGCTCAATGGAATTTCATATCACAATTTACAAAATGACTTCTCAAATTTGGGACTACTTTTGAGACGGCACACTTCGGATTTAGAATCGTTCTTCTTAGCAGAATGTGACTATCAGATAGTCGAGAATTCACCTTTCCTATACTTCCCTAGGTGGAGGATCGAACCCTGGACCTTCTGTACATTATGTTATCGTTGCGGTCACTTAACCAACTGAGCCGTCATGCCTCCTTAAATTAAGTGATTAATGTTCTTAAAATATCCTTAAATCTCCTTAATTTTTGAATCAGAAAAAGCGTAGGAACCCTGATTCTAGGAAAAAGTTGAAACGTAAAAATGCCCTTAAAAATAATGTCTTTGCATTGTAAGCCTATTGAGAGACTGAAGTCGATGTCTGCTGTGCGGAGTCAAGCTTAGCAGTTTTACTATGAAAGCCCACAAGGATATGAGAGTTATACCCGTCCATAATCAGAAGAATCTCCTTTTTAAGAAAGTTCTCCGATGTTTTTGAAAGGGTGAGAAGGCCAAAACTCAAAAATATCTTGCCAATAACTGACATTGATCTATGACACAAATTAAATGTTGACGGACGCCAACACCTTTTTGCACGAGCACAGCTCGTTTGACCTGGATTTAAGCACAAATCAGCTAGAAAGCTAATGTAGTTTTCGATCCACACATCCAGAATTTCGGCCAAAATCCTTCGACAGGCACCTGTGGAAGATGCCCAATGCTAGGACGAAAAATATAATGGTAAATGCAAAGAACAAAAACAAAATGCACTTGAAACTTGAATTGCATGCAATTAAAGAATGAACTAATGTTGTTCAAAAGTCAACTCATCTTGATGCGTCTCTTGCTCTCTGATTGGAGGATTTTTTTTTACATTTGTAAGATAGTTTCAGAAAACCGTTGTCAACACGTTCAACAGTCTTGACCAACAGCAGAAGCTGCACCGGTTGCATGGCAAAAATCAGCAACGTTGATTTTGAGACATTTTGTGAACAAGGAAACTTAGTCCTAACTTTTGATTGAAACCGATAGATGAATTTGCCATAAAAATAATTCAGAAAATGTAGCTATTGAAGTTATTCGCAAGTTTGAGATCGAAGTTGGCTGATGTCGAACTTGTCATAGTTTATCCTACTATGGAGAATGATCACATTGTAGCTGCAGTAAAACCAATCTTGTTAGTTGATCCAACGCAGATTGTTGATTTCTTTGAAAATTCTACAAATGTAGGCTTGAAACGCATTGCAAGCATTT
>CAJQUW010001686.1:0-162972 GCA_907163375.1 Prostheceraeus crozeri | reverse complement strand
GTCTCTATAATAAACTTGACATAATAATTCTTCATTATGTTTTTTACTCTCTATGTGAATGTTATATTGATTTTGATCGTCAACAAATAATCTAATTTTTTCTTTCGAAAAAGATTTTAATTTTTTAACTAATTCTTTAATATTGATATAATTAATAATTTTATTTTCTATCCAATCAGTATTACTAATCGGCAAAACTGCTCTGATAAACCCATATACATTATTATGACCTATTATAACCATATTTTCTTTATTTAATTCAACATAAGCTACATCATTATATTTACTTACAATCTCCATAAATTTAATAAATGGATCCCCCGGAAATAAACAATAATTAGTTTCTATAGAAGGTAAACCTTTAGTCTGTTCTCTAAATATTTCGGCTTGTAATTGAAATAAAATATTAACATCTATACATGGATTTGTAATAGTATTATTATTATTATTATCAAAACATTTATTTTCAAATCCCGTTGATCTCGTCGAATAAGAAGAACAGGATGATGCGGGCGAATATAATTTTTCTAAATTTGGTTTTTCCATTTTTTTATTTTTATTAGAAAAATTTTATTTTTTATTTTTATTAGAAAAAATTTTATTTTTTATTTTTATTAGAAAAAATTTTATTTTTTTATTGTTAAAAAATGATGTTACCAAATGTTGGTGGAGGTGCATATATCCCGAATAATCGTGAATTAGAAATAGAGATAGAAAATTATATTATGAAAACTGGAGACGTTTTATCTGGTCCATTGCATCTTTCTATTCTTCCACAACAAAATACAGAGTTAACAAATAAACAATATGTTGATACACAAATCAATGATTTAAAGGAAAAATATATAAACGATGTTTTGGTTCCACTGATGAATGAATTAAAGTTGCTAAAACTTAATGACAAATCATTAAACGAAAAATTATTAAAACTTGATAAAAAGGATAGAGAGCTAGAAGCAGATATAGCAAAACTTTTTAAAAAGATTTCAGAACAATCAAAAATTTTAATATTACTTTCTATAAAGTTAAAATCTGCAGTCATTAAAAATAAACATCAGATAAAAATGTTAAAAGAACAATTAGAAGATGAAATAGAAAATCTACCTGAAAGAATTAAAAAAAATTTAAAGCAGTTACAAACTACATTCCAAAAAAGTGTTGATGAATTGAGTTCTAAAATTACTCAACAAATGAAAAAGATGAATAGAATAATAAATGAAGTAAACTCACTTAATCAAAAAGTTGATAAAATGAAAACTCTTAAAATCAATTTAGAAAATGAATTAAAGAAAAATTTGCAAGAAAACTCTAAAGAAAATAAAGAACAGTTAGATGCTGTTAAAAGACAATTAGATGTTCTTAAAATTAAGTTAAATGCTCTTAAAACGGCGTTGAAGATTAATCAGCAGAAAATGCAAGTTAATAGAAGAGAAATTAAAGTACATCACACGCTGCTTGACGCAATAGATAAAGTGCAACAGTCAATTAATAAAGTTATCTCGAAGTTGTTGTCCATTCACAAACGTAAATCTTAAACGGACCAAAGGTCCTCAGGTTACTAACCAATCGGAGCGAATCTCCTCGAGGCTTTAGCCGATCGTAAATATTTTTTTTTCCCAAAAGTCAAATTTAATCCTAAAAAATGCCTATAATTTATAAACATAATCTTAAACATTTTGCTTCAAATCAAAGAATTGCTCATGAACCACGTATGAATCCTGTTTATCATTATGATAATAGAGAAACAATCGGAACAGAAAAGTTCCTAGGCACCGCAGGTGCCGTTCAAAAAGAAGGGGATGGCATCTTTTCTGGTATTGGAAGTATCGTTAACTTGATAAAAAATAATAAAGATTTGATTACATCTGCCGCAAAAGGAGCAGCTGCTATAGGTAGTACAGCTAGTGCAATATCAAATGCTGTCAAGTCTCAAAACGAATTAAAACAACTAGAAGCTATTCGTAAACTTAGGAATGATTCTGAAGAACTAAAAAAATTAAAAAAACTTTCAGATGAAACAAAGAACAAAATTGCTAACATAGCTGTGGATGGTGATAGTAAACATAATGAAAAAACAATTGAAGAAATTAAGAGGTAATGGCGTGAGCAGCAACCTTCGGTCTAACCAGCAAAGCTGTAGCGGAGCTGGTCTAGCAAAATTCTAAAATTATATTTAGTAAAATTCTAAAATTATATTTTAGTAAAAATTTTTTTTTCTGTCTGTGAGAAAAACAAAAAGTCAAATTATTTCTTATAAAAATGCCTTCGCTTATCGAAAATAAATTTAGATTAGATGATCCTCCGTTCACCAGTTACAATCAAAAAAAGAATGACTATATAAGAATTGCTATGAATCCCGGATCTTCCAGTAGAGTAAATACTGGAGGAGATTTAATTTTTGAAGTTGATAATCAGCAGAGCTATTTATATTTACCTGATTCATTTTTACACTGTGAATATTCTTTATATAGTGATGCTAATTTTACAACACCATTACCAGATACCGATAATATTACACTAGAGAATAATTTTTTCCCAAGTTTATTTACACAAATGCGTTTAGATGTTGCAACTCAAAATATAGAAACAATAAGTGATTCTCCAGGTGTAATTGATACAATGCTTAGATTTATAACAATTGGTGAAAATAATAAAAAGTATGAAATCGAAGGTTGGTTTCCTGATACTAATGATGGTATAATTGTTGATGATTTAACTCACGCTGGAACAGATGCAGCAGGAATTGCGAAAGATGTAGAAAATATTGCAAAACATTTAAATAAAACAAATAATGAAGCATATAAAGAAAGACGTGAATTTAACAAAAAAAGTAAACGGACAGTAAATTGGTCATTGTCTCCATTATTCGGATATTTAGATTATGATAAAATATCATATCAATTTAAATTTAAATTAATAATTCATCGTACGGCAAATAATGAATTAATCTTTTTTGGCAAAACTGGAAAAAAAGCATATTTAAAAATTGATAGACTTGAATGGTGGATTACGCATATTACTCCTAGTTTAGAGGTTGAAACAGCTATTGCAAAAAGATTAAATACTAACAAACCAATTCCAGTAAATTTTCTAAAGCGTACTGCTAGTTCAGTAACTTTTTCCGAACAAAGATTTAACTGGCATTTTACTAGAACTGCGAATACCCCAAGATATTTATTACTAACATTTCAAAGAAATAATTCTCCAAGTTTTGATAAGAACAATAATATTTTTCATATTAATACAATTCGAAGTTTACAAGTTTCATTAAATCAAACTCGATATCCAATTGATCCATTAAGATTCGATGATACCAATAATCAATTTATGGAAGGATATGATTCTTATAGAAATCTTTGTATAGAATTTGGAGTTGAACCACAATTAACTCCTGGAGATTGGAGACATTTATATCCAATTTTCTGTTTCGATTTAAGTGCACAATCTGAAGATATTATTAAAAATGGTTGTGATGTAACAATTAATATTGAAAAGAAAGATTCCACAACTTCATTGATGGCTTATGGTTTATTGCTAGAAGATGTAAAATATTCTATTGAAGTTCTTAATGGGAAGATGGTTAGGATCGGCTAAAGCCTCTGAACAAAGTTCTATAGGTTAAAGCCCAAGACTTAGTCGATTAATTAATTTTTTCATAACTAGAATAGATTAAAATTTTTTGGTAACTTAAAATTTTTTGGTAACTTGAAATTTTTTCATAACTAGAATAGATTTAAATTTTTGATAACTTAAAATTTTTTTATTAAAAATGTCGCAAGCGAAAAGTAATATTAATAATAAAACTGTTGAATTAAAATTACGTAATATTGTTGACAAAAATACCCCTAAAACTATTACGATTAACAAAAAAAAGTATTACATAAGTAAACCAATGATAGAGAATATTCAATTACAAGAAGAAAAGAATGGTGGAATTCTCCCATTAATTCCACTAATAATAGGAGGCATAGCAGCTGCAGGAAGTGTTGCAGGTGGGACAGCTGGTATTGTCCAAGCAGTAAATAAAAATAAATCAGAGAAGGCAGCATTAGAAGAACAAAAACGTCATAACAGAGAGTTAGAGAAAGTTGCTAGGGGAGAAGGAGTAGTAGATAATTTTATTAGTAAATTAAAATTAGTTGATGAAGGAAAACGAGTTCTTAAAAATATTCTCCACAATGTTGATGATTTAATTGAAATTAAAGAAACTAAAGATGGTTCTGGAATATATCTAAGTCCTAGTATGATTCGGTAATAACCTCAGGACCTTTGGTCCATAAGGTAAAACATTTATTTTATCTTTTAAAATGAATTCTACAAATTCCGAAAATTTAACTAAATTAAAAATTTCTAATTTAGATTTATTGAATTATCTATTACACAAAAATAAAAACTCAAACTGTCAGCATATTGGAGGTGACAAGAACAAAGTTCCATACCACTTCGGTGGTGATATACAAAAAACATTAGAAAACTTTCCTGGCTTTATTTGGAGTAAATATTCGAAAGAAAAACATCTTCCTGGTCATTCATATACTGGTCCAGGAACTCGATTAGATATAAGACTAGATGAGAATAATAATCCGAAACCAGGTGAAGAACCGATAAATAGAGTAGATGCCGCAGCTTACAGGCATGATTTAGCTTATCGAAATCATGATCTAAGTTCTCGACATGCAGCTGATAAGAAGATGATTCAAGAATTAGATAGTATTCAAAATCCTACATTTAGAGAAAAAATTGAAAGAATGTTTGTTAAGAAAGCTTTACAAGCTAAAATATTATTCGGTCAGGGTATTGATCCGTCAGCAAATGAAACGACAGCTAAGCTGTCTGAGAGCAACGCTCGAACCTACGCGTCTGAAATTCATAAAGAATACAGAAGGCCTAAATATTTATTAAAAGTAAAAGTATTTAATAAAGATGATATTTGGAGTGCTGATCTTATTCATATGCCGAATGAAAGGGACTACAAATACGCATTGACCGTTATAGATTTATATACACGATACGCTTGGGTAAAGCCTTTAAAAAATAAAAGTGGTCTATCAGTTAAATATGCGTTTGAAGAAATCTTTAAAGAAAGTAATAGAAAGCCAAAAAAATTGTTTGTTGATAAAGGGTCGGAATTTTATAACAGAAACGTTCAGCCACTATTTGAAATTGTTTATTCAACTGAAAACGCTGGGAAGGCCGTAGTGATAGAAAGATTCAATCGGACGTTAAAAAATAAATTATTCAAGAAATTTACTGAGCAAAGAAATCAGAAATGGTTGAAGATATTACCAGGAATTGTAGAAGAGTACAATAATAAAGTTCATTCTGGTATTGAAGAAACTCCAAAGAATGCTTCTGACGACCCTGATTTGATACGAAAGAAAATATTCGAGAATAATAATTCGAATGAGAGTAATCCGAATTTGCAGAAACTTAAGCCGAAATTTAAAATTGGAGATAGAGTTAGAATATTTAAATATAAGAATAAATTTGAAAAAGGCTTTGTTGGTTATTGGACTAAAGAAATATTTGAAGTTTGCAAAATAAATAAAACTTATCCGATTACTTATGAAATTAAAGATTTAGATAATGAGGATATCAGAGGTCGTTTTTATCAAAATGAATTACAGAAAACAGAGCTTTAACCTTTAGGTGGCGCTTTAGCTAGCTTCGCTTGAGTTATAGATTGTTTAACTCTAACATAATATCTAGAAATGGTACTCCTTTTTGTAATTTGTACAAAACGTATAAACATAATTGACCACAATAGGTAGTGCCTGGTGTTTGAATTTGAAACGTATTGTATGTTCCCGTTCCAAGTAATTCTTTTACTTCATTTGTAGGTGGAAGCCCGTATGAGTCAAAATAATAATTATCTCCGTTTTTACTAAAGATACCTGCTGACCAATGTACGCCGTTTTGGTCTGAAGTGTGAAGATTCGTTATGAAATTTACAGTTATTGATGGAACTTTGTTCCGGGAACTGAAGGTTCCTGTTGGCCTATTTTTTAGGAATTGTAATTCATCCCTCATCAATATGTGAAAATTCTTTATTCCTAATTCATTTGCGATTTTCTTTAGGTCGAAATTCGTTGTTGTCTGTGTTCCATATAATTTCAAAAACTCATTTATGTTGCTCATTTTATAATAAAAAAATTTCTTAAGGGACCCCTAGAAGTCAGAAGGAGGGGGGGGTATTGATTTAAAACTGTTCTCTAATGATGTCTTTCCTTACTACTTAGTCAGAAGGGGGTATTGATTTAAAACATTTTTATAATGATGACTTTCCTTACTACTGGGGGGGTATTGATTTAAAACTGGTCTCTAATGATGTCTTTCTTTACTACTTAGTCAGAAGGGAGGGGGTATTGATTTAAAACTGTTCCACAATGATGACTTTCCTTGCTACTTAGTCAGAAGGGAGGGGGTATTGATTTAAAACTGTTCTCTAATGATGTCTTTCTTTACTACTTATTCGATTTTGAAATGATTTAATTTAATCTAAATTAAAACGTTACATTGTTCCATTTTATTCTTATGAACTCTTGTTAAGAGAATATTGATTGTTTTATCTGTATTAAGACATTAGCAACATCTGTTACCAAATTTCTCAACATGAACAGCTGCTAGCAGTTTAAGCTATTCAGTATGAGAGAATTCTTTGTGACCCGCATAACTCAACTTTTCACTTGAACAGCTGCTGCCATTATTCCACGTATTACTGCGTGCATTCATGCTGCGAGCGTTCTACGAGACTGTGACTGCTTACGAATCATCTGTGACCTTTATCTATTTTGGTCAATTTCATCAGCGACTTTCAACAATTTTATTTTTTATCATAATTAATTCACTACGTTTTAACGAAAATGGCACGTTCAAGCATCGCCTTTGCCGATTTGAAAAGAAAAATTTCAGACACTATTGTGAACGAAGATCAACGGAAGAAGTGTATTGAGATGCTAACAGAATTTCAGGAGAAATATCTTAAACCAAGGGAGGAAGAAGACATCCACGCATCAAAAACATTCAGAGAATTTTTAGTGATAAATCGATTTGAAGACACATTGCAAGATAACGCCATCAATATCAGTTCAAACTATAATTTTGAAGAAGAAATTCAAAGAGACATCTTACCATCAGAGCTAACTAATTATTTAGCACATTTAAGAAGAGAAGAAGACATTTCGGTGAACAATACTGTGAAGTTATCGTTGTTAAAAGGAAGAGCTTTGACTGCAATCCGGGGAAGTGGCCATGTTTGTAAACAATTAGGTTATTCGAGAGGCTATAGCATCTTTTTAAGAAAATTTTATAAACTATATTTACGATTTCCGTTTATTAAGAACTCGACGGAATCTATATCATTTTTCAAAAGGAACTTCGCTATTATTGACTCGTATCTTCGCCATGGGAGACACCGCCCAACCCTTGATCAAATTTTAAACTCAATCAATTGAAACGGTAAGCTACTCCCAATAGATAATAGTACTATGACCCTTCCCTTATTTCAATTTACGAGAAACAATTGTATCATGTCATAACACATTTTCTAGTCAACATATTTTATTCGTTGTAAACGATGCTACTTGTCCTCATTGGTTTTATAGTTCTATGAGCCTTACTTTATTTTACTCATACAGAAACAATTGTATCATGTCATAACACATTTTCTAGTCAACATATTTTATTCGTTGTAAACGATGCTACTTGTCCTCATTGGTTTTATAGTTCTATGAGCCTTACTTTATTTTACTCATACAGAAACAATTGTATCATGTCATAACACATTTTCTAGTCAACATATTTTATTCGTTGTAAACGATGCTACTTGTCCTCATTGGTTTTATAGTTCTATGAGCCTTACTTTATTTTACTCATACAGAAACAATTGTATCATGTCATAACACATTTTCTAGTCAACATATTTTATTCGTTGTAAACGATGCTACTTGTACATAGTACTTGTCTGTGATGTGAATAAAATATTTCAAAGATGGAAATGTGTTTTCATTTTGTATCGAGTTAAAGCAGTAGCAACTACTGGAATTGTAAGAACGCCAGATGAAATGACAATTGTTAAAGCATTAGTCCATCTCTTTCTTAATTTTTTATAATGCTCTAATCTTAATAATAATTGAGATTCCTTATCTTTCATATACCTAACTCTATCTTTGTGTTTTTCTTTATTCATTTTTTCAATGTTAATCTTTTCAATGTCCATTAAAGTAGAACTACGTTCATATGATAACGAAGGATATATTCTTGAGGTTCCTTCCATTTTTGTTTCTTCCATTTTTAAAGAAATATTTTGAATAAATATTTTTAACGGGCGAAGCCCTGGAAGACATCTCCGATGTCCCGCAAGTCACATGATATATTTTAAAAACCTGAAAAATGGATAAAATTCATGAATTTGAAATTCTCAACTTTTATGATTTTCGGTGTCCTTGAACGGTCATGATTTTGGGGCTGAAAATCGAACCGAAGGTTCTAGGGCTTCGCCCGATTGTAATTCTCAAATTTGAGATTTTGAAAAATTTGAAAATTGGGTATTTTTAAAAACGCTTAAATTTTCGCCCTTCGGCCTTCGGCCACGTGAAATTTGAAGTCTACCTAAATTTTTGAAATTTTGATTTTTTGAAAAAACCCGCAAAAGTGTGACATCCGGCGCAAGCGAAGCGAAGCAAAGCGAAGCGAAGCGTCGCGCCGGATGTCACACTATAAACTACTTGTTTCTTCGGGTTCATGTTCATGCTTTTTCTGGTTATTTGGTTCATTATTTGACAAAACACTTGCTATGCGGCGCTTGCGGCTGTCTGACGGCCGGTCATATCCATCGATACTTGCTGCATCCTTATGTCCAGTTAGCAACGCTATTTCCTGATTTGTGAGACCCTTTTCTTTTCCTTTGGTAATGGTCGTGCATCTTATACAATGGTTGGTGTACATTTTTGACAATTCCAATTTCTTTGATAAAGTTTTCATAAAATCGCCCAACCAATGTTCCCCTCGAACTTGGCTTAGGCTGAAAATCAGTTTGTTATTTTTGTTGCTCAATGGTCGGGGGAAAAGATTGTCTGAATTTGGAGTTCCTTGGCTCAGCAGCTTCAAGTAAATTTCAATGGCTTCGATAGCTCGAGTATCATATATTCTGCCAATTCGTTTGGATGAATATTCTTTCAATTTCAAACTGGGTCTTGTGTTTTTCCTTATTTTGTCGCTGTCTTTTGATGAGACTTCTACAAATTTTTGTCCTTCAGAATCGGTACAAATAGAAACATCACTTCGGCGAAGTCGCCTAAATTCTTCTCTTCCTCTTGCACCAAGGAAATAGAGAATATAAAAAATGACTTCGTTTTGAAGGGAATCGGCTGTTTTTCGTGTAAATGACTTGTTAATTTTTGTTAAATCATTCTCTTCAATTGAAACATATTCAGTTGGTCTTCCTCCATTTGATAACCATAAGGCTGACATCGTTGTTAGCATTCGATTTGCCTGACTGAACTCTTCTCCGCTTATTATGTTGACATTTCGATTCAGTGCTATAGTGAGGTAACGATGAATGCCAGCTCGTATACATCGTAAACTTTGTGGACTATAATATTCGTTCTTTTTAGTCTTTAGCTCTTTATAAAACCATCATAACAGGCCATTCAGTCTTTCTTCAGAAATGGTCTTTAAATCAACTTCGATCTGTTTTTCTATTAAAAAGTCCATAAATCTTTTGGAATGTTCTCTCTCTTGCTTCGATGATGATGCAGATTTCATTCTGATTTCTAACGCATCCATTTCCGCGATCGCATCCTCTGGAATTTGACACTGTTGCTCATTTCTTTCTACTGGTTCGTTCAATACTTCCTTTATTTCATTCAATTCTAGATTTGTAATCATGCTATTGGGAAATAGACTGAAATCAATTATAGGCATGTTATCCCAGTCGACGTCCATCGTATTGCCAGATATCGTTAATGTTGATAAATGATTACTTCTTATTTCTGTGCTTATCTCAATAACATAGATACTGGATTTGGATTTCATTGTCTGGATACTTTCATCTTGATTATTCTGAACATAGAAATATCGATAACAATGCTATGTTGGACTCTAAATTCATCCAGCAATGTCGTCCGCTATCGCGGACTCCATTGCTGGACTCATTTATCGTCCAACATCTCTACATTGTATAGTAGATGAGTAGATGTAATGCAAATATTCTATGTTAATCTCATGATAAGCCGATATCTTCGTGATTCCATGTTCAGTGAAGGCCGTAAACCCCAAGTTTTATAATGACCAATTTCCCATTATTTTCCATCTAGCTTATTGCGCTAAGATAAAACAAATACGTGACAATGTTTGACAATGCATTTGTAAAATAAAGAACAGCAAGTTTTGAACCTACTAGTCAACAATGTCCTCTTTATTCAGGCACTTCTCTGTGTAAAAAAGAGAGCGATTATGCCACTGATGGCATTTGAAAGATTTGATTGATGACATTGCTTCCTCGATCTGCTGTCTAAGAATGTTCATTCGATGTCGGTGAAGAGTAACTCCAGCAGATCGAGCGGCAGTTTGATCACTGAAGATCGACTGGATACGAGGATCCGTCAGTCTTCGCTTCGCATCACTTTTTTAAGCAGGATATGGCCCTCTCTGTCATATTAAGAAAGGGACTATATCTTGGGAGTGGCTGCAGCTCATGATCGTCACTAAGAGGTTGAGGGCAATCTCTGTGTGAAGGAGCATTGTTATAAAACAGAAAGATGGACTAATCGAAAAGAAGTGCACTTACTTCGCTAATGAAGCTTGAAAAAGTGTCTTTTGTCATTCCTCCCTCGACAAACATGAAGTGCACGAGTCCAAATGTTGGCGAAACAGCTAAACAAACAGTCAAATTCCTCCCTCTCTGTCCTTCAATGATACGCACTGCCCTTTCTCCTTGAGGCGATCGGCCTTGAGTCCTCGCAGTCCAGACATTAAACCCGCATTCGTCGATGAAGATGGCATGTCGCTGAATGCCTTCTCTCATAAAGCATGAAACGTACTTTGTTCTCTCTTCTTTGACTTCAGCGATATTCCATTGAGTTGGCACGGATCGCAAGAGCTTCAGGGTGATCAGGCAACCATCCAGCGCGCGAGAAATTGTTGTTAGACTGAGGTTAGGTGGGAGTGATGGAAATTGACTTAACAATCTCCCCCTCATCTCCAACAAAGTCTCTGTCGGTTTCTCTTGTACAAAGGCAATCAGAGAGTCCAGCA
The DNA here is from genome assembly GCA_907163375.1 of Prostheceraeus crozeri. Classification (NCBI taxonomy): domain Eukaryota; kingdom Metazoa; phylum Platyhelminthes; order Polycladida; family Euryleptidae; genus Prostheceraeus; species Prostheceraeus crozeri. The sequence goes on along the minus strand of CAJQUW010001686.1, from coordinate 151,716 downwards.
TTTCTTGAGAGAGAATCTTGCTTCTCCCTGCTCGAGTAGCAGGTAGAGCTTCTCGACGGTGCTGTCTCTTAAAGGTGCTTATGATTCGATAAGCGGTCCTTCGATTGATGCCGATTGCATTGGCAAGTACGATATAATCACGACCGTCTTCGTAGGCTTTAATCAAATGACTTCTGTCGGAAGAATTTACTCGACGTGGCATATTTCACTTGATATCGTTTGACTACAATTAACCGTGTAAAAGTGACAATTAATATTGGAGTTTGTGACATCTATTTTGCAGTTTTCATAACACGCCTTTGCCATGGACGCCTTTGCTTTGAGCATAGAAATTAACAATACCATAGAACGTCATGCAAATCTGCATTTTGTAAAATAATGATCTTTGATTACATGAGCATGAGCAATATCAATATTTATCCGTAGAAATCATTTGTGACATAGATTCATCTGCGCTTGCGTTCTCTAGAGTGGACATAATCCTATCCCAGCCATTGTATGAGATGGTAGCAAGCGATAGAGATTGACATAGATATTCGTCTCTCTTTGGCTTGTGTGATTGGACAAGCACGCGCAATGCAGAAGTAGCTCGCATCATCGAACACGAACCTCAACGGTCAGATTGCAGGCAGACCTGTCAAGTGAAAGTACGTATATTTGACTCAATTTTCTTAGTGGTAAATTCGTCAAATGGAAATATAATTCACAACCTTCGACTCTTCACGATCTAAATTTGTGGACTGTATAAGTTTTATGTGGCATCGATCTTCTGGCTCGTCAGAATTCAGGCTTGAATTTGCATTACGTTCAATGGAAAATTGATCTTCTTGTCCCTCGAGACTGATTCTAGACGTGACCATCATTGCTGATTAATATCATCTCTACCGAAACACGCAGACATGGCAATTAATCTCTGTGATTCGATCAAAACTAAATGAGGGTGCGAATCTCTTATGAATGCGCAACTCAATACAATACAGTGTTTTCATGAGCGCTAGACATCAACTATAAAACTTCACAACATTAATCAAATGATCTATAAATGCTCCACAAATTTGGTCTTTGCAAAATAACAAAACAATGGCGACAGTTCAAACAATGCGTTGTGTATACTTTCATGATTATCACGCAACTCATGAGGACAGTGGTATCAAAGCTGTCGAGAGAGATTTAGTCCGTGATTTAACATTGAAGGCTAAAATTGATGATACAATTCAGTCATCAATATACGCCAATCACAGAATAAGTTAATACGTGACTACATGATGCAGATAAAATGCTTGAATGACAAGTAGTGCAACATGAAGCTCGTAAATATAGGATACAAATTCAATTGGTAATGATATATTCACAGATAAAAGCAGTTGAGATGCGCAATTGATAATTCTGTATAATACTCATGACACATGACGCACTATATAATTGAGACACCCGATTAATATTGCTCATGATCCTGAGTCCCCCGCCGCTCAATCTATTTATACATGAAGAATGTCTCCGCCAAAACTGTCTGTTCAAAATGCAGCATTTAGAATGAAATATATGGCGCGTCAAAGAACCATGATTCCTTATTAAAAAAACTATACTTGCCATATTCTTTCTGTTGACGCAAATGGAATCAAGAAAGATGAATAATACAGAGAATTGAATTACACCAAACATTATGTTGCAAGATAGAAGTAGTGAGTCCGTGACAAAATCAAGGCCAAAATGTGATACGATGAGTCATCCTCCCCCCTCTGGCAGGCAGGAAGGAGGTGGACAAGGATGTGCTGGGAGGAATGGGTCCGAGAGGAGGAAGCCGTTCCCTCCCCCCCCTCCGGAAGGAAGGAAATAGGAAAGCAAGAGTAGGAATCTAGGAACGACCGAGTTAGAAAAGGTCGGTTTTGGACGTCTTGGGATGAGAAAGGCCGTATTTCGGGCAGATGGAGTGTCCGGATGGACAAAGTTGGTTCTAGGAATGGTAGAGAGTCGTGCGATAGCGCGTTTGAAAGCTAAGAGTGAGAAAAATGCAGTAGAAAACATCATATGTCCACGTTTTCCTGGGTTTAGTGTGCAAAATGACTTGAAAATGGCAGGAACCTCCGAAAAACGACAGAGTTAGAAAAATGTGGGTTTTGGACGTTTTGGGGTGAGAAAGGTCTTATTTCGGCATGAAGGAGTGCTCGGATGGACAAACGGAGGGCAGATTCGGATTCTACGTGAAATTTATGGTTAGGGAGGTTGTTTCCAGCTCAATCGGAGAGAAAAAGTTCTGAACCCCCCTCCGCAGCGTTTCTTCCAACTTTGGTTCTAGAGATCGTAGAAAGTCGTGCGATAGCGCGTTTGAAAGCTAAGAGTGAGACGAATTCGGTGGACGAAACGACGTGTCTCCTCTACGTTCGTTCGTTGAGGTGTGAGAGTGACTTTAAGATTAACCTCGAACCTCGGATGGGAAAACTGAGACCAGATTTGGAATCAGCGTGCAATTCTGCATCGAGAGGGTGAGTTTCAAGTGAATCGGAGTACTAGAACAGGAGATAGAAGTGTTTAAAGTTTTGGATGATTGAGATTGCGTCATCAGCTGATCGCCACAAACTATATAAGCTGGGAACCGAATGAGACAGTTCATTAAGACGAGAGAGATTGTCAAAGGTAGGTCGTCTCTCCGGAGCTTCGATGATAGCATCGGAAATTCCAAAATCATTAGAAAATTCTTAGAAAATTTCATTGCTGATATCAGCTAAGGCGTCAGACTTAAAGGTTAGAAAGGATATGGCCTTAGTCTTCAGGCCATAAAATACTCCAACTTTGCTTCTACAAGTCCTTTTGACTTGATTCAAAAAGGTTCGATAGCTATTGATCAGACCTACATGTGCAGACTACTTATAAAATTTCATAAGTAGAACTAAAAAGTTGAAAAATTTAAATTCACTTTTTTTGGAGGTTTTCTGGGGTTTTCGACCCTGCTGAAGTCAACTGAAGGATTTGTAATGATGTCTGAGCCAGTCTTTACATGATACAAGCGGCTTTTCACAAAGCGAGCATGGTACGGAGAGTTTTGCTGTAATATTCCAATGACAGGGTGTTCCTTCGGGACGGCGGATGATGCCGTAGTGATAAGTGTGGCAAGGGAGTGTATCATATTCTAGACCGAAGCCTCTAGGGCAACTCATGTTGGGCATTTGACACAGTTCTCAACGTAGCACTTTGAACGCCAATCGGTTGAGTCTTAGCTATCTTGTCATGGGTGGCTACTAAACATCTCCATTGCAAAACGCTTGTGAATCACGGCTTGCTATCACTCTCTACGGCTTGCTATCAAGCTGATGAAGGCAACGACTTGAGATATTTCCTCTTGTAAACAACTCCACCGGTTTTTATGTCAAAATCGGGGCTCGGATACCAACACAGTGACATGACGCACGCTCTGTCCGCCCGAGGTTGGAGTTGTGGGTCGAGGCCTTGGAGCTGGGATAAGATCCCCTCTGAGGAATTCCTGTGACGGATTCAAGAGCTTAACACCTAAAGGGTTGCTGGCTTGCTATCAGGCTTTTGTGAAATCTCGTCTAGCCTCAGCAACTGAGGGTTGGCAACGTCTATCGTTTGTCATTGTAACTTGGTAAAAATGAGAGGGTTACTGCAGGCATTGACGTCAAACCTTTTCGCGTCATAGGGAAACCAGTCTTTGTGTTAGGAGTTGGTTACTGAAAGCATGGTGACCGCCGATGCCCATAGTTGGTAAAACCGCTGTTGTCATGTCAAACGCATGGCCAAATAAGGAAGGTCTGAATCATGGCTTTGTGCTCACTGGGTATATAAACCGCGTCTTCTCTCTCAACTTCATTCCTGTTTCAAGTTGCAAGACGAACGGTGAGTGCTCTGACAAGGTTTGCTATCAAACTTTGCGTTTTAAGATAAATCTAGGAATCATACTCTCTAAATTTGGGTGACGATTTTATTCCAACGTTTGCCATCAAATGTTTGATGACTTAGTCTTTCAATGCATATCAGCAAGTAGTATCCTATAAACACTTGCTATCAAATTTTACCCTATCTTTACAGAATCTTTACAATGACTAAGCAGTGCAATGCTAGGATGCTTGTCGGCAAATGCAGTTGTGGCCGCATCGCACGAGGCCGCGACCTAAAGAAGCATCTGAAAGCTAAAGAGGGGACGATGGGCCATCAGAGGAAGGTGATGTTGAGGCTGTTTGTGTCTTGTCGGATATGTGCGATGGGGGATGAGGCAGAGTTTCTGAAGGTGCATTTGCAGTGTGAGACTGGGAACATCGGGGAGAAGAGGTTTAAGTAATGGTTTGAGGGGATATTGTTGGGAATGGAGGAGAATGATAAGGATGTAGCTTCGATTGCGAAGGGGATGGCTGAGAAGAGTGATGAGCATGCGACTGAGGAAGTGGAGTTGAGAGCGAAAATTAGGAAGACTGATGAGGTTGATTTGGATACGGTGATGGAAGAATTGTTTGGGGATATAGGTGACTTAAGGGAAGAGTGGGACGGTCAGGAAAAGAAAGACAGGAAGAGTCGGGAAGTAGGAAAGCCGTTGGCGGCATCATCGCCTAAGAAAGAGGTGCATGATACAGAGGCGTTTGTGAGGTTGAAGGATCGCATGATGGGTATGGAGAGTGTGAATAGAAAAGTTTTGAAGGAGAATAAAGAGCTGAAGGCTAAGGTTGATGGTATGAAGGTGATGGGGGAGGAGTTGGAGGAGATGCGAGTGAAGGAGCAGGAGTGGTTGAAGTTAAGGAGTGGAATGATGAAGCGAGTGAAGGCAGTTGAGCGCTTAGAGTCGGAGTTGATGTGTGAGAAGAATGAAATAGAGCGGATGCGAGGTGTGGTGAAGGAAGTGGAAGAGACAAAGGTGATTAACAGACAGTTGGGGAGTGAAGTGGAAAAGTTGCGAGAGGTTGAGAGAAGAGTGAAGAGGAAGAGAGTGTATGAGGTCCACCTTCCCCTCTTTGACAACAATATTTGCGATGTGCCGACCCTCACGGACGATCCAAATGCGACACAAAGTTGTTATGAAGGCGAAGGTGTGAGATGTCTTCATTTGTCAATTAAAATGAATGGCGATTTGGAAGACTTTGTCGTACGGAAAGTTATAAAGAAGTCCCTCTAAAGTCATCTACTCTAAATCGTCTCTCATTCACTGTCTTTTCCTTTCAGAGTTCTTGCAGTAGTCGTGGAAGTGACAGTAGTAGTGTCGGTGGACGGAGAACGCCCCATGAGCCCTCTTAAGGGCTACCTTCTAATGCAGCTAAAGCGGTCCCAAGCCCGCCACATATCTTCGGATATGGAATGCAGAGGGGAAGAACAAATGATAAAATGGAATGAATTGGAAGGGACAGTCATGCGCCACACGCAACACACCGGACTTCTCTCTTCGCTAGTGAACAAGCTCTTGTGAACGTATTCAGAAAGTTTATCATGTTGTACAAAAGTTTTACTGCAACACAGGTTGATAAAGTGATAATGTAGTCAAATAGTTTTACCGTGACACATTTTTGTGAAAGTAAAGTATTAGATTACACTGAGTCATCAATACTGTCAAATGTGTACAAGTCATATCAAGCATATTCAACTGAGTGTCCATTCCTGACACTCATCATCATTTGAAATTATTTGAAGATGAAAAATTGCATTCGTTTCCCAACTTCATGGTTTGTAGCAAGAGAGCTTGGTTATTCGTTGAAGGCTATAGAAAGTGTTACAAATGTAAATGAAAATATTAAAGCTGGCGCTTTAGTTGAAAGACTAATGGATCTAGATGAGCCTGCTATGAATCATCATTTGGATAGAAGATGGATAGAGGATTTTTCCATGCTGCAATGTAATGATAGTGAAAATAGGAGGATGAAATTGGTGCGATCTGGAGTGAAAAAGAAAAAAGTAATATTTGCAACTGATTTGTCAAGTAGCTCTACCAATAAAAGTGACTTCAGAAAGAAATTGGAAGAATAGACGTTTAAATTATTATGTGAACGGAACTGCGTTGAGTGTTTTAAAGGGGAACGGTCCCTTCTCTTTTTACCATGTTGTCATACTGTTATGTGTTTTACGTGCTATGTACCTTCGGAAACTATGTTGTGTCCCATCTGTGATCAAGAAATAATTTCAACAGTCAATGTATATAAATGATTTTGATGCAATCCTTGTCGATTTTAGAACAGTCATCTATGACCATGACACCACTGTATCACCGTCTCATTGAAAAGAGAAAGCATGATTATACAAGGCAGTGGATTCTTGTGTTGGAAAAACTATTATCATCCAGTGATTGTAGAGAGATGATACATCGTTTGAGTAATGCTATCATCATTCACGCAAACTGTGAAGATGTTGACTATATGCTATCTTATAATTGTAAACCAAAGCAATTTACGAACACACTTTCATCACTGTTACATAATGGTCGTCTTTCATTACCTTGCTCGGAGTTATGTATTCTACACGTTGCTTATGGGAAGCCTTTTCCACTTAAGCACAATTGATGCAAAGGCATTAAACCTTACAAGCATCATCGTACAAACAGATTGTTCATGTCTGGCTCATAACATATCAGCAAACGACACAACTGAACTGTTTCCATTGAACTATAGTACCTCACTGAATGATACATTACAGCTACCCACACATGTATCTGCTTCTGACTATCCCACTGGTACTGTGGCTGTTCTCAGTGTATTGCTTTTTACTAGTGCTGTACTCAATGTGTTCCTCTATTTCATTGCGTTTACGTCGGTGATGTTTCGACGCTGCTGTCGTGTTTTAGCAAAGAACACTAACATCCACCTGTAAAAATGGCTAGACGACGTTCATCTCACCGTTCGCGCAGACAAATGTGTCAATCAAATGCAAACAAAAAATTCTGTCTCACTCTTCGTCGCTTATTAAAATTAAAACCATCTCATCGATGTGAGGCAATGAAGCTTGCAAACAATGCCTTCATTCGTAAAATGTGCGCGGAAATACGAAAAGTGCGTTATATGACATTAAATAGCAAAAAGGCCAATGCAATTGCCAGGCATGGTAAAGTTCTTCGCACCTTGAGCAATCCAAAAACATCAATTCCTACAAAGCGCAAACTATTATCACAGCGCGGTGGCTTCTTGCCACTTTTAGCGCCTATCATCATGGCAGCTGCCGGTCCTGCTTTGGGAGGATTAGCTGGCGCTCTCGCGAATTAAGCCATTAATGGATAGATACTAAGTTAAATGGCATGACTTTTCATCAAAATCAACATGGATTTCCGTTTACGTTGTAATCGCACTATGTGTATCGTAGGACCCTCTCATAGTGGAAAAACACATTTAACACTGCAATTGTTGGAGCGTCGTAATGAGAGTTTTGACTGCATACCGAATCGTGTTGTTTGGTGCTATGGAATTTATCAACATAACTTACATCGTGAATTGGTTGGTAAGGGTTACTTGGTTCAACCGGGGATTATCAGCACTGCTGATATTCAACCCTATGATATTATCATTCCTGATGATTCCTGATGATAGCCTCTGCAACGTAAACAACAGAAAATACCCCATAACTTAGTGTCAACAAACCACCTCTCTGTTTCACAGCGAGAAATTGAGCTAAATTTACATCTAAATTCCCGGCATTTGAATCACTAGAGATGTTGCAGATGGTACAATCAATTTTATCTTTCAGTTTCCGATCTATGTATCCTGCGATGTATTATAGAACATTCTAACGCCAGTCAGAATTGAATTTCATGGAATATATCCAAGACGAATATAGATTTTCACGATCCTGATTCCACAATTCGGATGGTGTTTGTACAGAATCATTACATTTATGAAAATCAAAACGCTTATTAAAGCGGAAATCAAGCTCAATGTCAGTAAAGGTTCCGCATTCTATAACGTTAGTATTGGAGGATGCTTTTATAAAATTATTCATTAAAATGCGACGAAAGGCATTTTTAAACTGCGACATGGATGGGTTGTTGTTGAATCCCCCGCGTTGTCGTATCTTAATAAATAAGATTTCCAAATGGTCTTGGGACAAATGGTAGGTCAGCAAATATGTAAAATCACCACTTTCAAATAAATCTTTGGCCAATCGTTCTACCGCGCAGATATCTGTAAGGAATCCAAGAATACCCATGTTGCGCGGAGAATTCAAAATCGGGTCACCATTGCTTCATTTTACTTCTCTTTCCGCACAGATTCCTTTGTGGGTCTGTGCAACACTTTCCATCATCAACTACAGAATCATTTGCTTTCTGCCTTTAGATCGGAGCGTTTGCCAAATGTAAATAAACATTTTCCCGCTTCACCGTCCGACACGCAAAGATGCAGTGACTTCGTCCATCTACTCTTATTATTAGATCTGTGGATAAAGCAGAGTTCTACCTTAGAAGAAATGAAACAATTGAAAGAAAAAATTCGTAATGATCTTTCGCTTGGTTCACCTATCGCAATCGCGCACTGAGCTTACATCGAAGTCTCGAACCCAACTTGAAAATCACACAACGAGGTGAAGTGGTAGGTAATGATGGTGCAGTCATTAGGGACTCAAGAGTGGAAGATTTAATTAGTCATGCTGTTCATGATCGTCGTCGTCACTTTACACCTACAGGATGGGAGTTCTTTTTAAAAAGTATGAAGAAATTCAATGTCCCAAAAGCAATTATTGGTCGTGATACCTTACAGGAAATGGAAAATGATTCTACACCTAGGAAGAGAAAGTTGCAAAGTGTAGAGAGACCGAAAAAGAGAATCAAGCAAACTTTGAAAACACCCGAGAAGTTGCCGAAGCGTATACCAAAACCTTCAACACGTTATCCATCATTTTATTTTATCACAGACTTCTAATATGAAGAAGCTATGTTGCATCCCATGTTCAGAGTTGCCAAACATTCATGTGTCATTGAACTGCTTAAGTACATGTTGTAAAAGTGATTCATACAAGACGGCTCAAAAAAGTAGCAAAAGCAGGTCTCAAACACAAACGCAAACCCTAGTGGAGAAAAAGACTGATACTTTTGAGGCAAATAAACGATCCCTCTTAATAGACGATGGATGAACATTTGAAATCAATTTACTATAACCCAAAGCATTATGCAGGTTATGCTTCAGTGAAAAAGTTGTCACAAGCAAGTGGTTATTCACAGAAACAAGTGAAGAGATGGTTAAAAGCTCAACCTGCATATACATTGCACACACAAGCTCGTGCAAACGTTATCCTACCCGTTCTTATATCGTTCATGATATTGATGAACAATGGCAAGCAGATTTGGCTGATGTTTCTTTATTAGCTTAAAGAATAAAGGCTCATCGCTTTCTCCTAACTGTCATTGACTTATTTTCTCGTCATGCTTGGGTTCAACCACTCAAGACGAAGCGTGGTGAAGAAGTGGCCGAAGCTTTCCAAAATATTTTCAGTGAAGGACGCATTCCCATTGGTATTCAGACTGATCAAGGGAAAGAGTTTGAGAACAGACATGTGCGTGCTTTATTTCGCGAACACAACATTGAGCTATTTAGTGTGAAAAGTGCATACAAGGCTGCAGTGGTCGAACGCTTCAATCGTACACTGAAAACTCCTTTATGGCGCTATTTCACTGCAAAAGTAACACAAAAGTGGACGGATGTATTACAAGATACTGTACACGCTTACAATCATTCTGTTCATCGTATGATTGGTCACAAACCTGCTGACATAACTCTAGAAATAGTGGATACAATCCGTGAAATCAATGCTAAACGCAAGCAACCATCACAAGATAAATGTGACATTCAGGTTGGTGATAAAGTTCGCATTTCCAAGGTGAAAAGCGTGTTTCCGAAAGGCTATCTTCCCAATTGGACGGAAGAAACATTTACTGTCTCTGAGGTTAACAAGAAATTCAAGCCCACTACCTACAAGCTTCGTGATTATCATGGTGAAGAGATTGAAGGGAGTTTTTACCGTCATGAGATAGCGCCCATCACCAAAGAAGATGATGACTACATGATTGAAAAGATACTTCGTCACCAAATACGACAAGGGGAAAAGTGGAGCCTGGTGATATGGGCTGGCTATCCAAATTCAATTAACAGTTGGGTTCGTCATTCTGACCTTTATCGTGTTAGTCAACGTTCCTAAGCAAAGTAATGAATTGTGTAAATATAAATAAATAAATATCTATGGATCAAACTGCTACGTTTTATTCTGCCCCCTCCTATGCTAGTCATGGAGCTGACTTTCCCGTTTATGCTGGATCGAGACGTCAAAAAGGGGGTAGTCTATTGGGTGATGTCAAAGGTATGATGCTCCCCACTTTCGCAAATGTGGGAAAATCAGCTTTAAAGGAAGCTGTAGGATTAGCAGCAGATGTAGCAAGTGATGCGCTTTCCGGAAGATTGCCGATTCGTGAATCGTTAAAGCGTCATGGAATACAGCGTTTGAAGAATGTCGGTAAGGCTGGTATCAGGTCTGTTATCAGTCACATCAATCCACTCTCTACTTCAGGCAAACGTAAGCGAAGAGCATCTCGTATACTTCCTAGCAAACGCAGACGACGTGGACTGTTTTAAATATATGAAGTAAAACCTCATCCCTCTGCTTATTTGATAGAACACCTATACAGACGGATGTCATTAGAAATTATGTATCCATTCATTATCCACAGACAAGTATCGATTCCGGTAGTGTCATTGAGTTTTTAATACCAGGAAATGATGCTGAGTACATCGATGTAAATGACATCAATCTACATGTTAAGTTGAAGATAGTAAATAAGGACGGTACAAACCTTGACAACAAGGACAAAGTAGTCGTGAATAACTTGGCAATAGCAACGCTCTTCAAGGATGTATCATTGACCATTGGTGAAACTCGGGTTGAATGTGGTCAACACAGCTATCCCTATCTCGGTTATTTTTCAACAGTCATGCAGTTCCAGCCACAAGCACAAAAGAGTCACATGGCTGTTATGGGTTGGTGTAAAGATGAAGCTGGTAAATTTGATAGTGACAAAAACAAGGGATTTGTCACTCGTGAAAAGTGGACTGCAGAAAGTAGGGTGTGTGAATTATATGGTCCCCCATACTTTGACTTTTCCGTCAATCACGTTTCTTAATGTCAAAAGTAGACATGCGAGTTCATCTCGCCGAACGATCCTAAATTTGTATTGAATACTTATGGAGCAAAGACTGAATTTAAGATTGTGTTTGAAAGTGTTAGACTTTATGTGCGACGAATGACAGTGAATCCTTCGGTGATTAATGGTCACGAGATGCGTTTGAAGAAGTATGATGCTCTTTATGATGTAAATCACACTGAGATCCATAGTTTCATCATTCTTCGTGCTCAAAAGAGCTTTGTTAAAGATAGTTTGTTTCCTATACAATCACCAAAATTGATCATTGTGGGATTGATTGCAAATGATGCATACAGTGGTAACATATCGAAGAATCCCCTCAACTTTGAACAATTTGGTTTAAATCAAATCGGATTGTATTGTGATACTGACTGCATTCCTGGTACTCCTTTTTGCCCAAACTTCGCTAATGGACATTATTCTCGCTCATATCAAAATACTATGGAGACATTCAAATACTGGAATACTAATGACACCAATGGATTGACCTATGATGAATTTGCTAAAAGTTGTACGCTTTATGCATTTGATTTGACAGCAAACAATGAAGCAGGTGCATCTTATCGTCCGGGCACTGCCACGAACGGTCTTAAACTAGAATTCTTTTTTGAAAAAGATTTGACGAAAAACAGTCAATGTACTCATCTATGCTGTGTTCGATTCCACCATTCGAATTAACAGGCTACGTGACGTTTCCGCTTCTTATACAAGTTAATGAGTTGGTTATCTGATGCAGAGCTAGAGAGAGTCGTTCAAGAAGATGGTGATGAACGCACTGTTGCAACATTTCGAGGTGTGTTTTCCATTAATAATATGCCCACAGTTTTACCAAAACCACCCTCATTCATAATCATGAATATTGATGCAGCACACTTACCCGGCAAACACTGGAAAGTTTTATTTATTGATAAAAACTATTGCGGTGAAATCTTTGATTCATTGGCCTCACCAAACTGTGATTATGTTACACGTTTCATGAATCGTCATTCACGAAACTGGATTTGCAATGCTTTGGCCTATCAACATCCCTTGTCTTTAACATGTGGAGCATATGCCCTCTACCTTGTAATACATCGACTACATTATGACTCTTTACATGACATTTGTAAACATTTTTCACATGATACCCTTGTCAATGAAAAGCACATTCGTAACTTTTATAAAAGCCTTCAATAAACATGTACGATTAAAATTTATTTTCTTTATTATACTTCAATGGAAAAGTAGATGATGTGATGATGTGATTGAATACGTTGTATTTAGTCATCAGACATGAATAGGTAGAGATAAGAAGACATTGTTCACTTGTCACACTCATGCTTATGAGTGTTGGTTTGGTGAAGGTAAGTCATCATGTGAGGATGTATGCGTTCTCTATACTTGTTCCAACTTGAGGATGTAAAATGTATAGCACCATATTGATCATGAAGAGCAATCAAATCTCGTCGAATAATGAATAGACGTCCACCTAGAGGGATATAGTACATTGGATGATTCATTATATGTAAAGAATCGTGGAGGTTATCCATTTGAAAAGGTGATAAACTTATTTTAACTTGTCGATGAGTATCGTAAAAGGTAATGCGTCGAGCCTTCCATGTAACGTGACACTGAGAAGAGAGCTTGGCAAACATGGTTAGTTTTAGACACAACAAAACTTTTGCTTAGTCTTCTCGTTTAAGCAAAGCATTCGTAAGAAATGGACGAAGCCATGTTAAGATTCGTCATCATATTATCATTTGCAATAGTTACATTAGCGGGACGAGGATTAGATGATGCAGTTCGTCTCATCAAATCACCTATTCATGCAACAAGACCCATTGAAGATGTAATTCTTTCCGGCATAGCCGATCCTTGGCAAAATCATGCATACAAACTACAGATTTTACGTCAGCGAATGGGTCATGCGTGGGAAATGGTGTTAACAGATTATGGCTTTAAGCGATCACCTGTAGGCGGCATCGATTTGATCAATCCTGTACGTCGCATTGCAATGGAATTAAAAAATAGCTGTCGTGTGAGCTCATCAATAAAACGTGAAATATTTCATGCCCTTACAGATTTTAAACGTAGAAGACCAAGATATCAAGTAATATTTGGCTGTATCAACTATCGCAATATGAAAGAAGGCGGTACAAGCATACTTAGGGGAGTACATTATGTGAAAGGGCAATCACTATTAACCAAATTCCTAGGACGACAGAAAGTGGCAACTGTGAACAGATTGAAAGCAGCAGTTCGTTATGTCATGCGACATAACGCCTAAGCAAACGACGCCTTATGTTGATACTTTAACATGGAGTTTACAGCTGTGTTTCCCAGTAATGCTCAACCTTAGCGATATGAAAATACAGCTGCCGAGTTTGAGACTGATTTAACACAGCCGATTGACTTAAATGATGATTGGGAAGTAGCCCTGCAAGATTTGAGCTATGTGAATAATATAAGAACCATTGCAAATGAAGAGATTACATTAGGCACTGCAACAAATCAAGACTTGTACTTTCCAAAACTAGAGCGAAATGATAAAGTACATACCTACAACTTGAATGAACATGCAGCAGAGTGGAATTCTATTCCTACAGTAAACACCCGTCGGGGAAAGCGAGCTGTTGATGAGATTGTAAATGGCCCTACTTTAATCATCACCGCAGATACAGACATACCCATTGCTAAAAATGCTTCACCACTGAAATGGAAACAACCTACAAACCCATCATTTCGTCATCGTTTAGAGCAATCATACTATTATATGAAAATTCAACGCCTATTGAATGTTATGAATGATTTGGCAAAGGATCTATGGTTCTGGCAGATGGATCCAAATCTACAAAAAGTTACACTCTACATGAGACCGACTACTATTTCTCATGGATTTTATGTGAGTGGACCTCTTCAAAAGATATTGAATCTTAAACCTATCGCAAAATTTTCAGAAGTAAAAGGAGGTGGTGCCTTCCCTTTGAGAGCTCAAGTGTCCATGAAAGTATCAAAGCAGATTAGGAAATATTCACATTGGCACAGGAGAAAATTTAATATTACCCTACTTCCCCTTGATCGCATGCATGAGCGCTTTGTGCTTTTTAAATCTGGTACTGTTGATGCCTTCATCAAACAGGTAAATGAAATAAATGGATTATCTATGTCCATCACTCGAGCACACAATAAAGCAAGGATTGATTTCCGAAATGATTATGAGCATTCACACATTGGATTTGTTCACATCAAATCTAAATTTCGCGATTTGCTCTCTTTGAATACAGACGTCTTAAGGTCACACCATGAATGGGGGAATGTGAAAATAACATCTGAACAGCAATCCGATTGTCGAATGGTCCTCTTTTTCAAACGCACAGACCCTGTTTTACGTCCCAGTCTTACATGGAAGCCAAATGAAAAGTTACCGATACCTCCAAAGCATTATAGCAATGGCTATGATGTTTGTACATACTTGAACAAGGGTGTATCAAATCTACACTCATATCATTTTGACTATGATCCTAAAGCAAGCACATTCTGCATCAGTGTACATGGCAACAGTCATTTACACTTCAAAAGAGTTAACAAAGGTTTTAGGATTCAAACGTGACATATTCTACGACGAGAAGTACTGTGGCTCAACATCCTTGCTCGATATGAATATCAATCACTTTTACATTTACACTAACTTTATCCATTCAACACAAGTTTGTGGTCAAATGGTTCCCCTTTTAAGATATATTCCTATTGACAGTGGCGACTTTGGTGTGACCATGCACAGGGAGTTCCTGAACAAGGTATACATTCCAGTCAATGTATCACGATTATCCCATTGCAAATTTGGTATATATGATGATAGTGGTAATTTTATGCAATTCATTGGTGGTCGTAATGTCTTAACACTTCATTTTCGTCAAATAACATCAAATCATTAAATTTGTATGTTGCATGTGACGCAGTCAATGTCTTTTCTTTCTTGATTAGGTGGCCGTTAAGGCCGTGGTCTCATAAAGACTGTTTGGGGTATTCTCTGGTCTCATCAAGGCTTTTCACTCCTGAAAGTCAGCCTCGTTTAAGAAAGGCTCACTCTCAATCATTGTAGAGTGAGGTGCTTGCAGCCTTCAATCATTTGTCTCTCGTCCTCTTCCTCTTTTTGTTGAAACTTTCTCTCAACTTCCTTCTTCGTAAGAGTTGAGCTAGCAAGAGGTGTGAATGTTTCCTCTGTATCGGACATGACTATGATGGCGAAATGCAAGACACTCTTCTTTATATATGAGAATGATGCATTGTGATTGATAAATGGCTGTCGTCCAATGAGAAAGCGCGAAGCAGGGAGAGAGAATCTATATAAGTGCGGTGCAATGACCATTTCCTCATAATATCATTAAAATGAATACACCACCGAATACCTATGCCCTACCCATGCCCAATGCCCCACGCAAGAGTCAAGTGGAAACTATTTACGATGAAGTCGAGCCGCTACAGTTGGATGAGGAAACCATCATCATCATTTCCGACGATGAAATAGTGAGCAATGAAGAGGACAGTACTGGTACAATCAGGGCTGCCTTCCTGAGTGTGTCTCCAAGGTGTGTTGAGACTCTCTGGAGCTGGCTAGACCTCTTCTCTCCTTCTAGTCAGCCCCGGAATCAAGAAGAGTTTGACTTGGTAGACGTAATGTACCGTCTTATTACAAAGCGTATTGCTTTTATTTCTTTTTAATAAATGTGCATCATGACAGTGTTGTTTTTCCTTCATATGAAGTACATGGCTTCGAAATGATCATCGAGTAAGCATATAGTCGATTGGGAGCTATTGTTAGAATAAGATATCCTATCATCTGGACACTTAACATAGTTACTAGAAATCATTCAACATATGAAAAATGATTTTAGGTGAATCAATTGAAGCAACGTTATCTGAGAATGAGCCATGAGTTCTTTCAAGAATTGTCTCTATCATTGAGGCTAAATGATGAAGAGATGAAATGGGAGGTCACTCTTACACCACACGTATACAAAATCACTTTCTATCTTCTCTAATGATGCGATCCCTTTTGATAAAAAAGTACACCGATAATAAATGTGTCAATTAACCCCATATCTAAATTCCTCCATTTATTTCCATTTCTAGATAAACACAGTGCAAAACAAAGACATGTAGTATGTAGGTTTATTTACAATTGAAGCACTTACACTTTATAGCGAGGAAAAGTCAAGTGGAATAACCCTTAAGTCATTGTAGGCTTTGTAGCACCTTGGTCGTTTTGGGGCACCCGGTGCTCTTCTCACGCGCGTTGTTTTTGGTGTAAAATCACCATTACTCCACACAACTTGCACAATCTTGCCTTTATCACAAGTCTCCTTCTGATCGCACTCTTCATCCTACTCGTCAACCACTTCAAAGATTTTGTTGAAGATCTCTAAGGCGGGAGATGTACCTTCAATCATGAGATAGATGAGAATGAGAAGTGTTTCAATTTTCTGACTTTTATATGTTTTTCAACAATGAATTCCTCAACAACCAATCAGAATGATTCTAATTTAGATGAAGACTACATTATCACTTTATCAACCTCTGTCGCAGTAATACTTTTGTACAACATGATAAACTTTCCGACTACGTTCACAAGAGCTTGTTCACTAGCGAAGAGAGAAGTCTGGTGTGTCGCGTGTGGCGCATGAATGTCCCTTCCAATTTATTCCATTTCATCATTTGTTCTTCCCCTCTGCATTCCATATCCGAAGATATGTGGCGGGCTTGGGACCACTTTAGCTGCATTAGAAGGTAGCCCTTAAGAGGGCTCATGGGGCGTTCCCGACGAAGGGTGATGAAAGAATGTGTTGTATGTATGAAAGTTGATCTTATGTTTATAAAAAAGACAATCATCTAACTTGGGCGGGACTGGCCGATCCCGCTGAGAGATATTCTTAATCTCTCTATGTCAGCGGCATCGACCTCCTCTACTACCATCCGAATGTTAGAGGGCGGTATATACCCCACTCTGTTTAATCGGTATAATCATCGGCAGCTGATGAACCAATTCGAGCAAGATTGTTCCACAATCTCTCTTGCTCTTCGATCTGCGAAAACTCTTTAAATAAATTTCTCGGCTTTAACCGAAGCCTGTCAGGAGAACTGACTAGCGTGTTTGGTGTCTGCATGATGGAGCATAAAATAAAAATGAAAGAGAAGCAATGGTTTATATACCCAGTGAGCACAAAGCCTTGATTCACTCTCACACCTCAACGAACGAACGTAGAGACACGTCGTTTCGTCCACCGAATTCGTCTCACTCTTAGCTTTCAAACGCGCTATCGCACGACTTTCTACGATCTCTAGAACCAAAGTTGGAAGAAACGCTGGGGAGGGGGGGTCAGAACTTTTTCTCTCCGATTGAGCTGGAAACAACCTCCCTAACCATAAATTTCACGTAGAATCCGAATCTGCCCTCCGTTTGTCCTCCGAGCACTCCTTCTGCCCGAAATCAGACGTTTCTCACCCCAAAACGTCCAAAACCCACTTTTTCTAACTCTGTCGTTCCTAGATTCCTACCCTTGCCTCACAGGAGAGTTCCTCCTTCCTTCCTTCCTTCCTTCCAGAGGGGGGGAGGGAACGGTCTCCTCCTCTCGGACCCATCCTTCCAGCACATCCTTGGCGACTTCCTTCCAGAGGGGGGGCTGAGTCAGCATGATGACTCATCGTTGCACATTTTGGCCTTGATTTTGTCACGGACTCACTACTGATAGACAAGAATGAGAAATAGTTTTCTTCAGTGGAGTATATCTGTAGAAAAAAACCACTCCCTGAAATCACGTTTTAAATTAACATAGACGCGGCATTTTTAGAGAATGTTGCTTTGATCCGCAACTGATAAGGTAGGGAAGCATCAAAATGCGCTGGCCAGCAAAGTCTTGATGGTAATGCTCGGTTTGAGGGAGGAGGTAAGAAGATTGACCAAGTCGAATGTGGTCCACTGGTGCAGTCACGTTTTGACAAGAGAAGATGGTGATATTCTTCAGAAAGCACTCAACTTTAAAATTCAGGGAAAACGAAAACGAGCACGACCTATGCGCATGTGGCGAAAGCAAGTTGAGGAAGAGATGAAAAAGATCGGATTTATGATGGACGATGGTTCTAAAAGGAGAGAAGAAGTAAGAAAAGTTTCCTTGCAGTGAGATACTTCCGGCCACTCTCACCGGTCGTGGACAAAACCGGATTCAAACTGGCGTAATGAGGATGTCTGGTTGGACACCCGGCCCTATCGCTATTGTATATCCTTGAATGTAACATTGCAGGCCGTAAAACCTCCAATAATTTTTTCAGATCCTTCCACTTAGGTGCAGTCTATTTAGGGGTGGCGCTCGATTACAGAGTGGAGGTCTATTTTTCAACGATTTCTTTGTAAAAAATTAAAATTGCATCAGTATTCCTTGATATTCCACGTTTTTATGTTATTATGTACTTTGCAAAATGCCTTCAAAAATGATTCCCCTTTACTCAGTTTATAAATAAATAAAGCCACTAAATTCATTTTGATGAAATTAAAAACTAATTCTTCCACAATGCACTTCGTCCACTCTTATTCAAGTGAAAACATGGACTGACTATAAAATACAAAATCTGATATCATATACTACTACGGTAATAAATCTATGAATAAAATTGAGAGCATGCAAACCTATGATCTAGTAGACTTAAGAGATATGAACTAATGACAGTTGAGTAAATAGTCTGGATATTAGAAGAAGCAAAACAGAGACTAAAGCTACCAAGGTAAGTAAAGGGTGGAAATAAAATCTTTTTGCGAACATAAGTCGGGATTCTCGCGCAAAAATAACGAGAGACTCTGTGATTCCTAACGTGTGTTTGTTGTTGATGTGGTATTTAATACTAAAATTATTCAAAGCAGTTTGTCTCTCGACGTTATAGACATGCAAATGTCTTGTGATACTGCTAGCTGGAATTGCAGTGGATCTTGGTGGACACTTTAAAGGGTTGGCTAACCACTTTGGAAGGTGTTCTGAAACTCTCTCATTCAGACATCTAACCGTCTTCCCAACGTACTTGCTTCCACAGGTACAATGAAATTGATAAATTACATTTGATGTGGAGAAGAGTGGCAATCTATCCTTCAGCGAGCGTATCAGAATCCTTCGTGTAGTGAAAATCACTTGCAAACGAGCACTAGGAAATACACTGAATGCTTTGTTGAAGCTATTTCTAAAAGTCAACGCACTTTTGTCTCCAATGAATGGAAGTCTTAATATATTTTCTTCTTTTCAGGTTCATAAACATCTTCTCTCACTGACAACTCTTTTATTGAATACCTATCGAAAAATTACTCAGGATGCCCATTTAATCTAAGTGTTCATTTGATGAAATCCAATTCTTCTTTTTTTACAATTGATCATATTCTGCGGAAAATCCATACAATCTTAATTCAGTAAAAATACTGAAGATATTATTAGAATTGACATTATGACATCTATACCAACTAAAATGTATTTATCTTTACGCGGTTCATGGCAAACTAGATCTTATATATAAAATAAGTTGAGAAAGGAATCATTGAAGCAATTATATTATATTGCCTGTTGCCAGGTTCATACATACAGTACAATGCAAAAGGGAAGAGGGTGGACAACGAAAAGCAGAATATTCTGTATAACGCGTCACTTATTCATTATGCATGGAAGATGAAGGTATTCATGGGAATGCGGACAGAAAAATCGATTTCAATAAGCAAGTTGAAAGTTATCCCTATCTATACGCAGTCACATTCTTTGTAGACTATATGCTATTTATGGCAAAAATTTTAGATGATGCTCTATTAGAGGTTTTGCGGTAATATGAGGGTGTATTTCAAAATCACGAAATACACCTGGACGTAAGCGTAAAACACAAAAAGGAAATTCTAACAACCTACAATTTTCACGTATCTGAAGACCAATCAAGTGTCTTCGAGACCATCTCGTATTTGGATTTTCTCTGAGATTAACTCTCTCTAAATAAATAATCGTTGATTGATTTTGTTGTTCACTTTATATGAGGCGTTTCCTTCTACTTCTGTGCGCTGATGATTACATCACAAATGCGGTCGGTTTACATTTCAATTAGTAGTTGTCATTTCCACTCCACCTAATTCTTATGCAACTGTTCGTGTCTGAAAAAATGAAAAATTAATGATAATTACCGCATTTCCCTGCCAGTGCTCTTTACTCTCTCTCTACTATAGAGTTGTTGATGAATGATTCTAAGACAATTTTATTCTCTGAAATCGTAAATAATTTGCATGCATTTGTCTATATTTGCCAGGCTTAGAACACAACTTTTATTTACAATGATCACAAAGACATGAAACTTGTTGGTTGCGTGAAGGTTATTTACACGAAAAGGAATGGGAAGCAAAATCAAAACGTGGCCGTACAAAAGCTCCTCTTAAAAGGAACATCAAAATAAGAAGAATTGAAGATGTATTCTAAGTCATTGTTTTCGAAAACCTCAAAGTGCCGATCACTATTCACGATTACAATCGTGATTGTAATTCTATACTTTTTTGCAGAAAATAAAAACAACACCTCTTCTTGTGCGGATATGACTTATAGCCATGGGTATGATAAAATAATGTATCAAAAGTGAAATATTTAAAGGAATTAAATCTCCAAAAATGTCAGGATTTCGGAGATAACATTGAGGAAGGCTCTATGGCTGTTTTTGGCTGCTGTACCACAGATATTGCAGTAGTTCGTGGCTAGAGCAACAGGTCTAGATAGCATGGATTAGCATTGTCCTGGGTTCAAATTCGCACATCCTTTACGTGATACTTTGATGTACATATATTCATTACTCATTTCATTTTTGGCTATTCATTTCACTAGTTTTCGAAATTGGGTGAGTACTTACTAAGCATTACTCGAATGATGCTGCCATCCATTAAGAGACTATGTAGAATTTATAAAACTGACTGATTGAAGAAAGGGTACTATTACATACAACGGCCAAATGTTTAATAACATGTCTTCATCTTGTGAGAACATGGTTAGGCAAATTGTCAGACCGTGTCAAGTGCACGGTCTCTTCAATACTTGGCAAATGTTCTATATTCTAATGAACACACGATTGAAGTCACGACGAGGATCCCATCAGAACGTTTCAAATAGACTTGTGAGAAATGAATAATATTGCGTTATTTACGCGTGTCAATGTTTGCAAAATACGAATCCAAATAAACTCTTCATTCCTCCGTCGTAGACGTTCGATTTCTGAATGTGCTCGAATGAATCGAGCGATCATGTCGCATAAGGAATTCCATCTCGTCGGTACATCCAGCACAAGATTCAGCGCTTTTTCTTCTCCTCATCGCAGGTTGAAATAGGGCATCGCTCAAACGTGGACCACCGACGGTAGAGCATCACGATTGTATGGACCTTTTCAATGATGGGTTTGATTGATAACTGAAGAGGCCTAAAAATCTATGCTGATTGAATCTGACAAACAGCAGTTTGCTGCTAGCAACTGTCTAACCTGTTTTGTCAATCGATGCGTTTGCTGATTTAAAGGCTGCAGTAGTGAATAGTGTTAGAATGATCGACATTTCTATGGCTTCTGAAATGCTTAATTTCAGTCGGCATATATCTTTCATGTTACACTTAATTTTAAAATCCTGAGTCCCCATCACAAAATTTTGATTGAGTGTATTTCAATTTCAGATTCCTCATCATCGGAATTCATTCATATCTGTGTTATAAATTTTTAAAATATGTTTTCGTGAATTGTCGTGAAATAGACCTCCTTTCACAAATTCACGATTCACGAAAAAATGGCTCGTAATTCGTGAAATTCACGCAGTCGCGATTTAAGAAATCAGCCCTACTCGAATGGTAGTCCTTAGACGTAATGTTTACGTTGAGAGATGTAATTTGCTAATTACTCTGTCCGATGCCATCAATTGCTCTCCACTGAGATCGGAGTTCCTTTGATGAACAAAACTTCTTCGCAACTTCAGAATTTCTCTATTATTCTAAGTTACTCATTCGCTTTGTTGATAAATCGAGCCGGAAATTGCGCTTTCTCGTTGACACCTGCTGCCGGCAGTGGTAGCTAGCGTCTGAGTTGCTTTGACAACAGACTTCAGAGGCAGTTGAGGATTAACTTGTCCATTCTCTGTACGACTATGGCTGCGTCACGTCGGTCAGGTCCGCTCTGGTTGTGTCCACACCCATCAGGGCCTCATCCATATGATCCCGGCACCAGTATTATGCGAAGTAGTTATCTTCCACCACCGTCCGTTTCTTCACGTCCTCCTCCTGTGCCGAACAACTTGCTACAGAAAGACCGGAGTCCCGTACAAGGAGCCTTCCCTCAGAATCAAGGGCCGGAGAGACTATTACCTGGTACGGGTCGCACACATCTAATGGGATGTTCCACGCCCCACACATTCCTGCCACGAAAACGGCGAGTGGGCGAAGGTGAAGTCGCAGCGAGCGGCGATCATGGCGTCCTGCAATTCAATTACACGGGCTCTGTGAGACCAGAAGAAGACTGGACAAAGAGTCGAGACGTATCGTCTGTCAATGGGATGCCTTACACAAGACGAAAACATCTCCCCGGACCAGATAATCATCTGGTAGTCACGGAATTCGATGGCGGAGTGCAAGGAGAGCCACAACTTTTCCATCCGACTAGAGATCGCCACTGAGTGGATATTATCCGACACAACTGGAATGGATTATTCAATTTTCTAGTCGAAATTCTTTTTTGAACCTTTCAATCAACTAAAAATTGAAAATGGCAACTTGAATGATGCATCTCACATTTTCACTAATTCTCCGAATATTCGTGCTGTGTTCGTCATTAAGAACAATGAAATCTGATCAGCATCTCACTCAAGTTTCACATAGTTCATCGATGATGTGTTTCCATCATATTCGAATACGAACACTCAAGGTTGATGTCATCCATCGGATCTTCATCTTTCTGAATTGTCTTGACTAATCCAAATCCAACAATCCGATCAACCAGTAACGAAAAGATTATATGCATTCACCAAACAATCGTTAATTATCATAACTATCTGCCGATTGACTTTGCAATTCCATCTGCTTATGTATCCGATCAAAGTTTTCAGGAGTAGATTCATTTTTCATGAAGAAACGACGAAGGTTTCTCTCCACCTCCGATTTTGTTAGTACAAAAAGAAGACAAAAAAGTCATCAGTACACTACAACTTCGGCTCCCTCGCCTTCGTCGGTGAGATGGTTCTCTCAGCCTACGGTGTTGAAATGCTTCTTACATGTCACACAAGACAGAATGAACAGCCGCGACGAACAGTTTTCACTTACATGACATTGATTGTCATCGAGGACTGCCGATATTGTCATCGAGAATGTTGCTAGATAAAGGATGTGTAACCGATTCGTTCTATGATTGATTTCTGGTTTTAAACTATTAATTTGTTTACTTTCTTCAATAGTAACATTGATAGATTTCTTCATTCTTTGAAAGGAAGGTAATGTTGCTCCTTGCGCTAGAGCTACTATTGTTTTTAGAGCCCTTTAAATCATTTGTTTATCTTTGGTTCTAAATCTAGTCTATTTTATACACTAAGTCGATAAAAAATTAAAGTCAGTTAGGAGTCTCGTCTCCTCTGTGGATAAAAACCGAAATTTTATTGAACAATTATTGAATGGAAAGACTTCGCAGTACACGTGCACATTCTGCTTCCTACACCCCTTCGTAAATCAAGATCATATCATACAATTTGCTGTGCACATAAATATTTGCAAATGCATGGAAATTATGATATTTTCACAGACTCTTATGGATAGAAAGGCTATCTTAAGATACATATATATCTGGTATGTATCACTACACAATCTGAAGCAAAAATAGGATGATTCAAGTTTGATACTTTTATCAAAAAAATATTCGAAACATTCCAAAGGAATGCTACCAACAACGTCGTCAGCCGAGGACCACCCACGAGTTTCAACCCCTTTCCTCGGAACTCGCTTGCCTGGGTGGCGGGGTCCACTAAGGATGATCAGTCCTTAGCCGTTGTTGGGAGAGAGCCTCGAACGGCTCCATATCCACGCAGATCCTCTCCTTGCTGTTTCACTCAAGTCCTTCTCTGTTCTCATCGCCTCTTTTCCTAATCCCAGCGTCTTCAAAAATCGGATCATTGAAAGTCCCACGAATCCGCGGCACCCGACTTCAACCGGCAAAGTGTTGACCCTCCAGTCCCTGAATCTGCACTCTTCTGTCAATTCTATGTATCTGTCCATCTTCCTCTCGTACGCTTCCTCCATCCGATCCTCCCAAGGCACCGTTAGCTCGACTAACATGCACGCCCTCTGCGATATTGACCAGATAACTAAATCTGGGCGCAATTGGGTCACCACCCCTATCTCCGGTGGGAACTTGAAACCCCCGTTTTACACGTCGCCTGCCAGTCTTTCGCGATACTCAAATGAGTCCAACCTTCCCCATCTTTTCGGCGAACTTTCGGCACAGATTGTCCCTCTCTCACAAACTGGATCACTTTAGTACCCTCTGTTCCCTGTTTTCTCTCTATCGCTTTCACAACTGCTTGTGCAATACCTTCAGTACCTCATTATGCCGCCACGTGTACATCCCACCACTGAGTCTGTTAGGACACGCACACAGGATATGATGTAAGGTCCCTCTCTGCCCACATTCACATCGGTCGCACTCCTTCACTTTCCACTTCTTCAGATTTGCTGGAGTAGGTAGCAAATCATAGGTCGCCCGAATCAAGAACCTCAGCTCCCCGCGAGACTGCCCCAATAAATCCTTCCATGACATACGCTGGCATGTG
The DNA here is from genome assembly GCA_907163375.1 of Prostheceraeus crozeri. Classification (NCBI taxonomy): domain Eukaryota; kingdom Metazoa; phylum Platyhelminthes; order Polycladida; family Euryleptidae; genus Prostheceraeus; species Prostheceraeus crozeri. The sequence goes on along the minus strand of CAJQUW010001686.1, from coordinate 126,793 downwards.
GCTTCTTCCCATCTCATCCACGCTCCCTGTTGTGGTTGACTACTGGCTGCCACCTTCCATGACTCCTCTTCCGCACGCCTTACCTCTGTTGTTACCAGCTCTCTTTTATCCTTGCCTGTAGCCTTTGACCACAATTTCTTTCTTTGCCAGCCTAAGCCTCGTCTGTCACACTGGACCATACCAACAACCTCGTCATGTCGTAGCCTTGACTCAGCGCTCCTGTAGCATTCTTCTGCTGACCATTTCCGCCCCGTCTCCACCAAACAGTTGACATCCCTCACTGCCTCATCAGGCGAAGATTTTAGCATTTCCAACACTCTGACCTTGTTGACCTTGAACTCCGTTACTAGCGAATATCGTGCATTCATGCTTGCTGAGAGTGCCTTGAGATAGAGTCCTTGGAACACCCAGCCATTTCCTAATCCATACTGCCATTTTCCTTTGCATCGTTTCCACTGTCGTCATAGCCACGTCGTACATAGTCAAAGGCCAAAGTATTCGAGGTACCACCAAGTGATGCAAACCCCACACCTTCTGTACCCCACGTAGTCCCGAGACATGCAGTGCACTCAAGTACTTTTGAAATGTGTCACGAATCTCATGCATCCTTCTTCTATCACTCATGGAGGCATCAAACCATCGTCCAAGGCTTTTAACCGGCTTCTCAGACACTGATGGAATCACCTGCCCGTCGATCGAAAACTTTACCCTGCTTGATATTCTACCAAATCGAATCATCATACCGCGAGATTTCACCGGTTTCACTCTCATTCTTGCCCAATTAATCGCCTTCTCAAGTTTCTCCAATACAGCCCGTGTTGCAGCCGCTGATCTACAAACCACTGTCATGTCATCCATGAACGCCTTAACTGGAGGTAATTTCCTTCCATTGAGCTCGACTCCTTCAGTGTGTTGCACCGTCGATAAAACTACATTCATCGCCATAACAAAAAGGATAGGCGAAATGGTGCACCCCATTGGTATCCCCTTCTCCAACTTGATCCATTTCGTATCCCACCTCTCAGTCCGAAACTTCATGATGAAGTCCTCGTAATAGGCTTTTATCAGCATTTTCACCTTCTCTGGAACATGGTGGAAGTCCAATGCATACATGACCAGTCCATGAGGGACCGCGCCATAGGCATTCTCCAGATCCAACCAAACGACACCGAGATCTTTCTTCATTCTCTTCGCTTCTTTCGTCGGGAAACACATTCTTCGTCGGGAAACATCAAACGTAGGGAAAAACATGATATACAAATCCGAAGTGGTCCAGCTGTTGCCTGCACATAAAAAACTGACGTGCTATTTTTTCTCAGTTTCTGCATTTTACTTCTTATGATTTACCAACAGTCGATGCAACGACCTTGTAATTACCGGTAAGTTGACGTTATATGATAGAAAGCGAACCGGCTATTATCATCGAACCCTGATGGAACTAAACTTTGCCCGAATGACGAAAATGATCGTTTTTATACATCTAACCACCCTTCAGGAAAACGTTGACTTAGATTGATTCTATACAATCGTTTAATCGGTCAATTGAAATAGGATATTGTTGGATTACCTGATTATGTACAATATGTTAAAGACCCAGTCCGCCCAATTTTTCATGTTACCCTGTTTAGATAGCTCATGATGTTTAAGGAACTGTGTGCATATTCATTCGTTCGTATCGAGATGCATTAACACACACGGAGCCGATGAAAGTATTCTCGTGACGTCATTCGGGGAAGTCAAAGGAGCAGACAACTGATTTGTGTTGAACTAGTTTGAGAGAAGCAGTCAAAACCATGACCGTGTGAGACTGACATCATTCGGAGACCAGCTGTGGAAATGATAGAAGCTCCTGATAGAGGTAATTAGAAAAAAATTCTCACGGATTTGCGAAAGATGAACGGGTAGACAAGGTTAGTGAATTAAATGCGCTAGGAGATAGTCTCTACTAGCTCATAGATAGTTCTCTGATGTCTTCGGAAATAATCACCCAACTTGATGCAACTTTTCACATTGATCACAATGCAGACTGATAATATTTGACTATCATGCATAGGGAGAAACTCAGATAAGATGTAAGAGAAAATCGAAGACCGAGAAATTATAGTTTATATCACATTTGGTAAATTGAATAATTGAATATTGAGCTGCATCCTCAGTTGAAAACAGACCTGAATAGCTGCCATTCATAGCTGATAATTACTGATATTGGATGAAATGGCACCTATTCAAGTCTGCTCCCATTTTTCAACTGAGGATATAACCCCATACCTATTATATCTAAATTGTGTTTGCAAAGAAGCAGCAGTTATTGATTACTTTAAACGCATCAATATAGGCGATTTGCCAGCAGTGTGTTTAAAGTGACATTTAATGAATGCCCGTCGAAATTTCACTAACTTGCTATTTAAAAACCTATGTCAGCCTTTGTTGAAAAATTCGAATCCGACATCAATCATCAATGAAAAGACATTGGTTATCGAGAGGGCAAGATGTCTTCGATAACAATTTAACATCGAATGTAGACTATTTGTCATATCTATTGTGAATTGTGATTCCATAGGCACATAACTTCGTGTAGAGGTGTCACAGGGAGATTACTTTCATCTTCATCTCTAATTTATAAAAACGCTATCATAGAGTGATATAAAATCTTCGACATTAACGATGACATTCTTACACAATGGAGAGAAAAATGGGAACAAAACTATTCGTCACATGTATCTGATGAACTAGGAAGTTGTTCCATCCAAAATGAACTATATATCTTTACATGACAACAGGCTACAGATCTTATACAACAAAAAATTACTAATTCGATCAATTACAAAATGTGCATTCAAGCTTAATTTATAAAACCTTGGTCATAGCAACTGAAACTGACATATTGAAAATGGAAAAAAAGTTGCAATAATAAGTCAGGACAGAATCCAACAAAAACTAATAAACTGCTCCAATTTTATCACAGAATGTTTTCATCAATATACTTTGGTCACGCATGCTATCTTTATGGGGATGTATGTACAGCTACAAGAGCGTGGTCAATCCTTCGGAAGCAACTCCTCAGCACTAGTTCTCTGCATAAATAATTTATTATACAACTTCGCCGAACATCGCAAGAGCAATTTTAAATAACATGTACTTTTCGTCCCATGGGCAAAGCTTGGCTTTCGTCTAATGGACAGTAAAACAGCAATCATTCATCTTACGTCACAACCTTTCCCATCTGTGGACTTTCTGATTGGAAGATGTATGGTTACTTCCGTCCAAACTCTTCACAGGGAGTTGTTCTTAACAAGAAATTGCTATATCCACATCCGTAGTAACTATCCCAAGACTGCCAAGTATGCTGAATAGGGAAATCTTGTGAAATCGAAATCGCCGTTACTCTAGGTAGGAAAGCGTTCGACTAAAAATGCTGTTATTCTGCTTATATATTTGGATTAGGAGCTAAAAAGTAGAAAAGGCGACACGTTTAAAATGAAGCAATTTGAAATTAATTTGATTGATATGAATGACGCATAATTAACTATTTTGCTATGAGACTTGACTTCATGATAATAAAATTGACCTAATGGTTTATATCATTCAGTTCTTACAGCGAACGAGTAAAGTGAGTTGAGAGCGCTAACCGTTCCCGTGGAGAAAAAACAATCTGTTAAGTTTGCTAATATTTTAGTATTATTTTGTTAACTTGACAAAAAAGGGTGTTTGTATCAATTCTTAACGCGAGTATAGCTAAACAAATTCTAAGTTTCGACAAAATTAAATAATCCTATTTTTTCCTCTTGACTTTTAGGAGACTCTGCTAAATATTTATTATATCAAACATTTTGTGCTATGTCAGGAATCTATATAACTTTGCCGGATTTTTGTGTGATGTCAAATATTTGTGAGAACTTTTTAAGAAAATTGTGTTGATGCGGTTTGATTGCATTAGTAATGATTGCAAGAAAAATTACAATATGGGTATCCTTATAGTGATTATATAAGATTAACTAGCAAGTTACGTGAGTGAGTGTATGATGAACGTAATACATTATATTACAACACCTTTTTTTGCAGCAAAAGTTAAGGAAGGTTTGCTACAGGTGTCTGAATCTAACTATTGGGTAATGCTATGTTTGTAAATACTGAATAGAATAGTCACAAGTTCTTTAACACCAGACACCTGTCGGCTGGTCTTTATTAGGTCATCACTTTCTCGCAACAGAATGAATTTTTATGACATTAATTACATGAATAATGCAAAGAAATTATGAAGATCTCTGAAGTAACAAATCAATTTGCCTTCAAATTATGTTGAAATAAGATGGAAGGAGTGATAAGACTGAAGTTCAGCTGATGTTGAAGAATGTAGCATAGTGTTTACATCATGCGAATCCTGTCTACCAAAGCTGAGGTAACTCTACAGCTACGGAGAAGATAACCATGAATCGCTGTCGAACGAAGATGAACTATTGCAAGCCACACATCTTCGGTTAATTGCCTAAATGTTGACCTTAGCCTGTCAACTCGCCCTATCCATAATTGTCTTCTATTTATTAGACTTGATGATAAGTGAATAAATTTGCTGGTTTGTTGCTCTGCAATAAGTAATGACTAATGAGTGTCCGGTAACTAGACGTCATTCATGTTACTAAGTTCAAATTTAAAATCAATAATGATGAGGAAGTCAAACATTATAAAGCATCAAACAGTACAAGTACATATCAAAGTAATAAAATATACCATAAATCAATGCCTTGTAAGAAATATTCTCTATAAGTCAGCTAGTGAAACTTGTGTGTCACAGATTTATCCAATGAAGTCATTCGTCAAAACTGAAATTCGCGAAGCTTTTTTTATTAACATCAACGAATGATCAGAGATTGATCAGTAAAATGATTGAGATCACTGACACGCAGCTTATCTAGTCAAAGAGAGAACAACCGGATGACACTTTTTTGACATTTTCAACTATTTTACTCAGTTTTTTTCGATTTCATCATATTACTTGCTTTTTCAGCTATCAGAGGAGAGATAAAATTGCAAAAGTTCAACTGCAGAAAATAACATGCAAGTGCTTCTTTTATTTATGCTAGGGTTTTCATGTTTAGACTCAAAATTGCGAGTGTTATCAGCTTAAGATTACTTATATAGTATAAAAACCGGTCAATCCGTTTTCTAGTGAACTTCAAATTAAAAATATCTTCAATCAGAAATAGCTCAGCCATCATCTCATTGTTTGCTATCATGCTATAGATTTGAGATCGACAAAGCGGTCTCCGCACATGTTCAATGTTCCTAAGGATGATGAAGGCTTGATAAATTCTGATACGAATCGAGGCAATCTAGGGACTGAATCCCGGGTGGGACCAGCTGATTTTTGACATTCTCCAACTGTGTGCTTCATGCAAAGCAGATTTCCCCTGACACAATTATCTAAAACAAGAATTCTGACATCCGATTCTTGCCAGCGACTTCTAATGCTTTGGCCTCATTCTCTAAAAACAGATCCTTGTTTGAAAGAAATGTCCTTGCCGCCGTCGACAGGTTATTTGCGAAAACTAACAATTGATATGGTCAAGTATGACTAATACTTCTGACCTGAACTTTCCATTGATCACATGCATTTCCCTGAAAGGAAAGCGTGGATTCGATGCTTTAGCGAATACACAGTACATTTTCAGTGTGCCAATGGCTGTGTAAATGTGATGCAATTACGTCATATGCGAATCTAGAAGATTTTCTCGCCTAGTAATGCTCTGGACAAGTATCATTCAGACACAAGAGTCGATATCGCATTATTTTTGATATCTACATTGATTGGAGCTCTTTGCATAATGCAATATTGAAAATGCATTCCTGCAAAGCTGAAAATGATAGAGATCGGCACAGTTTCACAATCACTTTTAAGGTACTATAAAAAGTGATAAATTTAAACTTGTTGCTACAATTATAAATCTGCATTTTCAAGTATACATCTAGGTTGTAGTAACGATCAGCACATCTGCTTGCCTACTCACCACTGTCTTATCATTGACTTGGACAATTTCATCTCCCTCGTCCACTCGTGTGGTATTATCGGCAGGTGACTGTAAAGATAGTTGATGGCACAAAACGTTAATGAGAGAAAATATGACATCGAGCTTACCCTTGGTTGCACGGAATGGATCACATGATAGTCAAAATTATCCGATGACCGAAACCGCAGGCCCTGAAATTGGCTTGTCATATTTAATTCACTAATGATAATGAATTCCACCAAAATAGTAGAAACAAGTGACGTATTTGTATTACAAGGATACTTTCGGATTCAGTTATATGAAATGGAGTTCATCTAATTTTTTTATATCAATTAATTTTTTAGCTAATTTCATGCTAATTTAGATGTACATGTAGATCATTACTGATCTCAGCTTCAGTGCCTTAACTAAATGTAATCAGGCAAAATGTTGCTACGATTAAGCTTTTATATTCGGAATTCCAAATTGAAGGGCAACATAATCTGCACAACGCGTCTAGTAAAGCAACACTAACGCTTTAGTAGTAACCTAGGGTTCCAGAAAGCTAAAAGACTATTGAAGATGACAGCAAAAATAGTGAATTACTGAAAGTTAAATGATACTGCATACGGCCATTTAGCCTTCTAAAACGCATAAATTTCATCGATAAATTTTTGAACTTCCTATCTGAATCTCCAAAAATTAAGTTTTGAGAAGATGCAGACAAATCATTAAGCACGGTATATATATATATATATGTAATGATTCCAAATAATCATTTTATATCTTTACGAAAGTTATGTCTTTAAGCACTCTTTGACTTAGAATGAATTGATGGAACAATCCCAGAGATGTAGGTAACTTCAGCATAGTTAAAGTTATAGCAGTGTCTTTTTGTAGATTTAATGGTTCAAAATGACAGTAGGACAGCCTAAAAGCCATGGGACAACCAGAAACTTTCTGACCATTTCCCTTGTATATCATAGCAATTTTCGCTCGAGGGAGCGTGAAGGTGTGCAGTGAAAGTTTACCTTCATTTTTAGCCAACAAATATACAAGAGGATTATGCACACATTGCTTTACATTTGACTAAACTGAAACCACAAGAAGCCTTCTGCTTGAGACAATCATGTAGGTTATGATTTGTTTCATATGATGAATAATATGATACTTGTCACATAATAATTATGTCTTGTGCAATTCAAATTCTGGTTGGGAGAAATCCGCACATCGAAACCACTCAAGCTTGAAACGATGGTTGAACTATCTGTAACAAATCTAACTCAGTAAATTCTTTAATGATTCATCATTTATTCACATCGACATTGGCAAGTTGATGTGTTGTATCAACCCATAAACCGATACACATTCTCATATGAGCCTTCATGTAATATATGAGATGAAATGAGAACTACCAAGTCTTCCTTCTCATTCTTCATGATATGAACGTGCTCCACCAAACATGGAGTAAAGACGAGAGGCTCTCTAGACGACCGCACGAATTTGATGCAGACATCTCGCAGTTTTGCTGACTGGAAGAGAATGAAGACATGAATAAAATGGATGTGTTTATGTACAGTTATCATCTTCAATTTACTTGAGATTGAAGGGCAACTTTCATGTTGGGTTTCACTGTTTGATTGGATTGAGCGCGTGCTAGATAGACCTGGACATTAGTGTTGATGTCAAATGCCTTGATGACGATATCATTACGCAATCGTTCACATTCCGTGATAGCAGAAAACGGTGACCTGGAAATGCAAAGAGGAGCGATACAACAGATGCATTTGTACATTCAACTTCTTTGAATCCTTAGGAACCTCAGCAGCTTACGCAAAGGTGGCTCAGTGCTGAAATGATTAGAAGTTTTGTAAGTAGGAGTTATCATTTCTAACATCGTTTTTAGGGCCCCCACGCACTGGGTGACTTGGTCGCGGCGATCAACAAGAATGCTTCGTCATCACAGTGGACATAGAAATTTCTTGTGATGTCCAAAATGCTCTTACATTAGTCAATGACAGAGCGCGACCTTGTGTCTACCTCGTGGCTACCACACTACATCTTCATTTCTCGTTCACAACTTCATTGATCGAAGTTCATACGACGATTTGTGTATACGTGAAAGTCGAGAAGCTGTGCATACAATTACTGATGATGGAAATAGAAAATGGCTCAGCAATATGGGATATCATATGAGATGAATACGATGGCAAATTATTGAAGTGCCGAAATCAGCCGGTGGAGATAACCTACTTAAAAGTCTGTTCATCTTGTCACCGCTGTGCTGTGGTCGTCCACTTTTATGACCGTGGCGACAATGGGCGGCCAGTGCACGTAGGCCCTTAATCGCTTTTATTTTGACTTAAACCTTTCCTAGGCTCTCCTTACCTCTATCCATAGGGCAAAGGTAGGGGGCGTTTTCTCCCAATCACACTTTTGCCATGAACTTCTAAAAATCTAAACCGCCCAATCTATGCTTTTCTGACTTTTAGTTTTTTGCGCATTTTCAACGGCCTAATGGCCAAAAATCATTGGATTCGGTCCACTGGAAGGTAAAATTCATGAACCATTTAGAAAGTGTTTTCTTCTCAGATCGGACTTTTGCCACTAAAATACATACGTGTTTGTGAATTCTATGATGATCAATTGTACCTAACCATAGACATCGAATAAGTATCGGAAATTCAAATGTCATGCAAATGCTACGCATTAAAAAAATATAGTAATAATGACACATGCAAGTAATCATCTTTCTAATCACTTGAATTCTTTTTTACAACACTCGTGACACGGGGAAAATGGACAGAAAATCGTGGAGTGGGCATCTGAAAGTGCTACTTCTTTAAAATCACATTTGAAGTTACTTAGAACTGTAGAATACCATTTCACAGCTACTTTTGAATGATTACTGTCGGAGGAAAGTCTTCCAAATTTCATGTGGATGAGTTGCAAGCATTACTTGTACAAATCAATCCATCAACCTCTTTTCGTACTCATAATCAGAAATCAGTTTTTTATTTTCATGAGAATTGCAAGCACAAGTATTGGCTTGGTTGCGATTTATATTTTCATAAAAATAACTGGCAATCATGTTTTTCATTTACAAGTCCATTTACAGGGTGATAGAGCCGTGAAGTTAGTCATAACGCCTCAGGATCATGCACGGTCAAAATCAAACACAGGATGATAACATAAAATACGGAAAATATACAATTTTAATAGAGCATTCTTTCAGATAACTTTATTTATCTTTAATAATATTTTCCTATCTTATTATTAAGTCCTATTAGTTACTGAGGATCAACAAGAGCACGATATAATCCCACAAAGGAATGGTTCAATTTATCAAATAAGTCGGTATCATAGGAAACATCTCAGTTCATTCAATCGCTTGACATCGGAAAACAGCATTCATAAAGGTAATTTATCATTAAAACTCAGTAAAATTTCAAGAAATTTCAAAATTTGGCAATGTAGTATTTAGAATTTCTAACTTATGGTACACAGATGAGCGAGTTAAAGTACACTGAACAATGTGAACTAAGTTCACGTGTTAAAAATATGTTGTTACTTGTTTCAGACGAAATCCCTGAGCCCGATGTTGGCAAACAAAAGCTACTTTTACAGTTCCGAGTACTTTCAGTGAGCTCCGTGCATCATCGTCAGAGAAATATGTTGCACAGAGACATTGTGAAAACAATTTTTGAGTTTCTCTCCTTCTTTTATAATGACCGAAATAAAATGAAATAATTTACAATCCTCGTTCGCAAACGGCCGGCGCTTCGTGCCACGGACACTTCTAAGGGCCAAGACTAAAATTGGCAGTATGACACAGCGTGTTAAATACATGGCAATGAAGTGGAGTTCTTGAATGCTGTCAAAACTGTGGGAGCTCATATTTCCGGTTAATGGGAGGTCGAAGTGTCTTTATGAGACGAGCTTCAGTCAACCTGCAATCGATAGCACTTTTACTTCTGTCAATAATATCAAGATCAAAATTAGACATGTTAATGTCACAGATATCGTGATTCTTCAAACCATGTTCATAAAGTGCATTTCTTTTATTCTTATTATCTAAATCACGCCTGTTGATTTTCGTTGTACCTTTTATAAAAACGGACGAGTTAGGTATCTGACCGATGTAAAATCCGCTGGCATAAATTCTACATTTAAATCTATAGGAATAGGAAACGGTCGGGCGAGCAAAGTGCTGCAGAAACTTTATTCGGAAGTAACGCCCAACAGAGGCCGACAGTCACTATGCTTATTATTTGGCTTGTTTATTTTTAACAAACTGAATTGAAGAGTAGGAGCAGGTTTACTCAATAGAGTTTGATCGGTTAGATTCACACTTGTTTTATCAATTAATTTAGTTTTGCGATTACCACGTATCACTTATTTAAAATTTTATCTTACAGGGAACAAAGTCATTGTTACTTATTTAGTTTTATTACGACGATTTAGTGGCTATCTCACGATTAGTGAAGCCGTTCTTTTTGAATCTATGAATTGAGTTTTGACCGAGAGCTTCGTCTTTTTTGCTTTGGTTCGGGAGCATTTCCTGGCGACATCATTTTGGCTATTTTTAATATAGTCTGGTTTGACATGGTGAGGCAACCAGCTGTCTTTATTTAGAGATTTATGCCCGGAGTGCATGTTTTTTTAACCGTACCATTTATATTCGATGCTATTATTGCTTATCCCAATGCTAACATCCTAAAAGATTCAAAAACAGGCCTCTTTAGGGGACTTCTATCGTAAATTTTATGCCTGGTGACAACCGAGTTGAATACGAGTGTTGATAAATGTTGATACTTCGTGTAGCATACGCTCGTTTTAAATGGGCTCGTGATATATGGTCTGTCTATCGTATCTACCCAGATAGAGTATATGGGGAAATTATAGCTGAAATTCCATTTTTTAGGAATTATCAAGAGCCTTTTTGTTCCTAGGTGTACATAATAGATTATGGCGAAAATAATAAAACAAAATTAAAAGTACGAACAAAATTAATGGAAAAAAAAAAAAAAGATATAAATTAAAAAAAAAAGAAAGAAATATAATGAAAAAAAGTCTATAATATGTTAAACATAATAATTAGTAAACATTTAAAATCGAAAAAAAAAGGCGTAAAAGGTTAAAAAAGATATATAATAAAAATTAAATAATAAAAAGGTAAAATTTATAAATAGATAGTAATTAATATAATATGATTATAAAAAAATAGAAAAAAAAAGAAAAGAAAAAATTATAAAAAAAAAAAAAAAATAATGAAATATATAAAAGAAGAAATAATTATAAAATAAAAGAAAAAAGAAAATAAAATAAAAATAAAAAACATAACTTAAAAAAAAATGAAAAATGAAAGAAGAAGATGGTACAAAAAAGAAAAAAAAATAAAATAGAATAATAAATACAAAAAAAAAACGAAAAAATAAAAAAAAAAAAAAACATTCAAATGAAAAAAAACAAATGGAAACAGAATAAAACCAAGATAGAAAATTAAGATAATAAAATAAAGAAAAAAAGCAAAAAAAAAAAAAAAATAAAATATAAAGGAAAAACAAAAAAAAAAAAAAAATAATAAAATGATTCAAAAAAAAAGAAACAAAAAGAGAAAAAGTAAATAAAAAAAAGTACAAAAAAAATAAAAATGAAAAAAAAAAAAAAAGAAAATAAAAAAAGGTAATGGAACAAGAATAAAAAAAAAAAAAAGATAAAAAAAAAAATGAAAAAGAAGAAATATTATAATAAAAAAAAAAAAATAAAAAAAAAAAAAAAAATAAAAAAAAAAAAAAAAAGACGAAAGAAAGGAGAAAAAAAAAAATGGGAACAATGAAAAAAAAAAATGAAAGAAAAAACAAATGGAAAAAGAAAAAAAAATCGAAAAAAAAAATAAAAATAAAGAAAATAAAAAAAAAAGAAAAAAAACAAAAATGAAAAAATGGTATAAAAAATGAAAAAAAAGAGAAAAATTATAAATAAAATTAAAATGCAGAATAAAAAAATAAAAAAAAAAAAAAAAACTAAAAAAAACTAAAAAAATGGAAGAAAAAGAAAGAAAAAATGGCGATAAATAAATATGAAAAAAAAAATATTAATAAAAAAAAATGAAATAATTGAAAATAAAAGAAACAAAAAATAAAAAAGGCATCAAAAAAATAGAAGAAAAAATGAAAATTGGAAAAAAAAAAAAAAAAGAATAATATGGAAAATGTGACAAAAAAGAAAAACAAAAATAGAAAAAAAGAAAAAAAAAAATAAAAATCAAAAAAAGAAAAAAATAAAAAAAAAAAAAAATAAAAAAAAAAAAAAATGGAAAAAAAAAAAACATAAAAAAAAAGCAAAAAAATGTAAAAATATACAAAAACACTATAAAAAAAGAAAAGATATAAAAAAAAAACAAAATAAAAAAAAATGGGATAGAAAAGTGAAAAAAAAAAAAAAAAAAAAAAAAAAAAAGAAAAAAGACAAAATATGGGAAAAAGATATAAAAAATAAGAAAAATAATGGAAAAAAAAAAAAAAAAATGAAAAAAAAATGAAAAAATAATAAAATAAAGAAGAAAAATATTAAAAATAAAAAATTAAATAAAATAAAGAAAAGAAAACATGAAAATAAATAAAAAAAAGAAAAAATATAAAAAGAAGAAATCGAAAAAAAAAAAAAGATTGAAAACGAGAAAAAAAAATAAATAGAAAAAAAAAATGGAGAAAATGAACAAAAAAATCAATTAAAAAAAAGAGAAAAATAAAAAAAAAAATTAAATAAAAAAAAAAAAAAAATTTTAAAAAACATATGTGACAAAAAAAAACAACAAAAAAAAAAAAAAATGAACGAAACAAAAAAAATGAATAAAGAAAAAATTAAAAAAAAACAAATGTAAAAAGATAAAAAAAAAAAAGATATTAAAAAAAAAAAAGAAAAAATGAAAAAAAAAAGAAAAGATAAAAAAGAAAAAGAAAAAAATAAAAAGAATTTAAATAAAAGAAAAGAATAAAAAAAAATGAAAAAAAAAAACAAACAAATAAAACAAAAAAAAAAAAAAAAAAGAAAGAAAAAAATAAACTATAAAACAAAAAAATAAAAAGAAAAAAAAAAGAAAAAAAAAAAAAAAAATGAAATAAAAACAAGAAAAAAAATATAAAAGAAAGAAGAAAAAAAAAAAAATAAATAAATAGAAATAAGATAAAAAAAATAATAGAAAAAAAAAAAAATAAAAAACGCAAAAAAAAAAGTATTAAAAAAAAAAAAAATAAAAAAAGAATAAGAAAAAAAAAAAAATATAAAATATTGAATAAAAAAAAAAGAAAAAAAAAATGATGTATTTGGTAATTAAAGAGAAAAAAAATGGAAAAAAAGAAAAAAAAACAAAGAATGAAAAAAAAAAAAAATAATGTAAAAAAAAAATAAGAGAGTGAATAAAAAAAATAAAAAAAAAAAATAAAGAATAAATAAAAAACTAAAAAAAAAAAAAAAGAAGATTAAATATAAAGGCAGGAATAAAAAGCATTTATAAAATTTATATATTTAATGAAAGTAAAAAATGGGAAAGAAAAAAAAATAAATGATTAAAAAAATAAAAATGAATGAAAAAAAATAAAAAAAAGAAAAAAAAAAAAGAAAAAAGAAGAAAGAAAAAAAATAAGAGAAAAATAAAAAAAAAAAAATAAAATAGAAAACTTTAAAAAAATAGAAAAAAAAAACAAAAAAATATAAATTAAAAGACAAAAAAAATAAAAAGAATAAATAAGAAATTGAAAGGAAATAAAGAAAAAAAACTATAAGAATGAAAGAAAAGAAAAATAATAAACAAAAAAAAAAGAAGTTATAGAGAAAAAAAATGATAAAAAATAAATAAAAAAAAAATATATGAAAAAAAAAAAAAATATAAAAAAGAAAAAAAGAACATAAAAAAAATGTGAAGAAAAAATAAATGAAATAAAATAGAAAAAAATAATAAATGAAAAAAAATAAAAGAAAGAGAAGATAAAAAAAATATAATGATAAAAAAAAAAAAACCAAAAAATATAAAAAAAGAAAAAAAAAAATAAATTAAAAAAGAAGAAAAAAAAACAAAAAAAAAAATTAAAGAGAAAAAAATAACAAGAAAAAAAACAAAAAAAAAAATAGAAAAGTTAAAAAAAAAAAAAGGAAAAAAAAAAAAAAAAAAAAAAATAATACTTATATAAAAAAAATAAAAAATGAAAAAAAAGAAAAAAAAAAATGAAACTAAAAAAATGAGAAATAAGAAATATGAAAATAAAAAAAAAAACGAAGAATAAAAATAAAAAATATAAAGTAAAATATAGAAAAATGAAAATTCAAAAAAAAGTAAGAAAAAAAAAAAGGAATAAAATTAAAAAAAAAAAAAAAAATAAGAAAAAAAAAAAAAAAAAAAAAAAAGATAAATATCTAATGTGTAGATATAAATAAAAAAAAAAAAATGAAAAATAGAAAAATAAGATAGAATAAAAAAAGAATGGTACGTAAAAAACATGCCATCCGGCATATCTCTAAATAAAGACAGCTGGTTGCCTCACCATGCCAAAACCAACTATATTAAAAATAGCCAAAAATGATGTCGGGCCAGGAAATGCGTTCCGACCCAAAGCAAAAAAGACGAAGCTCTCTCAAAACTCAATCAATAGATTCAAAAAGAACGGCTTCACTAATCGTGGAGATAGCTCACTAAATCGAGTAATAACAAACTAAAATAAGTAACAATGACTTTGTTCCCTGTAAGATAAATTTTATAAGTGATACGTGTAATCGCAAACTAAATAAATTGATAAAACAGTGTGATCTACGATCAAAACTCATTAGTAACACCTGTGCGCTCCTAGACTCTTCAATCAGTTGTTAAAAATAAACAAGCATAATAATAAGCATAGTGTACTGTCGCCTCTGTGCGTTACTTTCCGAATAATTTCGCACTTGCTCGGACCGTTTCCTAGTCTATAGATTTAAATGTAATTATGCAGCGATTTTTTACATCGGTCAGGATCTAACGCTGTTCCTGTTTTATAAAAGGTAGCAACGAACACAGGCGTGATTTAGATAATACAGAATAAAAGAAATGCACTTTATAGAACATGGTTTGAAGAATGCACGAGTTATCTGTGACATTAACATGATCCTAATTTTGATCTTGATATTTATTGACCAAGAGCTGTAAAAGTGCTATCGATTGCTAAGGTTGACTGAAGTCGTCTCATAAAGACACCTTCGACCTCCCTATTAAACCGGAAAATATGAGCCTCCCACAGTTTTAACAGCATTCAAGAACTCCACTTCAATTGGCACCCATGTTATTTAACACGCTGTGTCATACTGCCAATTTTAGTCTTGGCCCTTAGAAGTGTCCGTGGCACGAAGCGCCGGCCGTTTGCGAACGAGGATTGTAAATTATTTCATTTTATTTCGGTCATTATAAAAGAAGGAGAGAAACTCAAAAATTGTTTTCACAATGTCTCTGAAAAACACCCTCCTGTTCCTGACCATCAATTGAAATATGTTGCACTGATAGCTTCATGTGATTCGGATCAATACTTCGAAAGTTAAGGAGCAGCCCTCCCCCACCGGATATCCATGCGCTTTAGAGCCCGGTGTTGCTAGGGTTACATTCCTTGACACTAAAGCTTTCATGTATTTATTCAAATACAGAACCGAATTTCATTCATTCTCTGCATTACTCAACATTCAAAAATACTCCAAAAGTAAGACATTTGGGGAAACTGAAGGTGCTACTGCCACGACTACATGACTGACTTTTACAGGTAGCATACACATATCATGCATAAGTAACCAACATTACAAGTGTTTTGATTTCGTTCCGTATGACCTTTAGCATAAAGTTTTGAATTTTGTATAGTGCAGTAAAAGCCTATGATTTAGGGAAATACAGAATTCTGATGATGGCCACATCAGAGATGGTCGAAATATTAATATGTTTCTACATCATTTTTGTCAAAGAATTGCAAACATTTATAAAATTACTGTAAATATGGTACAGAATACTAATCGCAACGAGATGCAGCAAACTAAAGTCAATCTTCCTTATAGCATCATTAGACAATTGGCATGATAATTTCATGACATCATGGAATCCAAACTCGATTGATAAATCAGAAACTCGTAATCAATTCCAGCACCGAAGAATGAAAGTTAAGCAAACAAGTTTCTTGTGCTTGACAATGAATGACGCCTACACGTGCATCTACATGATGCGGATGAACTATACTTTGATTTTCAATTATTTTGTAACTGACGATTCAATTTCAAGTGCTAATGTTACATTGATGTCCAAGAAAGATTTTGAGTCTATGCAACCAAACTTGCTACGATTGGCAGGGCTGATAAGATGCCATGACATGACGAAAATTCCATAATTTAAATGCGGCACAAAAAAGTATGGTGCAATATGTTCACATACCATGATATTATTAATTATGAGTAGTCTTACAATATTTGGAAAAATCTGGTAATAATTGCAGGTTGGAACAATTAGTTTGACGATTCTTCACTTGATCAATACCAGACAGCCACCTGCTTTTTCACAGAATGATTCTGCACAGCGGAGACATATGAAAGTTCATCTTTACGCAATTTGATATTGTACTCAGAGTCTCCACAAGGCGATGCTCTCGACAACGATAGCAATACTGTTATAGCGTCACATGCAGCATGCAGCAAACCACTTTCGTAGTAATCTTTAGAGAAATGTCACTAGAACGCCTACATGTACTTGTATTGATTTGCTGGATAAAGCTGCTTTAAGTTGATATCAACGATGATAAATAGGATTATAGGCCTATCACCTAAATACTAAATGAGCATTTCCAAGCATTTCATGAACGAGTGTGGGTAGCATAAATTGAATATAATTTACGTAAGCTATTTCAATACCGTAGAGTCTTCTCTCAAGATCTCTCACCCTCATATTTAGCATGTATTTATATATTGAAGTAACATGAGCATAACAAATTGCCAATGTACATTTACGTCAGATTTCGCAGGACCCTTGATTACTCAAGTGCATAGTGGCCAGAGATATTTGATGAATGAAAGTGAATGTTTAGTTGAAGTTATACTATCAAGAAATAACAGGATTAATCCGTTTTACATATAAGAATTCGAGAGGAGAATAATTCATTAAAATTTGGTACTCCTTCTATCTGCTATAAATAGGATTTCAACTAAATTTCTCAGTGTTACTTCAGGTACGTTGTAACACGTGAAGGAAAATTCCAAAAAAAAATATGTAGCACATAAGTTAACACGTAATTCTGTTAAAAAATTGCTTTGATTTACACAAAACCATGAAATTTTATCATTTTCGTGAATGTGTTCTGCATATATACCATGCATATGTGAAAGTCATGTTCTTATTGATATTGTACATAAGCTAACCATATTAGACTACCTTTATCATGCGTATGGAATCAAGTGTCATCTGAACAATCTTAGGACTTCAACATTTATATCTACTGAGAAGTTCCATTTTGAAAAATTCTATCGTACTGTGGTTGAGGCAGCACCTTGTTTCAGACTTCAATAAATTTGCCAAGTCACTCCCATGAATTCGCTTCTTTGGAACAATACTGCCAAGAAGTTGCTATAATTGACAATTGAATTATCACAATGAAATAACTGTAGTACGAAATATAAGAGTCAGCCCTAACCACTAAATATAGACTCAACTTGTTTTCTAACGTTTCGAGGCCATGTGATGCTAAATAACAAAATCACTTCCTTAAACTTCCTTAATCGACACCATCACACATCAAGTTCAATTCCATGAATTCTTGCCGGTCACTTTAAAAAATGTTGTACTTTTTCCTGCCTTACCCAAGGCGTGAAACCATAAACAAACTAGGAGTGAGACAGTCTTCTTACACAGGCAACTTTCACTAGATTCGGGTTAGTAACTTCTATTGGAAGTAGTGGAACCTCCTCATGCGGATCGTCTCTGACTTCAAACAAACCTGCTGCAATTCTCGAACCTAGCTATTACGGACGATGCAGACTACGCTATGACCAACAGAGAGAGTGAGCATTTTTTTGTACAACCACGATAAATTTAAGTTTTTTGCTTCTGAGTATGAAATTCGTTTTCTATGTGCCTGAAATGGATAAGATTGATAGAAAATTATTGAATTTGCTGACTGAAAACTATCAACAGTTAGTTTCTTTATAAAATTAAAAGTGATGCTCATTATCAGGAATCACAGCGCATTTGCTTGAAGAAAGGAAAATAGCTTTATTAACAGCATTCTATTCTTGAAGTAATCGTCAAAACAGACAATGCTTCAATTTTTCTATGTTAGTCACTAAGAGAAAGATATCATGAATTGATATGATGAGGATCTGTCCCATTTGATTGTCTGATAGTAACAAGCATAGTGATGCACGCTGTTGCAATTCGAATTCAACGTAATCTATCATCAGATTATCAGCAAAAACCGAATCGATATTTTTTTGTTCAACGAAAAAGAAAAAAAGGGTCTAAATACTAAATAATTGCAGTGAAGAATTTTGAGATTGAAATCAGTGGTTCCATCCGGATATATTTATGATGTAATCAAAGCTTGAAAGAGGACGAGCCGCGCTGTGGTCGGAGGTGTGATGTTGAAGGTATAGCGACTGTCGAAGATCTAGTCTGAGATTGTGAGAACTTCAAGACTTAATCATGCAGTGAAATGTGCGGCGAACAGCTATTCAAATATTGGGAGAACCATCTAACGAGATTCAGCTGGACAAACGACATTAAATGGAAGTGATTGTGTGAGTGAAGGCAATTATGTCATGACCTTCCGAAATTATCAACAGTGAACATTTCATCTCTTCGAAAGAAGAAAACTTGTAGAAGTTTCTACTCACATATTAACAAGTAGTAGTGTTAATGCAGCAATTACTAGAAAGAGAAATGTGTTGCTGAAATTTATTTTGTTGGTCTCGCCGATGTTGAATTTCGATGCAATAGTTGGCAATAATACTTAAAAATTCACATATTGCATGATCAAGTTTCTACGAGTAGCGCGACTGTTCCAATCGATAAATAGTTCACTTTTCTATTATCATGCGTGTAGATCACATGATCAATATACTCTAATCTTCTGATGCAGGAAATCATAAACAATGAAAAGAAAACGAATGCTTGATGATTATGAACCAAACAATTTCTGCGCTGATCATGCTTTGATACAATTTAGGCAATCAAGGCAAGAAAAAATCTGCTGGAAATCTGACAAACTGTAAACAGCCAACTAAAGAAACAGAGGTGTGAAGAAATACTTTGGAAAATCAACTTCGGATTTAGAAATGACATTCGAACTCCACACAATATCCTCACTCACTTATTCTCACACTTGCAGCCTGTCTTGCTGTGATTTGGTGAGCGCCAGTCTCAAGCCCAAATGTGACGCTGGAATTACGCAAAAAACTTCAAACTTTCCCCCTGATTTCTTTGCCAATCCCTGTCTCCCACTGCTCCCGCCACTGTCCGAAAATCTTCGGCTCTTGTTTGTATTCTTCTGATCTCCCCCTTTACTTCGGCCATCTGTGTCACCAAATCACACAAGCCCCGATTCCTGTTAAAGCTGAGTCCCTTCTACCACTAAACTGATGTCCTTCGGTTCTCTGCCTATCTGCACTACTTCCGTATTTTCCAAACTGACGTCGCTTGAGCCCGCTGGTGCTTGCGCCAACAATGAACGTTGCTCTCATCCTTCCCCGACATGAGAAAATAGGTGGGAATGAAGGTAACACCAGTACATAAAATTGTAGCGAAAAGATTAGCATGGGTAGGACGAGTTGCAAGGTTGAATGAAGAGAGATTACCAAGGCGAGTGGAACCATAGAGTATGAGTGGAATAGAATGAAGAGGCAAGTACCCGGGGAAGGGAAAGACCAAGAAGACCTACAGCATCATTGAATAAAGGACTTGGCATTATCAGAGAAAGTTCTTGAGATCTGTTGTCTCCTCTTTGATAGTTGATCAGGATGAGGTTTTGGATGATGATCGGGAGAAGATAGCTCATATCTGTCAATTGGTGGATCCTGATATTGATGAAAGTGATATCACTGTAGAAAGACTTGGTTCAAAAACGTATGGCAAACCTCGTATAATCAAGGCCACATTTACCAACCAAAAGCATCGCAACGAGATTCTCAGGAATCAAAAAATTATTCGTAATTCCAGTGTTGATCGATTGAAATACATTTACATCAACAAGGACAGCTCATTTATTATGAGAAAGGAAGAAAAGCGTTTGAGAGATCACATGAAAGAGGCGAAATCGATGAATCCCTCTAATGATAAGATTTATATAAAGTCCGGTAAACTAATGCGCAACAATTGTGTAATAGATCAAATTCATTTTGCTAACCAGCTCTTTTGACTTTTACGAATCGATGAACTATCGTCTCATGATGTATTGAATTCGTATATCCGTTTTTTGAATTTACATTACGATTGTAAACAACTACTCTCTCCTTTCCTGTTATCCTTAATACGTCGTATAATTTGCCTGAAAATCATGGGTCTGTATCACACAAATCTCAGATATTCAATGACTCAGCTATTCAAAAATCTATCAAATGTATTTCATTTAATGCGCGTTCTTTATGTAACAAATTGAATGACTTGGATGTCTTACTGGACTCTCGTAAGTTCGATTTGATATTTGTTACAGAAACTTGGCTGGACGAAAAAATACCAGATTCACTTTTGATTCATGACTCTGATTATGATGTGCTTCGAAAAGATCGGTTGTCCCACAGAGGTGGTGGTTGCGCGATATTTTATAGGAACTCGCTACTTGTTAATCGTATTGTCATGCCAAATCAGTTTTCTGATCTTGAATGTATAGCTATCGATGTCAAATGGTCAAAAAGTTATGTGTATCGAATATTCTGTATTTACTTTCCTCCTGATTCTGCTATCCAAGAAAATGTAGTGAGAATCTCTGTTCTCTCCTTGAATATGGTTGTACTACTAGTTTTCCTGTAATCTTTCTTGGAGACTTTAATTTTCCATTGATCGACTGGGATATTCCAAAAAGTGTGAATGCAATTCAACAACGTTTTCTTTGTCAATGTACTCGACTTAATCTCTCTCAACTTGTTAATATACCAACTAGATCCCACCACATTTTGGATCTATTATTGTGCTCTCATCTAATAACATTTTCAGAGTGGTTGTAGATCCCCATTTTCCATGTCATGCGATCATAATTGTGTTTCGTTTTGCATTGATGTTCCTTTTGATGGTGCTGATGATTCACAATTATATCCGAATTTTTACAAAGCTGATTATAATTCGATACGATATCTACTAAGTGGTGTTGATTGGACTGATTTATATCTACGATCATCAGATGTTCAATCCTTTTGGGATGTGTTTTGTGATGTTCTTAACAATGTCATTTCTGATACGAATCTTGTACCAAAAAGAGGAAAATGTCTGTTTTTCGATATCCTAAACATATACATAAACTCCGTTTGAAAAAGCAAAGACTCTACAAAAAGCGTGCTAATGACGAATCATCAAGACGAAAATATCAAGAGGCATGTGAAAATTACAAAGCTAAAGTAAAAGAGTTCAACGAGACATTAGAAAATGACTTGATAGACAGTGGAAATACAAAGAAGTTTTATGCATTTGTGAGAAAGAAACTTAAACAAGGTTACAGATCTCTTCCTTTGGTCGATAGTAATGGAGAGGTTATCTGTTCAAATAAGAAAAAACCAACATCTTCAATAGTTACTTTGCATCTGTATGCGTTATTGACAATGGTTCACTACCTCGTGTAAATCTTCCTATCTCAACTCTTGAAGAATTGAGCTATGTTACCTTTCCTTCGGATACTATAATTTCTAAATTGAAGAAACTTCCGTTGAAGTATGTGCATTCACCAGATGGCTTTCCTCCTATATTTTTATATTGTATTGCTGATGTAATATCTGCTCCGCTACAAATTCTTTTTGAATGGTCGCTGTCCTCCGGAATATTGCCATCTAATTGGAAACAATCAATAATTGTGCCATCCTTCAAAAAGTGTTCGCCAACATTGGTCCGCAAACTATCGTACGATAGCACTTACGTCTGTAATATGCAAAGTAATGGAAGCGTTTATAGTAGAAGCTATATCAACACATTGTGAGAAGACGAACATCCTGAGCTTGTCTGAACATGGTTTTGCAAGAGGTCGCTCTACATGCACTCAACTTCTTGATTCTCTCGATCTTTATTCGGCAGCTGTAAACAATGGTTACCCAGTGGACGTTATTCACATCGACTTTATGCGAGCGTTTGACTCCATATGTCATCCCAAACTACTTTTGAAATTAAGAGCAATTGGAATAAATTATGAATGTTCAATTGGATTAAGTCATACATCATAAATCGCACTCAACAAGTTATGGTTGGCAGGAGTAAAATCTGAGGAAGTGACAATGATTAAGCGGTGTACCTCAAGGTTCAGTTTTAGGACCCTGGTTATTCAAAATTTTTATGAATGACATTGTACAATGCATGCATTCCCCAGCTCAGATTCGTTTGTTTGCTGACGACATTAAAATCTTTTCTGTCAGAGCGCCAAATGATACTTCTCTTGAACATTCGCTAAATAATATTTGTCTATGGTCAAAAATTTGGCAATTGCCTGTTTCTTGTGAAAAATGTAAATATATTCCTTTAAACTCTCGTAGATCCGATATATCTTATTCAATCGAAGATTACGCTTTACCGAGTGATTCTATTGTTTGTGATTTAGGAGTAACTTTTACATCGAACTTGAAGTTTTCGGACCATTGTGCCAAAGTGTCATCTACAGCTTACAGTCGAGCATTCCTCGTGTTAAAAAGTTTTACTACAGACAACCCCATATTGCTTGTTCGCGCTTTTTGTTGCTTTGTTCGCCCAATATTGGAGTACTGCTCCCAAGTATGGAGTCCTCATTTGATTGGAGATATAAGGATTGTTGAAAGAGTACAAAAATATTTCACTAAGCAGGTTTGTCTGCGAGCGTCAATTGAATTTGATTGTTATAATGACCGGTTGATAAAACTAAAAATACAGTCCTTAGAATACCGTAGAATTCTACTTGATTTGACATTGACTTACAAAATTGTTCATGAACTTGTTGACTTACCTTTTGAAAATTTTTTTAGTTTTCATAACACAGCTACCATCTGTACACGTGGTCATTGTTATAAATTAAGGTCTCTTGGTCGTGTACATTCTGATTGTCGTAAATACTTCTTTAGTAATCGTGTTGTTCAAATTTGGAATTCTTTGCCTGTTGATGTAATTTCCAGTCCCACATTATCTTATTTCAAATTCAGACTACGACAGCTCAACCTATCACATTATTGTAAAGTTTTTGGATAATTGTACATGTTTTTCTCCTGGCTTCACATAAGTGTTGTTCATCAACCAGTGTTGCCATTTGTAGAAGTTCATCTTCTTCAATAAACTAATTCTATTCTATTCTATTCTATTCTTTGTTGACAAACACGAGGCCCTTCAGCCGTCACCGAAGGTCATCTTCAAGTGAATGACTTTCATCACTCAGCGCATTATATTGAATAAAAGTCATAATACAAACAAGCTCCATCATTCAAGGATAGTAAACTAAGAAACAGGGATGTGATTGACCAAACGAAAATAATCAGGAAACCAATTTTTGAAGGGGGCCCAGTATAAACAGTCATTACTAAATTAACAGTAGAACCATTAGTTTAAGACATTCACATTGCCTGGTATAGTTCGATTATAAGCAAGAAATGAAGGGGAACAAAATGAAAGCAAAAGCAACGCGGTAAGTAATGTTTGCAGCTCCTATAGTCTACGTGTGCAGTGTATATTAATCTGTCTTGTCCCAAAAATGACCGAAATCAACCCAAAAAATCAGGATTTCCTGCTAAATCAGAAAAATCACATCCCTGAAGACCACACAGGCTGAGTTAAACAAGCAGACATCGAACACTCCGAAGTGGTGAAGCATTTTTTGAGAGTGACCACAACATCAACTTTGGTGGCATGACGGTTCTGGAGAAGGAGCAGTGTTGGAGGAAAAGAGTCGTCAAGGAGGCACTATGGACACGGAAGCTGCAGTCCTCAAACCACACTAAGCACGCCCTGAGTAATGGATGGATTCTCTAGTCTTTCGCTGAGCTGTATTTTCCTCTATCTTCTTATTTTACGTCATTTAACTTTCACACTATTTATCTTTTTGTGTTAGCATCATGCTTTATCTGTATTATTTTACTTGGTATTTCTTCTAATGTCGAAGCCTTTAGCCTGTGTGTTCTTAGCTTAATATTCGTGCATGATGGAACTTGTCTGTGCTGTGACTTTTACTCAATATAATGCGATGAGCGATGAAAGTCATTTGCCTGAAGATGACGGTCGGTGACGGCTGAAAAGCCTCGTGTTTGTCAATAAAGAGAAGACATCAGATCTGAAGGACTGTTCTCATCATACTCAGAGACCCACAGAGAGCGGATTAAGACAGGAGAAGTTTGAGGACAACATTCTTAAACAGAGACGAACGCAGAAAAACAGTGACCTTTGTGGTGAATGCACGTGACTTGGACTTGTTTGCTTTCGGTGATATCTTGGCGAGTCAATATTAACAATGTGTTATTGTGAAATTTGATGTGGATATGAAATTTCGCTTTTGGACATAACTGTGTATCTTCCGACATGAGTTCCCCTATAACTGCATCAGGGATCATAGGGCTGCTAGAATAAATAAATACATTCGCACTCAGTTGAACACTGATTACGCAATCGGAGATTTATGACACTGTGTCGGGATCGATGGCAGATACATTGGATCCGTTTGAAAAGATGTTGGCATTACCATAGAATCGCTGCATCACTACTAGCATTAACTCCGACACAGGCGACATATCAGATTTATCATGCTAATTCATAAACTGAGTCCGATTACAAATTCCAAATTCGAGATGAAATTAATCTTGTATGCAGTATATTCGTATATTTATGTCGATGCAGACCCAGTTTTGCAATCATTTCGTTCATATTCATTAAAATGCAATCAGTTACTGGGGCTCCCATTATTTTAGCCCTTTTACTTTTCTCATCACACACTATCATAATGCATCACATAATGTATTTCTATAGCTACTGTGGTCAAATGTCACATAAGTTCCGAGAAAAGAATATCCTTCACTCATTATTTTAAAAAATCATGTCAAAACTATGACCTATCAGACTTACCGATCAAGCCAAGCAAGAACGTGCTTTGTTGCCTCCATCAGTTGCAAAGTGCAGGAACACAGTTCATTATTGAGTCTTTTTCGGTCCCCTTCTCGACTATGAAAAAAATTTCTTACATCATCTCCTTTATCTTCTTCTTCGGAGGGTTTTTGAAGAGGTTCAATAGACACCACACATTCGTGAACGGCACTGGCATGGCGAGATACCCGTAGAACAATTGATTGCAAAGTCTCGTGCTCAATATTGTGTTGCTATAATTTTGAAAGAAATTGATGTTGACAAGAAATATAATTAGATGGCTTTCATCACTTACCAGAGTCCGTAAAAACTCTATGGAGTCCAGTAAAATGATTTGATGTCCAACAGTGGTAATATTATAAGAGAAAAGCACATCACTGGTCAAGGACAGCAATTTTTCACCATTGATTTCTTCATCGATGAATATTTGCTTGTAGTCTTCAAAACATTGATCTAAACCTGGAGCGAAATATTACAGATATTATTAAACACAATTAATAGCAGCATATATTATCAACAATTAATTATAATTAATGATACATTAATAACATCAATATATTTAACTCTTTTGATATGTATAATATTGTCATGTGTATATCAATCATTTTACTATCAAATATCAAGTGTGATCTTTCCGAAAGCTCAACCCCTTCCGAAATTAAATTGAACTGCTGGGCAAGCAGTTCGTGACCATTTTATTGAATGCAAGTGAAAAGGTCGAGTGTGCGAAAGTTGCTGAGTACAAACACATAATACAAACGTGATAAATATGACGCCATCACCAGATCTCCCCGACCGCAACTCGTCTGACCAGGATTGGAACACAAGTCACCTAAAGGTGTAAACAAATGTTCTATCCACATGGCCAGACAGGTAGTACAAAAGAAAGTGATTATTTATTTATTGCGATAGAATTCTTGCAGAACAATGAATGATAGGACATGGGCTTCCATCAACGAATCTTTTGCATCGTCTGTCTGGCCGTGTAGATAGAATTTTTTGAATTTTCTAGCTACCTTGTGTTTGAATCCTGATCAGACGAGTTGCGTTCAGGAAGATACAGTGTTGGAGTCGATTTATATTTTTACTTCGTCTGTGTTTTATAATAATAAAGTCGTTTATTGTGAAAGAACACCGCCTCAATAATGGGAATCGTGAGGCGTGGATACAAGCAATCGTTACAAGTTAGATATCATAAAAGTCATAACAAAGTAATCGTGTTAAATAAATAACCAGATAATGATGATGCTGTCACTGTCACAGAGTAAATCCAGTATTGAAGAGTATAGACATGCATACAAAGAAACTTTTCGCCCTCAGAGTTGATGAAATGATGGGTAAACGAAACTTGTTTGAGAAAGTCATCTTAGGCAAAGTCAAATGGTGGAGGGGATGTTCAATATCAGAGACAACACTTAGGAACAATTTAAATCCGCAGATCTTCCGCCGATATGCGAGGGGAACAAAGTTCGAACACTGACACTCAGCTCCGCACACAATTCGATGTGCTCTCCTCTGAACCCGCTCAATGTTTTCCTCCGACATCTTGTTCAAGTCTACAAATAGAGGTGCAGCATATTCCATAATACTTCTTACACAACAATTATATACAATAATGAGCTGGTCTTTTGGCAGGTAACAACGAAGTTGACGTAATACAAAAAGGCGTGAAGAAGCACGCTTACAAATGCGGTTACAATGACTGGTCCATCTCAGCCTCTTGTCAAAAGTTACACCAAGAATAGTCACTTCTACTTTCAGTGGAATGTTCGGAATTTGGTAGTCGATCTCCTTGAAGTTTTTGTTGAATGTATAAAAGGTCTGTTGACATTTTTGAACCTGAATTGCCATACTCTTTTCTCGAGTCCAACGGATGATCTCATTATAACCAGAGAAGAGGTCAGACGATTATCTATGG
Organism: Prostheceraeus crozeri; assembly: GCA_907163375.1. NCBI lineage: Eukaryota > Metazoa > Platyhelminthes > Polycladida > Euryleptidae > Prostheceraeus > Prostheceraeus crozeri. Next base: position 99,621 of record CAJQUW010001686.1, on the reverse strand, counting down.
TTATCATCACAAATCCAGCAACAACTGTCAGGCATGCCATTGCAAAAACTAAAATCCGTTGATTTAATCATCGGGAGGTGAGGAGACGTTCATAAATTCTTAGAATAATTAAGTTACATGTATACGTTAAGAAACAGTGTTGTACCAGGCAATGCGAAAAAACAGGTTCCATGTGATGCACGAGCCTCGCCATAAATTTAAATGACAACCCCTGTGCATTTGGAAGTTATATCTCAACATGACAGCCTTATCATGCCTCGACACCAGGGCTGCCACTCTTATCAAAAATAAAAACCGAAAAGTCAAATCGGAATGGGCCCCCTCAAAGTAAGAAACTTTTGATCATTCGATATCACACAACCCGTTAAGTTTTGAAAGCATTCAAGCAGAAGTTGGGTCTGGTCTAATAAAGATGCTTCTGAATCCTCACAGTTAGCAAGTACATGTATAAAGTGATTACTGATGCTTATTCAATCATCAGTTTCAACAAGGTGCACTAGAATACATGACTCGAACAGCTACTATTTACAGGAGAACCGCTTTCGAAGGTTAGACACACTGTACTACAAAGACCCTTCTACCTGCCCCCAATGCAAAATCAGCATGAAGTTATTGAGCAATTGACGATTTCAGCTCGATATAAAGATTGCATATTATCGAACAATCTACATGTAGGCCTATGGATGATTTTACTTAACTGTTTCAAAGACAACTTTCTTCATTCCGTTCAAAAATTTTGTGATCAACAAATTTATGATACACTATTCTCGTGCAGCTTTATCATTTTCTATTAATCGTGCCATGACGTCACACAGTGCAAGATCCCGTCTTTATTGTGAAGAATTTTCATGCAACCACTTGGAAATTGCTGTTCAGCTGTTCGACGCTTGGAAGACTGCTTCAGCAGAGCGGTCTGGTCACAGAAAATATCTTCATGCAAAATCCTTGGTCAGCGTGGTCTAAATGCTTGGGCACACTTTTTTGCGTAAGCCAATTTCTTTGGGAGAGCCATTATTCTTTCGAGAAATCGAGAATGTGTGGTAAAATCTTCCTTTCTATGCTGTATAAAATGTACCGAATGTCATGAAGGATAGGAATATCTTCAGGCAGGATGGAATGCCAGCGCACTACTACAGACCCATCGAAAATTATTTAAACAGCAATTTTCCTAAATCTTGGATTGACCGTCATGGGAGCCTTTGGAATGGCTTCCGATACCACAGAATTCAATGCCTTGTGACTTTTTTCTTTTGGGCACGTCTAAGAAATGGTGCATCGGAGTCATCCTATGCATTTGGATGAACTGGAAAACAAAACTTTGCATCGTTTTCTGCAGATCGACGAGCGATTGCGTAGAGATATGCTCTTGCGCTGTTGACCGAAGAATTAGATTGCGTTCGGGTAAATGGTGATTAAGAAGAAAATAAATGTTACAATAATATTCGTGTTAGGAAATGGTTTCCCTTGCATCATATTTACTTACAGAAATTAATCATTAAGCAGCTAATTGCTATTGCATCAACAACTTTGAATTGATCACTGAGAGAATCCGTCACGATGCATAAACAAAATAATTTTGAATCAATGTCACACAATAAATTGACGACTAAAAAGTATCGCATCTGCTCAATATGAGAAAACTGAGTTCTATATTGTGCCCAAATATGACACATTGCAGAAGCCATGCAACTTAATATATTATTTAATCTGAAATGAGATGAGAGCAACAATTGATACAATCCATTACGGGAAATACTAACGTTTCTGAATTTTTAACTGTCATTAGTGCAGTATACCTGTAAAGAACCAGTAACTCACATGCAAACAAATCATCATCAGAAATACAGACATCTACAATTGATGAAACACATGCAGTTCTGTAGAGTTCGTTTCCAAAATTTGAAATTTGCAAACACCAATGCAAACTGCAAATTCGTATTTGCTCTTCATGCACGAAGGTGGGCTGCCGGATTTCCGAGCACATCCACCTACCGATGGTCTGTGGAGCGAGTTGCTGATGTACTAAACTGATGTCGGCTAAAGAACCAAAAGAGCTTGCAGCCCAGCCTGAAGAAACTTCATCATTACTTGTAGCTCCGGCAATGATTCAAATCAAACCTTGCCCTCATCTCTTGTATTTCAAGCATAATAAAAAACAATGACATCTAAGAACAACTTTTGGCTTTCAAATAAGATTATGACAGCTGTTTGATAAAGGTTGAGCCGCCATGGCATAAGTAAACGCAAAATTAACACGAAAAGAAATACTTATCACTTCTGCAGTTGTTTGCGAGATTTCAATTATCGCTGGTGTCTTCGCCGAAATTTAGCAGCTTTTGCAACAAGTGATAGTACAAGATATTCTTTCGTCTCTCCCTTGTGTTCCTGAAACTTTTTAGTAAATTTTTCTTTCATATTTTTTCTGGCAGACGCTTCTTGAAAGACACGTTTTGGAGAGCATCAAAGCAATCAGAACTCAATTCATAATAGACTCCATAGAAACGTACGAGGTATTACAACATTTTCGTCAAGCATTCACACCTGAATTAATTTCTTATTTCAAAACCTTGATTACTTGCGTTTCGTCCAGCTTCTTAGGATTGACAAAAGGATCACTGACTTCTTTGTAGAAGAATCTTCTGCTCAAGAGTCAAGGGGATTTTTAGAGACCATCTGCTTTGAATTTGATCACCCTTAAGAATTGCAGAGTTTTTAGGATCCCCTAACAATATGAATAGTCCCGTTCACAATTTAAAGAGCCTTTCATAATTAATTTCATAATTTTTTTTTCTTTATGGATGCCGGTCTCAATCCCATAGGCCTTTAGAATATCAGGAGGTCTGTTCTTATATAAAAAGAGCTCTTCAAAGACTAAAACAGTTGCCGTTCACAATCTTAAAGGTTTGTTTCACAAAATCTCATGGGTCCCTTTCAAAATCTAAATATGGCCCTTCACGATCTTAAAAGGTCCCGTTCACATTCTCAATAGGACCTGTTCAGAATCTCGAACGGGCCCCTCAAGATCTTAAAGAGGCCCCTTCGCAGTCTCAAAAGGGCCCCTCGCGATCCTAAATGGGCCCCTATGCAGTCTCAAAAGGGCCCCTCACGATCTTGAAGTGCCACTGCACAATCTCGAAAGGGTCCCTTAAAAATCTAAAATAGTGCAAAATCCAATTGATAAATTATTTGTTACTTGACAAAATATTTTCTCACTACTTAGTTTGCTCTAAAAAAACGGAAATCCGGTTAAAACCGGAGGAGTGGCAGCCCTGCTCGACACTCAAATTTCAAAGTAGAAATTAATTATGCATGGTATAATAATTCTAATACGATATTTCACTGATTCTAGCTTCTTGCATTATATTGTGAACTACGATAAAAATTCTATATTCATTTATATGAGCCCAAGACATTCATTCCATCGAAGTTCAGCAGATAACTACATTGAAAATTTTGCTTTCAACACCTCTATTACAGTACATTTTTGATTAAATAATCATGAATCTAAAATGTCCTTAAAAGCAAAAAATATGCGATCTTAATTGAAGGCAAGGATACTCTAAATCTTAAACTTTCAAATCTGTCACACAACTTGAATATAATAACTTTCACAAGATTCAAGCTTGCATCTGGAGCAAAATACAGTCCATGCTGTAGTTACATAAGAGCTTAACATTTACAAAGATGATCCTAGATTTACTAAAACATAACAACACAAAAAACAACTATGAAATACAAAATGTCATTCTTTCAAGTGAAGGTATCCAACCGATGGATCAGAAAACAAATCTATCATAAAAATCCACAAACTTCATGTAAAAATACCGGTTATTTGGAGCCAAAGCATCATACCATGAAGAGAAGAAATTCAGTAGAGCTGTTCAGCTTTATGACAACAAATTATTATCGTAGCGTGTATTATGATGCTAACATTTATATTGAATGGGTTAAATGAATGTCTGTGAAAATTCTTTCGATCATCCTTCGACTGCAAATTGTCACATGCTCACAAAAATAGTTTTGAATCGATTCGATAAAAAAAATTTGCCCACAATTATCAAGGTTGAAGTTGTTTATCAAGGAGCCCTTCTTATCCATCTTGATGACCCAAGCTAGCTAGTTAACGACATTCCTTGCTATCTCATTTGTTGCCAAAATTAGTTGATTTAAGTAAAGTTTGTTGGTAAAGAATACTTTTATGCTTAAGAGAGCACTGGTGCGGTGTATCGCTGCACATGCAAATAATATCTACACTGACTCGGAGAGTGAATATAATTGAATAGATTATGTGGTATAGATTAAAAATCACCAAATCGACTGCAAAAGTATTGATTCAATGATGAAATAGGCCTGTAGAATACTTGCTTAAGCCAGTGACATTTTTCAGAGCCATTAGCGAACCATCATCAACGTACATGTACATATCGTTGAAATGCAATGAACTTAGAAGTCTATGCGAAACATCGCGAATAGTTGGAAACTGAATGCAATAATAATACTCATAATTGTAGATATCGTGAATATCAACGGTCACTAAAGCATTTATACACGTAACACTCGATTTCAGATCGCTGGCAAATCTTTTCTAAGTTAGGAAAATAATAGATCATTTTGGAGGTATTGAAAACTGATATGATGATAATATTCATAATTTAAAGTTGATTTAAGTAATTGATTGTTTTCACAACAGAGCATTTCGATGTTATGATTGATAAGGTAATCATAGCTTTAGAGAAGAGTGCGAGTCAAAGGTGTCCTTCTGCTTCAATTGAAGTTCAGTGGTAAAGACAGAAATTGAAAAAAGAAATATGAGGTTGATAAAGTAGAACTAAGTAAGTACATGGTTCCCATCTTTTTCAAATCGCTCATTACAGAACATTTTTGAGAAATTTGTGTGACCTAAAAATGTTCGAAATTGCAGCAGAATTCTAGGAGACAAATCTATGATGTAATTATGGATAGGCCCTACTGCACATACTGCAGAGTGCAAATATGGGCTAAGTTGAGGACCATTCCGGCCGATAGTACGATTACTTACTTACTTACTTTTACTTTATCCTTTTAGCGTCTTCGTTTCCCCTATGACTAGAGGGTTTGACGTTTGATCAACCGTCTCCAATGGTTTCGATCCTGGGCGTCCTCTTCTGTCGCACCAATCCTCGTCAGATCATCTTTGACGTTTGCGAGCCAAGTCTTCTTCGGCCTTCCTCGAGGACGCGCTCCTTCCACCACGATGTCCAGTACACGACCAAGGGCTCCTTCTCCGTTTCTCCTCTTCACATGCCCGAACCACCTCAGTCTTTTCTCCGTGATCACTTCTTCCAACGGGCTAATGCCACACCGACATGCCACTTCACTGCTGGAGATGTTATCAGTCAGTGATATGCCGCACATGTAGCGTAGCATTCTCCTGTCGCATGCCCGTAATTGATGTTGCAGTCTTTCTGTCAGATTCCAGGACTCCGCACCGTAGAGCAACACAGATCTCACACAAGTGCTGTATACAGTGGCTCTGCACTTCAGCGGGATATGACAGTTGCGTAGAAGACTGGCAAGCTCTTTCCACTTCTTCCACGCTGATGCAACTCTTGCTTTAACAGCTCGCTCTGATCCGCCGTTGCATGCGAGGAAGTCGCCGAGGTAACAGAAATCGTACACTTCATCCATTTCTTGGTCATCACTCTCATCATAGTCTTCATGAGCGCTGCTTAGCACAGTTGGGGAGCGAGAGCATGTAGGACAGCGGAAATCGACCACGTAACAAATGCTTCTCAAGCCGCTGCAGCGCTTGTGGCACCACTTGTTGCATTGACCACAGAGGACCGAGTTGACGCCAACACCCCTTCCACACACACCGCAAGGATACCTGCCTCCGCGAATGGGTTCGCTGGGTTCCTTTCCGCTCACCATGTATTTGGTCTTCCCGATGTTGACTTTCATACCACACTTTTCCAATCTCTCCTTCCAGTGCCCAAACCTCTCCATGACTTCCGTCTTGCTCTCACCAGTCAGAACCAGATCGTCGGCGTATAAGAGCTCCCAGACACCTCCGATCATGCAGTCTCTGGTTGCCTCCTCCATCACTAGGATGAAGAGAAGTGGGCTGAGAGCGGATCCTTGATGTAGTCCAACGTTGATCCCGAATTCGTCAGATACACTTCCTGCGACGTTGACTTGTGATTTCGAACCGACATACAGTGACATGACGACATCGATGAGTCGCTCCAGAACACCTTGACGGCGAAGTGCCCATGCGACTGTACATCTGGGTACCCGGTCGAAGGCCTTCTGCAGGTCGACGAAGATGTGATGGAGTCTCTTCTTCTTTTCCAAAAACTTTTCTTGCAGTCTCCTAACGATGAAGAGTGCGTCGTTGCAGGATTTTCCTGGACGATAGGCGAACTGCGTGTCCCCGATGCAGACCATTTTCCTCAGACGCTTATCCAGCATCTTCTCGAAGATCTTCATCCCGCGCTCCAGAAGACGTAGGCCTCTGTACTCGGTGCATTGGAGGGGATCGCCCTTTCCTTTGTACAGAGCGACCGTTAGGCTCTTCCTCCATTCTTGTGGACAGACTCCAGTCTTCATGATGTCGTTGAAGATGGAGTGAAGCACCTTCACCGCTGGTTCACCTGCCAGCTTATACATGTCGCCTGAGACTCTTGTCGGACCAGGGGCCTTTCTGTTCTTGAGACTTCGGATAGCTGCTCTAACGTCTTCTAACGTGAAATCTTCGATTGGCCCTTCCACTGGTGTGGTGTCTTCCAACTCAGTTTCGTTCTCTTCGTTCGAAACTCTCTCAAAATGTTTCTTCCACACTTCTCTCACCTCGTCGACTTTCACATGCAGTGATCCGCTTTCATCTCTGATGTAATCTGTTCCCTCGATGTCCTTCTTGTCCTTCTTCATTTGAGCTGCTACTCGAAACATCTTGTTCCTACCTTCCGGTGTAGATAGGTCCGCGCTCCACGACTCCCAGGATTTCCGCTTCGCAACAGCAACACAGCGCTTCGCTTCCCGCTTCTTGTGGCGATAGTCTGCTCTATCTGCATCACAACCTGATTTCTGCCATTTTTTGTAAGCAGCCTTTTTGTCCTTAATACTCTGTTGCACTGACTCATTCCACCACCAGGTCTCTCTTTCTCTCCCTCTGTAGCCTTTCGTTACACCACAAACTTCCTCACCGGCCTTTGTGATGCTCGTGACAAGGTTGGAGTAACCGCTTTCTTCGCCTTCTTGGCCTTCCATATTTCTCGTGAGTGCTTCTTCGAATTCTTTTCTTTTCTCTTCGTTCTTCAGTTTCCATATTTTGATTCTTTTAGCATAAGTCTTTTTCCTTCTTGTACAATCTTTCAGTTCTATGTCCGCTCTCATCAGTCTGTGCTGGGTTAGACATTCTTCACCAGGAATAGACGTGCAATCCAGAACTCTGGCTCCAGACATTTTCCTCATCATGAGTAAATCAATCTGTGTTTCTGCACCACCGGCCTTGTAGGTTATCAGTTTTTCTCTGTCTTTCCTGAACATAGTATTAAGGATTTTCAAGCTGTGGTTCTTGCACACGTTCAGCACCATTTCGCCTTCTGCGTTGCGGTTTCCGAATCCATAGAGGCCGAGCACCTCCTCGTAGCCGGCGATGTCGGTACCAATGTGAGCGTTGACATCTCCACCTACGAAAAGACCATCACCAGAAGGTATGCTGCCGATCTTCTCCTCAACCGTCTCCCAGAAAGCTTCCTTCTCGTCAAGCGGCCTGCCGATCTGTGGCGCGTAGAAAGAGAATACATGCCATACTGCATCGGCCAGAACAAGTTTCAGACTCATGAGCCTGTCACTGTGTCGGTTCACCTCGATGACTCTGTCTGCCAGCTCATGCCTTGCCATTATGCCTACACCATTCGAACTGTGTCCATTTCCCACATACCAAAGCTTGTACTTCTGATCCCCGCTACCTAAAGTAGTGCAGCCTTCGTTTCTGTACCTCACCTCCTGCAAACAACATATGTCAACCTTCCTTCTTGCGAGCATGTCCACGACTTCTCTGCTTCTTCCCCGTAAAGTGCCAACATTGGCCGTAGCCACTTTCAGTCTTTGAGTGGATTTATAATTATTACCAGATCTGGTGATTCTTCGCACCCTCTGCCCATCTAAGAGCTGCCAGGAATTGAGGGCCATTCTGTTGGTTTCCATTGATCATAAAAGTATGAAGCGGATTTTTTTACACCTCGGATGCCCTTCCTGACAGGCAACCCTCCCCATTTATCCGGGCTTGGGACCGGCTGTTTCTCGGTCAGAGCAGGCACACGTACTCCAGCTGCATCCTTTTTAGGGGGTACAGGGGAACCAGTAGCTGGGCTTCTAACCCGTGCAAAGCAGCCCCGACCGGTACTAAAGGCTGGGTTGAATTGTATTGTATAAATTTTAAATAAATGAATATTATATTTCTCTTTATTGAACAGACAGTGTATAATAGTATATCTTATACAATTGTTGCTGCCACATGCAGCTCTAACGTTCGTAACACTTATCTTCGTCCGTACCATGTGTGTTGCATGCATTTGATAATTGCAATCACGCATACTTTCCTCGTTCATGAGTATGACTCTTAATATTCTTTTAAAGCACGTTGTGCTTTATCGTCAATGTTGTTATGCTATTTAGAACTATTCAATTCCTTTTCAGGAATTATCATCGTTAACGTTTCAATAAACTAACCGAGACGACAAGATAGCCCTTCTTTATCAAACGATTACATTCTTCATATATCTGGAAAAGGTATGAACGATCCCACAACATACTACAAACGATCTATCGTTCTTTTCTATCTGTCTCATCGTTGATCACATGGTGTTTGATATTTTGTGATCTAAGACATCTTTGAGAGAAGTGTTTTAAATCATCAGATTTTTCATCTGATTTCCTCGCGATTGGTGTAGAAATTGTAGTCGTGGTATTTCACAGTGATCCGTTATCCCCATTTTTGCGCTTTTAACCTCTGTTCTGTGAAATCGACAAGAGTCAAATCATGAACTGTAATCCACGTTTCACGAATCTCCTGACATTTCACAAAGGTCATATACGGCTGACACTTTTGATATCTACATCGAGTCAACGGTCATCTGGTCTGTGTGGTGGGCTTGAGATCTCGGGTATGCGTTCGATTCCGAATTTTCACGTCAGGCTGTTTCATTATTGTAAATTATGACTTGTTCCAATGACACAAGGGAAAAGTGATGCTGCTGTTACGAATAATGAGTTGAAACCGTTTATGGAATCATTCAAGAAAGAAAGTCTGTCTTCTTTTGAAACAAAGATTGATACATTAAATCAGTCAATTCCTATAGTCGCTGATCGAGCATCTTTGATTGAAGCGGCCTTGAATAATATGAAACCACATGTCCATCCTCTCGATCTTAAGGTCAAGCAAAAAAACGCGGACATTTCTGAATTAGCAGGTACATTTAAGTCAAGCATTAGATGAATTTCAGCAGATTCAGCTGTGAGAAAAGAACGTGGTCATAAGTGGCTTCATAGAATGTAATGATGGATCTGTTGTTGGGCGGAACGAACAAGATGCTAAAAAATGCAACGAAATTCCTTGCGAAATGGAGCCTCCAGATATAAAAATAAAACAAGTTCGACGAATTGGAAAAGCTAAAGATGAACGACTCAATGACAAATGTGACGTATTGAGCAAAGCGAAAAATTTAAGAAATGGTACATTCAAGGATATTTTTGTAAGACAAGACCACTTCCCTATCTTCCTAGCATCGTTGTATTTCCATGTTTTACCTCCACTTTTCCCATTTTTATTCATCGGTCTCCTGTTGTTTTATAACATCCATTTTTAATTTCCTTAACCTATAGAGACCATTGTCCTATTCTATTTCCACTATCAGCATCTGTAGTCGGTACAGTATATTAGACGTCTGTTTTGAACGTGTATGCGGCAGTGTTTGGAATCTATGGTATTAGTATATTAACAGTAAGAATGAGTAGTGTTACAAGTCTTAAGATTTCCATTTTTACCAGATATTGTGCCAAAGCTGATCAATTTTAATTCGTTGCCACGAGAAAACTCCATTGAGTTCTTTTATGAACTGATTAATCCAATGGTTACAGTAGCATTGCCTCTCTACACTTGCGGATTGGAGAACGCCATCAATCCTCATTAGGACTACTTTCATTGATAATTTAAATAAGTAAGCATTACTTACATTCTATTATAAATGGCTGATGGGATGATTTTCATCATCGTATGAAAATTATTCAGCAACACAAAATGAAAGCACTAAGACATGAATTGAAAGAAAAATTGAATTGTGATAAAGACTCTGTTATTTATCGTGGCATAGTGAAAACCGGTCAGAGATTAAGAATTTTCAATCAAAGTTTTTAAGTCATCATCGCAAATTTTGAGTGATTAAAATATTTCAAAATTATACTAAAAGACGAAGTGCCAACCAAGTGTTTTGATAACTAATGCACAGTCTATCGTATGTAAGTTTGACGAACTATATCTTCATGTTTCGTTCTTGGAACCAGATATTATAATTGAGACGGAATCATGGTTGAATTCAAACTTTGCAGATGAAATGGTTTAACCTGCCCGGTTATGTTCTTTTTGCGTGATGACCGACTGAATCGAAACGGAGGAGGAGTTGTGGATTGGGTGAATACGAGATTCAATCTTCATTGCATTGACTGTGACATCATCAAGCCAATTCCTATTAACTGCATTCAGTCTACTTTGAATAGTGATAACTGCTACAATTTTCATAAGCCTGACATCTTCCCACCTCTCGTCGTCTGACCATAATGTGATTTTCATCAAGAGTTCTGGTTTGACGAATGGTATTTAGAGGAGTTCTGTTGTTTTAAATGACTACAGACAGCAACATATTTTGGATTTCTTGAGTGCACTTAATTCAACTGATTGGGCTATTTTGTATTCTACCCAGGAAGACATTGATATGAAAGTTGAAGAATTTTCTACGCTTTTGAGTTATGCCATCGCTGAAATACTAGCCCGGCAGACAGAGCGGGCTTCTGCACGGAACGAGAAAAGTCCACGACATTGCTGCTATTTGAAATAAAGGTCACTGTTAATTGTTTCGGAGGCAACAACACCACTAGACAGAATTCAAAATAAAAACCATAATGTTTATCCCGAGCTGCTTTCACTCGTCATTCAAAAAGCACAATCATGGGAATGAAAAATTGGGGGGAAGAGACAATTTAAAAGATGATACGATGCACAGCTTTATTACACAGGTGGATGATTATTGAATCATGGTGGATACATCGATTGAGTGAACATAAATAGCACTCACTGTCTAAATGGTGATTCACCAAATCCCATTTGTGTTCATTCACTCTACTGGCTAATGAATGACCAGTTTCACATAGATAAAAGTAATCACAACACAATCATTGCAATTAATGCGATAAACACCAGCATTATATTGCCACTGCTTGTTAGGAGAATTCGACATCTGTACAAATTTTTATCTGGTTCGGGTAAGAAAAGATAACAGTACAATTGAGATCACGTCTAAGTTAGCATGAATCCGAGTATTGAGACAAGGAACAAAGGGAATGGCCGTCGACGAAGACGTGGGATGCGATTTGGTAGTCGGCTCATGAAAGGAAGATTTCGCCTTTAGAAAAAAACGTTGAATAACCGTTCAGGAAATCCTAACTTCGATAAACTGGAAAAGATGTAATCGATTTCAGCATCCACATATTCAGGACTACATATGAGAAGAGGTAGAAGAAATAAGCTACAGTTACACTAAAATTTGCCAGAAATAGGATGAGTAGATTGGAGAAAATGGGAAAAGGACGATATGAGAGGGCTAAGATAAAACTTGTCTGGGCTAGGAGACGAATCTCCAATTTCTTTTCCATGTGAGATGAAGTAAAGCTTCTCAAAATTTCGCACTAGGTGTTCCCATTTTTCACAGATGTCCGACAGCATCATTTCAGGCTACATAGAATGACTGTCAATCTTCACTGGTCACTAGTAAACTTGAGACAAGTGGAAATTTGATTGATGTCATGTGTCTTAGCCATCGTTATCTGAAAGCCAACTAAATCTACAAGTCCTGAACAAAGTCGTCCACGCTACATAGCATGAACTGAGGTTAAACAATTTAGAGAAGCATTTCTGCAGCAAGGGAATCTAATCGTCTTTAACTGCCGAGCACACTTATACGAATTTACGTACGAAGATTCAGCCTCCTCTTCAAATCCGGTGCACCTTCATGCTAGGCATGTCCTTCAAATCGCTATTTCTATTTGAAGATACACATCCATCTCATCATGAGTATTTCCACTCTCTAGACGTTGTTCTCGCTTCCATGTATCTAAGCCAAATATCCATACATTTATTTTAATATAATAGCTATATATATATAACCTCTCATAATCGCTATTTCACCATGTAGACTGCTATTAGCCGTGCTAAGCAGGTAAGTAGGCAAGTAGGTACATAAGGTTGATCTGAAGGCCAAATGCTGTAACGTGTTATCTGAACTCTGAAACAGGATGAACAATGGGAATAACATTAAAACTACTGCGAATGCAAAACTTACTAGGTCTGAAGGGACATAACTCAAAGATGTAGGAATATTGACGAATGTTGATTTTTGGCGGAAAGTGATAATCAGCCATAATTGATCATGGTAGATGTATCTTGGATATTTCTATCAAAGATGCAATGTCTTCATGGAGATCGCACAAAAGATAGGCAATAGCTAGCTCCCCAAGATGATCAACTATGTTCACAACTGGCCAAAGCAATAAATGTTAGTGATGCAGAGGACCATAAGCAGCTTAATAGAAATGTGCACTTTAAATGACATACATTAAAATAATTACCTGAAATCCAATTAATAACCTGTTCCACGCGCCAATCCCTGACACTGAAATTTTTGTCCATAACCATCGATTCAAAAACTTAAGCGTAGAAAGATAATTGGAACAAAAAACAACAAATCAGCTGTTCAATAATCGAAACTTGGTAATCTGAAAAATCTAGCATATTCACTGATAAATATTCACAGAATTTAAACGTTATATGAAAAAATGCAGAAAATGCATGTTAAAGACTGAAGGTTGCCTTTTCCTCAATTCTACATGAAGAACCATGAGTTTGTCAATATGTCGCTAATTCCTGAAATCAAAATATGAAGCCATTGCCAGTTTCCTAGATGTTCTGTGACTTCTATCAAGAAATTGAATGTCAAAAAATTGGCTGCTCACAAACTATTAGGAAATCCAGAAATGTTAATTTCTTTCTTGCTCAAGTTAGTGGGACTAGAATGTGAAACAGCTGCTCGACTAGGCGGATATGATTTTATCTGTCGAAGATCTAAACCAAGTAAACATGCGTTCGCTTCAGGTTCACGGTGCAAGGCGGTCAAAATCATGAGCCATTTTATCAAAACCTACAATTACAACTTTGCACCTACAGCTAAAAAGAAGAGATGAATCATTGCAAAGCATCCTGCTGCTTGGCGCACCAGTTCCAACCTGTCAATCATTGGAAGTCGCCATTATTTTGGCAACGTTGTCAGGACAGCGTATATCAAAGATAATGTATATTATCCATTGTCTTTGGCGTATATACCTTAATGCTTGATGTTCGATGTCTGTGTACGAAGCAATCATATTTGAATTGCGTCACATTTGGATTCAAAATATCGATTTCAAATGGACTGATAGGACAGTTGGTCTGTGGCGCATCAGCTGTCGAGGTATACCTGGCATCTCTTCTTGTCAGGCAATTGATCATAGGAAGCACATGATGTATGTACTATGGTTCTATGGGCGCAGGCTGAGGTCAACAGTAAAATGACATTTGTCTGTGTTTCCTGAGATTAAGTGAGACGTTCTACGGCGTGTAGAACCATCTCTTTGTCATGCAATTCATACTGTTCAACGGTTGCCCTATTTTTCGGGCATAGAATACCGGATGCTATGTTGTTTAATAATGCAATATATTTTCGCTTATGGTTTGTTTTAGCCAAATGTCCTTTCTTGAGTTACATTTCTAGAAGCATAACTAAATAAGACTAGATATTGTTTCAAGAGCGCAACGGTTCAGTCATACCCGAGAATTCGACTGTTACTTTTTTCCAAAGATTTTGCTTTTTTCAGGAATAATACTTGTCTTGTGACGAACTTCAAAGTTGTGCCCAATAACATAAATACTACAACATAAAAAGTTGAGTCACAAATGCTGATTTGCAATAGATAGGCTATGTAACATATATTTAAAAAGTACTAGATTCAATCAAATAGCAATTTTGTCGTAAAACAAATAATCATCGCACAGCATTCTGATTAAGCTTTAGATGAAACTTATTGTTCTTCAATGCATTTCCATGCAAGCCGCTGTAGTCAATCTTTGGCTGTAGTTAGCATCAACGTTAGCATATGGTTAGCATCAACTTTTGTGCATTTTTATAATAATAATAATAATAAATCGTATATTTATAAAGCGCTCTCCCCGAGCTGGCTCAGAGCGCAATAAGAGAATGCATGACACGAAAAGTTAGACAAAAATTATCAACAAATTATGAAAGTTCATTAAGCAAATATGATTTGAGACAACACTTGAAGTGACGAAAAGTTATAGAGGATCGAATGTTGTACGGTAATTTATTCCACCAAAGTGATCCTTGTGTTGAGAATGTTCTGCCACCTGATCCTGCGTTCATATAACAAGGAACTTCCAATCGAAGGTCATCGGCTGAGGATCTTAACTCACGAGACAAAGAACGTTTGGTAAATAAGGTAAAACTTAATGATTTAATAAATAATTAATTAATGATTAATAAGTTTTGACGTAAAACTTACTTTTTTAGCATGTTATGGGTCTCGAACAGCGTTTTCAGTGTCAAAGGCAAATTTTTTGCAATGTTTTACATAAGTGAACTAGTTATCGTCTTTGAGCAATTTTTTAAAAAAACTTCCTGGAAAAAATGCTGCTAACTTCATCGCATAGAGTACTCTACTCTATCCCTACTCTATGCTTCATCGACTTTGCATTGTCGTACATGTCACTGATAGGAGGCATAAACACATGCAGGATAGAAAAATTACTACTATGCTAAAAATTATTACCGACTTACCTGTGACTGACTGTTGTGCTTCCCGTTTAAAACATTTTGTGAAACATGAGTCGCAGAGGGAGCCATGACAATTTCCTGTGATTAATGGGACTGATAAAAGTCTTTGATTTAGTCCCTACCACTACCGCTTTTAGCGCTTAATCAGAGGCGAGAACAAATATTTCATTCTTCTATAGAGTGAGGCGCATCATTGATCAAAAAGAGGTATTTTCAGAGAGGCTTAATATATTTTAGTCAGACGCATCGAGGAATTTTTGCATATCTTTGTATTTTGTCGGCGAAAGGGTTTTCAAAAGCTTCAATCCGAAACGTTGTTGGACATACAAGTGAACTTTTTTTATCGTTTCGGATAAGAACATGAACTAGGTAGAACTCGGCAGACGGCCAGATTCGTAGCAGTCATGGATAGGGTGTACTGCATTCTATGAAACTTCAGTTTCCAGCTTCGTTCCCTGCAGAAACAGGTCTGACAGTCGGACGAGATGATTCAACCACTTATAGCTGTCAGGGCTCTAATATTGAACAATCTAGTGAAGCATTTCCACATTGAGCTAAAATTCCTTTTACATCAAGAGTTCTTCTTCAAAATACTTCATTTAAGTATTTTGTTGAAAATGAGACACCTATAAAATAACCATACATTTTTAAGGGGATAATAATGATTAAGAATCAACTGTATTTTATTAAAAGGTACATTGAATTTGAGGCGAGAATGCATGTGCATATGTTTTTCGACATGAGGATTTCGCCCGACAGCTGCGTTTTCGGCTGGAACACAATAAGGGTAGCAGGTAACATTGAAAAATCTACAGTCATTTTATTCCCCTATAGAGTATGGTTTCTGCTTAATAGAATTCAATAAAATATCACACTTTCATTTTGTTCACTAATATTTTTTAGTATATAATCAGTTTCATCGTTGATTAGATTTCCGGCTAAACCTTCTACTGAAAAAAGTTTTTAAATTTTGATCATTTGCATGGTTTATTGGGAAATTTTGGTGGAAATCCATTTGCAGTAGGCCCGTAAATGCAGGCTAAAAATAAGTTATACCAATTTGTTTTCGAAAATGGCAGGTAGGCCTATCGGGTTATGTTGTGTCTCGGCCGTGTTATAGGGTAGGCCTACTTGTATCGTTTGCGTGCATCACACGCCCTATGCATGAAAGAAAATATTTTTGCTGACATCTAAAATTTGCTAGGCTTATCGTAGCTTAATTAAGTTTTCTTCTGCTTGAGCTAAATATGAGTGCGATAAAATAGTCTTATTAATTAATCTTCTGCGCAACAGTCAGTATGAAAAGGCAAATAGAAAAAACATTGTGACCTATTGCAGCCAGGATTACGAAAATGACCAGGCAATTGTTAATCGAATTAGAAATGTAACCGAGCAGGTAGAGGGAGAATCTCCATTTTTCTGCCGATAATCATCCGCTGTTAACCATTGGATTGATTAAACTTATTTGGCCAATTGAGCCCTATTTTTGCACGAGCTTTTGCTGGTTACATAGACTGGAACAATGTTAAGGATGGTTCCTCACTGAAGCCACAAATAAATCTTCCACAAAAAGCGAGTAGAATCCTGTCAAGCATCCGACCAATCCCATCAAATCTGACAGAGAAAAAATATTGTATTTCAAACATATATTTATACAAATTTTCTCCATGAATAACTGTGGAAGTGATGAGTCATAATAATCTTTAAAGGACGGACGGACATTATACAAAAATATCATTAGAAAACACATTGGAACAAAGGAGATTTTTCAAAAACCTGTGCATTCAATCTACTTTTACAAGGAGACACAGAAAGAGCACATGATGTAGAATTCAGAAATCGTAGACGTTAATTCAGTCAAGTCCAATGATTTTTCTTAAATATTTGTACAAAAGAGTGGGTTACATAAGAATAAATAGTCAAGAAGTTGATGAAAAATAAATTCATCGTTCAAACAACTTTCAGTCGAAAATCAATAGATACCAAGATACCATGATGGGGTTTTTTAAAACATTTTAATACTTTTTGGACCATGTTGATATTGACATGTTCAATTATGTTCAAACATGAAAAAGTTTCTGCTTCGCATGAGACAACACTGAAGTGCGAAAGGCGGCTATCATACAAGTCCATCTTCCGGAGCTCTTTGTTTAACAAGTAAGAAAACAGAAAAGAAACAAAGAGCCGTACATTACTAGCATGATAAATAAGTATGTCTAAATGTTATTATCAGAGCCTTTCCTCAGCGGTGACTGCCGGCGTTGAAGAGGACTCTGAATCTTCGAATGCTTGAAAGAACAATTGAGGTTTCCTTCGACCTGGATATTTACAAATAAAATTCTATGTTTTTACTTCGTGTTAAATTGAATCAGATTCTGAAACTGACGAATGACACAATTTGTGCGAATGAAAAATGACCTCATGCATTCTCTTACTTGCTATGAAACATTCGTTGACGTCTGACATCAGTACAAACGTCAAAATTCTACGTTTAGATTTCCCTATTATTTACTTCAATGATCACACGCTCTTGATATGAAACTATCTTCTTCGAAAACTACATAAAGGTGTACATTGTGAGCATGACTTGACTGATCCCATGAAAATGCCGTTAGGCCACTACCATTTTGACAATTTAAGTCACTACTCTCGAGTGGAGAGAGAAACTTTGTCGGACTATGCGGAGCTGACTGGAGTGCTGTGGTGTTTTCAATAGCCTGACTAGTTTAGCTCAATACAAATCTCGGAGTGGGTGGGACATGGACGGTGCTGATTTGGTCAGACTTCGGAATTGACAGGAGTGTTGTGGTGATTTCAATAGCCTACCAACAAAGTTTTCCGAGCGAACTCTCTAAACCACGACTTAAATATTTTAGCCACTGCATGAGCTACGAAGAGCACCGAGCAAAAAAGGAGAATGTTTCATGATGTTGTCACCTGCACGTCATATTGTTTGATTATTGAATACTACATATTTTAGATTCATATTTCCGCCTCTTACTCTCTTCCAATGCTTCTTGAGCAAGTCTAGCTTGTTCATCTTTCAGTCTCTGCAATTGCTCTTGCAATGACTGCACGACGTCATTGTTCTGTTTGAACATCTGACCTTGCCGATCTAGTTCCCCACGCAGATCAGCGATTTCTCCCAATAATGCTTCTTCCCGCTTAGCTGCATGTACCAGATCTGTTTTGGAATTAACTTCCAGGGCCTTCAATCGTCTCTCAGCACTCTCCTTTTCCGCTTTCAGATTACGAACTTCCTCCACTTCCTCCTTGGATCTCCGAACGCTTGCTGTTTTACTTTTGTTCTGCATACGAAGCTTGTTCAACGGTTTCTGCATTGAGTAAGATGGCACTGGTGGTGCTCGGCTCGCACGTTTCAACGGAAGTGTTCCTGTTCCTGAGCTGATGGATTCGCGAGCACTTCCATCTGTGGTGTCTAAATCACTGCTACTTAGACGCTTCTCTTCGTTCCATCTCGTTTCTGGTAGCTTCTTTGGCAGAGGTTCCGACTTTGATGGAGATGGAGAGGTTTGTGAAACTTGTGCAGAATCTCGAAGTTCTCGCTTGATCCAGGAAGGTATCTGGAAACAAATCGTGGTTAAATATGAACCAATTTGTATTTTCAAATTATGAAGTCTATCTATCATAGCATTATTACGAAAATGAAGAGTTTCATAAATACAGATGATTCCGGATATATGAATTTCTGTGAACCGAATTAATAACTGATCGACGGACTTATACATGGCTTGAGTATTATGCAACATCATTCAGGATTTTGATATTGATTATTATGACATATCATAGTGTTTCCTCATTATAGCATCTTAAAGAGATCAAATATTCAAATAAAGTACGACGGAAAACAAATCAAGTCAAGAGCCGCAAAGTATAATCGAATTGAATGTAGAAACATGTTGAAAACACCAAAAAGTTTCGTATATAAGAGGCTTCGAGCAACATGGAAATTCGCATATACTTATAAGATGTGAATCCAACGCATATTACCTGCCACAAGTCAAAAACCTGCTCAGCTATTGTGAAATAAATAATGTCCGTTGTCTCTGACACTGGCATTGAAGTACAGACTGAACGTACTTTAAAACTATGCTATTTTTCTCTTAGATAATTAATCAATATATTCAATTCTACTTTATGATTCATAATCACATCATTGTTTACTTTGACTTTCTTGTATATAATAATAATAATAATAATGATAGTGTTTATTTCACAAAAGTAATGGAAATCATAAGTTACATTAAGAGTCGGACTTTACAGTATGAAGGTTAAAAAGGCAGTACAATTGTTTCTCAAGAAGAGGACAAAATTCAAAGTTCCATGCATGCAAAGTCTTGCAAATATAGCAATCAGCATCATATTATTTCCGATTCATGATTGTTGAAGTCAGTGGAAAAAATGATAGTCTGTATCTTTCTGTTCGGGTCAGTTGTAATCGGTAATGCTTTGAATGAAGTAAACATTTTGGTACGTACTTGTGAAGAATATGGTTCTTGTTATCAGCCAATTTCCTGAATAGCCTCTTGCTGATTAATTCCCGTCGATGTTGCAGACGAAAGTAGCTATGTTGCTGACGGTGGATCTTTGTGTTTCCGGTACCTTGATTTATAAGTTTAAAAGCTCGATAATCAACACTTTCAATATAGTTTGTATATAGTTTGTTTCGACTTTGTCCGTCCTCACATATTTGGTATTATTTCTAGTTTTCTGCTAATTCGATATTCCGTCCTTTTCTTAAATCGTTTGTCACTATCATTTATCGGCATTTGCATAGCAACAGCATTAAACAGACATTTTCCATTGTGTATTGTGCTGCCGATTGTGATTTCTACAATGTTTTTGGTTGTCTTTGGTTTTCTGTCATATCATTGTCAATCTGACAACTGTTTGCTTCTTGATTCTTTGGGTACGATTCAGTACAGCGCTGTGCCTGAATGACAGCTAGTCGCGCGCTCAATACACATGTACATGTACGTTTCGAAAGACAACGGTCATTACTTTTTTATTTACAAATGCTGTAAGAGATCAAACTCTTTTCGTGAGATCAGTCGGATTCAAAAATTCTGCTCATTTGCAAGCTGTATACATATTTTGATTAGGCTGTAGATCTACAGTTAGCGTAGCAGCATTAAGTCGGGAAATGAATCAGTCCAGCCATCACAGCAGTCACTTAATCTGAGCTGCAAGGCAAGTTGATGCCATTCTTTCTCTCTTTGCTCGCACATATATATTTTATGGTCAAATGTGAAGGATTGATGTTTGTTTAAGATGCTGCAGGAAGCCAGGATAAAGATGTCTGACTTATTAATATGGCGGTTCTCTCGATAGATTCCAATATTTTTGTGCGACAATTTCATTGGTTGATAATATATTCAATACTTCTACATCAGAATATTATCAAAGTTATTTGCTACTGCTATACTATAGACAGTGTGAGTTTTTTGAGTTCCCACACATATTTTATACTCTAAATTGTCAAAGGAGAGGAATTTCTGTTTACAATATCTAACAGTACGTTATATCCGTATACGCTATTACTAGAGTGCCTTTATATCAGTCACGTATGATTTTTTCGTTAGGAATATTTGTTGTGTGTGGTATAACGCGATTTTACGGTATCTTATTTTAAGAGGAAATTTCTTATGATCGATAAAAAATTATTAATGACAATAATTAATTTTGATATTGTAATTCAAAAATTTGGCATTCAGGTGCTTGCTATTGTAGTTAATGATGAATAATGAACATTGTGCCACCAGTTTTCATATGAGCACTCTACTCAATAGTCCAGATGCATAGAAACATGAGACTGACCGTTCCCATCGTGTCGATGTCTGAGGCTTCATCGGATGCCTCCTCCCCACGTGAGTCGTGTGAAGAAATTGCAGAATGTAATCGGAGATGGGATGCCGAAGTATCAGAACTCTCCACCATTGACTGCGCATGAGCCAGAACTCCCGGACCAGCGGTGGAAGATCTGAAGCGCTGGTGATTTCCACGTCTAGAGCGACGTTTCGGTGGCGGTGCGGTTGTTTCCACCTGGACAAGCAGCTTCTCCTCACAGATCAAAACGTTTGATAAAGTGACTAGTTCTCGGTCTGCTTCGTCACCATGTGAAGAGACATTCCCACTGTTACTCAATCTGAAAGCAGAAATGCAATTTCAATTTAGTTGATTATGGAAATCATGTCTTGACCACTTCAAGACGGCTCAAGATGTATTCCACTTCTTTCTCTTCTGATCAGTGTTTATGTTTCATGCATGTGATTATCATCGAACGGTGACCTATGAATTGATTCATTTCTGACAATGCAAGCATCACAGAAATCAGTCATTGAGAAACGTACGTCAGTTCAAACATTATTTAATTTATTTGAATATTCATCTGTTTGAACCACAAAGGTCAGATAGCACAGCTATCGAAGATGGCAAGATAGCTAAAAATTCGATTTCCATGATTTGAACACTTGAATTAGACAATGAAGGACCATGGACTCCTAGGAGTCCATGTGAAGTACTAAGGCATGGATAGGAGTGATGTAGTAGTAGATTGCTTTGAATATAGAAGTCTATGCTCTGACAATGGGTATTACTAAGTTGGAACATAGAGGTGGAAATCGTAATAATCTTATAACATTATAATCAACTATCACAGTGGTTCCAAGGTCCCTGGACCCCTGGGGGTCCGAGCGAAGATTGCAGACAGTCGGCTTTGGTTTCCAGACATCCTGAAAATTCTTTACATTTCATTAACACGTCAAAAAGGCTATCTAGAAATTCCTGAGCGATCAGTGTTCTATTATGCCAGTTTCAGGTATCAGTTATTTGACTAACAACTTTGACGCGACTGGCTACGATTGGAAGCAGATTCTTTAGTCATAACAATGCAACTACGAAATGGCTGTAGTTTGATGCAATGATAGCTATAGCCTTGATGACTGACGCGCACTTGTTCAAAGCAATCTACCGTTGCATCACTCCTATCAATGCCGCAGTTCTTAATTGTCAAGCACGGAGGGACATAGCATAACGGTAAATTGCAAGTAATGGTGTCAGTCTCATTGCGGCTAAAGACCTAGTTACAGCAATAACTTGAAGTAAAAGTAAATAGTCACTACTTATACAACAGATGAACGCACCATGCGTTTTATTCTTGTATTTATTTTTTACGCATCATCAGTAGTTATTAAAATTACGTATAATTATATATATATATATATATTCTTGCATGTTTCATTAAATATAATATCGCAATCAGTCTTGTTAATTTTCAAATAATGATTTTCCATAGTTCTAAAAAGTTTCTTTTCTTCATTTGTTAAAAACTTCAAAATACATTTTGAAAGCCATTTAATTGGAATCATACCGGTACTTCGGACTGTCACGGAGTCCATCATCTTCAGGGTAATTGAATTTGCTGAATGTACATTGATCATATTAAGGAAAAAGCTAGGAAATATAAACCATGCATGTACAAAATTTTGAGAAGGATATCGAAAATGGAATAGAAATGGTCAACATTGGAAGAACATAGAAATGATTAGTCTAATTCATGTATAAAAATGGAAATATTTTGCTACATTACTAATAAGCGATGGGTCAAACGCTGGTCTTGTTTATTGAGAAGAGGTTGGTTCTCTTTAATGAGCAGAGCCTCGGCGATTTCCAGATCTTTCTGCACTGGGTAATTTGCGATCACTTTTGAGTTGGATTCTATTAGTTTGTAACCCGGTTTTATATTTTGGTGTGTTGTTAGGTGTGTTTTTATTGAACCGTTTGACATATGTTGCTGGCATCTATGTGTGAGTGTGTTTGTCGTATAACCAATGTAGCTGACGTCATTACATTCGTCAGAAGGGCAATGAAATTGGTACACAACATGGTGCACAGTTGATTTGAAAGGATTGATGTTTTGGAGTACGTGTTGTAGGCACGTCATTTTATAATACACTCGCAATTTGATTCTATTTGATTCGCGAGTAGGGGCAACATTTGTTACTATGATTTTTTGAAGGCGCTTTTCTTCAACAACTGAGCTTGATGTCCATTGGCTTTTATAATAAAATATGATCTCACTCTCATCAATGGGTGCATTGACATTCTGCTTTCGTTTGAGGAAAGCTTTGATCATTTCTTCTATCAAACGCTGTGGGTATCCGTTGTTCAAAAGTATTTGAGTAATTCTCAATATTTCTTGATGAAATAAAGCCCAACTCGAGCAGTGGCTGTAAGCTCTATGTAAATAAGATGAAACTACAGACCGCTTGTATGTCTTTGGACCGAAACTATCGTAAACCGAAACCGACTCCAACTTACTTGAGAATATGGACTGGATACGCAAACGTTACAGAATTATCGCTGACTGATGTTTGCCGAGGAGTTCCAGTTGGCATCACTACAAACAGAAATTTTCATTGAATACTCTTCATCCACAAAACTGAATATTTAACAACATTAATAGGCCCAAATGTATATGTAATGTTCTATCATACTAACAAAATCTGAAAATGCAAGGAAAGTCAATTTCTATCGATCGAAGATAGGATACTGCAGAGAAAAAGTGCTGTCTACCGATAAAGAAACTATTACATGATTGGCATGGGAGACGACTTTTCATTCTTGCCTGTGTCCGGCAACACAGGAAACTGCTGTGGGAATCTTGTAAGAATTCCGCCACACCACAGGAATGCATTATTTCACTGCATGAATCCGATTCGAGTGCTACAAACGTTATCTTTTGTATTAGTTGTGAGTTATAGTAAGCCTTATTACATTATACCTCTGCATTGTAAGCATCGGAATTCATCGATTAGAACATTAATGTCTGACTTGCATTTAAGACGCAAAGGTATTTTTAATCAGCATATTGAGGCAGCACTTACAGCCTCATATTACTGCCATATTTAAGCTACATGGTTTGGATTTCCTGAAACATTTTCTTGTTGCAAAATTGATGGAAGAAACGTCAAATGCTTTCAACAAAATTTCTGTTTGATTAAATATAGTTGATAATGACCAAATGAGTCATAATCGAAAAATGTAGACAATATCATTTCTGCAATCAACTTTATGCATCAAATGAAAACTTTACTTCAAACTTACCTCTACATAACTACATCATTTTCGAATTAAATTCAGATAAATTCATGTTTCTTCATTTAATGTCCTGCCAATTTGTATTTGTAACAGAGATTCACTCCACAAAATGGTCAGATGGTTAAATGGTCGGCAATTAATAGATCACTAAGAGGCTATTTTTAATTATAAGCGCGCACTTTGCATGACATAACTAGCGATTGGATTCAAAGTTTTCCTCCAGATATAACACGAGTATATTGCCATTGATGCATTTTGACTTGCATTTCACAGGTGTCCCACAGAATGCAATTTGAGTTGTCGATGATGACATAGGAAGATGACCACTTTGATTGCATTATACGAGTATTACTTCAGCTTTCTGCATCATGATGCTGTTCTCAATTCTTTCAAATTGTCTTTGGACTTTGAAGTCAGTAGTTCATTACTTACTTTTAATGTTAATGATCTTCAACTTTGTCTCATCATCACAACGGTTTCTTTTGCTTTTCTGTGCTTAAGATGATTTCATGAATTGATCTAATGATTAATGCGTGCAAAGCACAATATCTCCACTGCAGAATAGATAGCATATGATTCAGCATATTCTAGGAAGTTCTGATTTTTGTCGCTACCGTACGACATACTGTTCGGCCCTACAACCGATCATACTCCAGCCACAATGCCGGTGGCTTTTGAGGAACCATGATAGCAAGCTAGCCAATTAGCAGCCTTATGTCAAAATACAATCTACTTTAGTATACAAATTTGCTCACAGTTTTCTAACATTCGTTACATCAAGCCAGAAACAATCTTTCAGATCAAAATCAACTTAGAAGACTCGAAGTCATTGGTCTCATACTTGATGAAGTTTATTTCTGATCCTTCAACGGAGGTTTGGACTGTTCTGATATAGTCAGATTTTGCAGGAGAGTTGTGGTACATTCAGTTCAGATATCTTCTCCACGACATTCCTCCATGACATTCGACCACACGACAAAATGATCACAAGTTCATTGATGCAATTTTTGAATGAAGCTTTGGCGTCATCAATCCTCGTCCAGCCCCTTGGCCAGTGCTGACTTAAATTGGAGCGTTGTGATGCTTTTCGGCAGGATGTCCTTCCCTCTTAGGACTCAGCCACACAACGAAAAGATTATAAGATCAAGAACTTAACCACGAAAATCACAATCTGATTCATCTGTTGAGTGTCAATGTATCCCAACTCAGTCATGTCTGTTAATCCTCTTGATAAACTAATCCATTTTCATAATGTTGCGAGGGTACTACCACCCGATAACGAATGAAATAGAAGACCGCGATGAAAGCTCGGGATTGAGCTGTCGTTCACTTTCATCGTGATACCTCCGTTTCATATTCATTGTCATTCTGCAATATTAAGAGCTGAAGTTTGCGGTTTACAGTCAAGCCCTAAATTGCGGTCTGTTCCGCTGAGCTGACATCACAATCAAGAATCAAGAGAACTCACATCCACGCTCTTATAGATTCTGGATAAAATGAAATATTATAATCATCTGATATATCAAACGAAACGACAAATCAAGATGTGTGCTTTACTTCACCAAAGTGCTAATTGCTAAATTTACCAGTAAAACAACATCAAGTGTAATTTCTCATTAATACTCACGGAATTCCACACCACTTAGCTCAACTGATGACGAAAAAGTTAAGAATTTATGAAATTGCTTATAACTTCAGCATTTTCCGCTTCGAAGAAAACATATCACTTAGTAGCAATTAAATGGATAAATAACAAAATGATTGTTAGTACTTGTAAAGAATAACCTCGGATGAGTTTGCTATAATTTACACAATTTACGAATTTCAGAATTCATTTATGCAATTTTCAAGACGTAAAAAAGGTTTCTGTAATTATAGCAAAACGCATAGCTGATACAACTTCTGTTACCTCCTTCATCTTCCTCTTGGATTGAGGTACCGGGTGCAGTACTTTGCTCCGATGGAAGATTCTTGCGACCCCAAAAGAAGAGCTCGTTGGAAGCTGTCCCAGCGAGAGAGAAGTATGGGCCGCTGCAAACCATCTGCAAGGAGACGTCATCTCAATCAGTGACAACAAGAAAAGTATCTATGCGTTTTCGAAGTATGGAACATTACTTCGGTAACTTGGTTTGCCTTGTTACGAACCTTCGAAGCTTCATGTACAACAAAATCTATTACAATCATGACAGGAAACTGAACGTTCAAAACGTTATAAAGATTTTGAGGTTATTATTCCTACTGTCCATACTTTGATGATGATGGGAGAAATCTGATCTGTGTCAGGGATCGTAATGTGAAACATAGAGGCAATCGCTTTGTTACTCGTACAACATGCGGCTAACTTTAAGCCTAAGTTACTGACATTACATCTGCGTTATATTAGTTCAGTAAATTACAGTAAAAATAAGTTGGAAATAACAAGCTAGAATTATGGTACAATAATTAGTCCATAAATAATTCTTTTAAAAAAGGTAGCTTAAAAACGCTATGAAGGATAGAAACTTTATTAAAAATTAGTATTTGTATAGAACAGCAAGTAGATCACAAATACAAAGAGTATTTTGTGTCGAAATATATAGTATTGAGAATTTTCATCTACCAGAATCTGTCTCTTTATAAAAGACGACATAAAACAGGCGTAGAAACTGCATGATTAAATTATACAGTATCTTAGTCAATGTAAAGGTATAGCACATGGTAAACTGTCTCACCGTCACATGTTTGTCTAAAAGGGCTTTCACCTCCACAGTGACATATTGCATCTTAGAATTTCCAACTCCTAATTGACCTTCAGAGTTACGACCAAAGGTGATAACGTGGCAAGGCTCTACGACAACCACTGTGTGATGAGGGCCCATGGAGATGTGAACTACACGGTGTCGAGCCAGCGACTTCACCGACGTGGGAACTTGAACCTGAAGAGGCAAAAACCACTTTATTTTTAGATCCGTTAGTCTAGATCATTTCTTCTGACATACATAGCAAAATGCAAATAACAAAAATAAACTGATGAATAAATTACATTATCCTTAATTAGTAGGCAAATAAAGAATAGCCTATATGAAATATTTACGGTTTTAAGACGAATAATTCTGACGAGTGATAAAACAAAAAAATCTATAATTTGTATAGAAAAAAGTATAATTTGACGTCCTGTTTTGTAGAAACCAACCGCAGAAGACAAAGGTCTACAGGACGGCTGGCCTACCTTATACGTTTATACTTAGAACTTTGATAGACGTAAAACTGCAACTCGATGTAAAAGACACTTCAAGAGTATTATAGTTTTAACAGTCATAGTATTTCTGTCTACACTCCTCTCAACGAATGATCAGCTGCATGAATAATCACTAGGAATACGATAGATAGATAAAAAAATAAAAATGAGTAAATAAAAGTTTATTAAACAATAATAGATGCAGAATGTGGTACATCAAATATTTTGATGATGTTTCACATAATTTCTTACGTGAATTTTGAGGATTGAAAAAATAAAAAGATAATGTGAAAGAGAGTATTCGCATAATCCTGCATTACAATTTTCGGTTTAAATGAATGCTAAAAAACATCAACCGATAGGAACAGTAGACGATAACAAGAAGGGATTTTCAACCACTGGTAAAAATGGTGGAAAGCGGAATAGTTCCTCTTTTCAAGAGTAGAACATTAGCAACTGTCTTTATGAATTCTTAATCGATGACAGAATTTTCCATGTTCTGAAAGTTTTACATTTTTGGATAGTTGCAATTACTGACGCTGCTACGAGTTTAACATGGAATCTTTAATCTTTTTTACTACACTGAACTTGCTTTTCAATACATCGTTAAAAGTGGAAATATAGATTCACATAGCGATTTATTAAGAAAATCCAATATGTTAATTTGGAAAATAACAATTGGAAAGCAAAGCCTTCAGACAAGATAATACACATTCTCGATTGCCTCACATGCATGCAAGCATTCAGTGAACACATGACAAATTGTCATGCAGAAAAATGTTTGATGAAGTGCAAGAAGAAATAGAAAGTACAACTACAATGTGTAAAATATGTACCTGAGACTATGGATAAAAGTTATAAAAAAAGGTCAACGAATCGCTTCTGGTATTGTCACGAAACAGATTCACGCAAGTTCTATTTTCGACACAAAACAAACTTTTGGTTGCATCATAAGGAATGTCTATGATGCGGCAAGCATGTCGCTCAGTGCGTTGCAAACGCCGTTTCAGGTATTCTGTTATATTAAAAAAAGGCGGTTAAACGTACAACATAACATCACTTAGCTGATAAATGGAACACAACATTTTGTAATGAGACTTTTTTTGACAATTTGACTTGTGAAGATTGCGGACTATGTGCATTCGGTTGCATACTTTTGATCCAATAATTAACTTGAGCTTCCCACTTTAAGTCTTGAGAAAAGTATGTACCTAAAAATTTGAAACGTTCAAATTGAGACAAGTGCAATTCATTATCAGCAAAAAATGATTCAACCAGTAGGTTCAATTTGGTGACGATACCAAGGACACGACACTTAGAAATATTGATGGACAAGCAAGCACAACGAGATCTGTCGAAATGATAACCATGGAGATGTCAACTCAAGTCTCGAACGGTTTCAAACCATTGATTATACTATTTGTGTATCGACCTCCTGATGACAATCGTAATTGGACAAATTTATTACATGATCCAATCAAAATGGCCTACGCCGAAAATATATCGGTTGTTCTTATGGGTGATCTTAACATCGATCTGATGAGAAGTGACAACACGGCACATCGTTGTCTAGAAACTTTTGAATTGGAGCTCGATTTATATCAAGTAATAAATGAACCAACAAGAGTTGCGGGTTCATGTTCTTCTTTGATCGATCATGCATACACTTCAGAGCCTCATCTTGTCAGACATTCGGGTGTTATAAAATCCAGTATGAGTGACCATTTCCCTACATTTGTGACTTTGTCACATGTGCCAAAAATAAATAAAAATCCTGGTATTATCACTTACAGAAGCATGAAGAAATTTGATCCTGACAGTTTCAGAAGTAGCCTGCAATCCTTACCATGGAACATAATTGAATTATTTGATGACGTTGAAGACTGTCTCCAGACCTGGTACGATCTCTTCATGTCATGTGTTGATGAGCATGCCCCTCTTACCAAAAGAAGGGTTAAATCCAAAAAGTTGCCAGACTGGTGGACTCCTGAAATTAACGACTTGATCTCCAAACGCAACCGAATTGACAAGAAAAATAATACCGATGAGTACCGCGCATTAAGAAATCAAGTCAAAAACTCTATTAAGAAAGCTAAAGAGGATCACTATACTTCTCTTCTGTCGAAACATTCCCCCTCATCTCGTGAGTTCTGGAAATTCTTCAATGAATTATCTCCCAAAAGCGGCAATGCAAAAACATCTTGCATTACAATTGGCGGTACTAGTTACGATGATGATCAAATCATTTCCAATGTTCTTAATGATAATTTTGTTAATCGTGCCTCTCCAATTTCTCTACCAGCAGTGTTTAGTGCTATTGACAATAATGACCATGTCAACCGTCTTCACAGTTTTGTCGAGGAACGTCTACATGGGCGTACTTTCCAAATTGAGGTGATATCGGAAAGCTTTGTATGCGATCAACTCCAGAAGCTAAGCACTAGTAAATCATTGGGCATTGATGGTGTACGCAACGTTTTCTTAAATGTTGGTGCAGAAATAATTACCCCATCTCTCACTTCCATTCTGAACAAAAGCATAACGAATGGGCATTTTCCTTCTCAGTGGAAGGTGGCCCGAGTGACTCCTATATTCAAGTCTGGTAAACATGATGATCCAGAAAACTATAGACCAATAAGCATATTGCCAGCTTTATCAAAAATTTTAGAACGTCATATTCACACTCAGCTTTTGCTCTTCTTGGAATCGAATAAGCTACTATACTCAAAACAATCTGGGTTTCGCAAATCGCATTCCTGCGAGACGGCCCTTGTAAAAATTTGGGATTCTTGGATCAGAAGTGCGTCCAGTAAAGAAATCGTTGGAGTTGTTTTCCTTGACATTAGGAAAGCTTTTGAGTCAGTTTCGCATGAGCGATTACTTGAAAAACTATTCTTGTACGGCGTTCAAGGTCTATCTCTTTCCTTCTTCAAAAGCTATGTTTCAAATAGAAAACAGCAAGTTAAGTTCAACAATGCGCTGTCAGACACTATTTCTATTAGTCGTGGTGTTCCTCAGGGATCCATCTTGGGACCCTTGTTGTTCCTCCTATACATCAACGACATTCATCTGCTGTCCAGGTACTCTTGTTTGGATATTTATGCTGACGATACCACTCTCTATTCTTCATCAGGTTCCTTTTCTCAGCTGAACGATAATCTTAATAAAGATCTTCTTTTGTTGCAAAACTGTTGCTCTACCAACGACCTTGCTGTGAATAACTGCAAAACAACCTGCATGGCGCTGATGCCTTACCAACGTAGGCGATTTGTAGAGGATTCTTTGCATGCATCAACAGGTAGCAACAATATTAAGTCTACTGATACCCATAAAACTTTGGGTGTTACTATTGATAGCAATTTCTCCTGGAAAAATCATATTAATAGTATTTGTAAGAAAGTACGACCAAAATTGTTCCTTTTCCAGCGCATTAAATCATTTTTGCCGTATCATACTCGAGTCAAATTCGTGAAGTGTTTCATTTTGCCTCATTTGGACTATTGTCTAATTGTCTGGGGTTTTTCCAATTCTGCGGATCTAAAGCGTCTTGACAGACTTGTTTGTAAGGCTTTGAGGCTTATCCTCGATTTGAATTCTAAGACGAATATATGTGCGTCTAGGAAAACTTTATACAAAAAGTTTAATCTTCTACCTCTTCAGGAGTATGTTAAATACAGGACTTGTGTTCTAGTTTTCAAAGCCTTGAACGGTTTAGCTCCTAGATACATTGCGGAACTGTTATCGTATAGCCTTCCTGACCGTGATCTTCGTTCTTCAAATGACAAGAAACTTTGCATTCCGTTTGGTCGAACTGCTCTGTCTCATAGTAGTTTCTCGTGTAAAGGCCCTTCTCTCTTCAATGATTTGCCACTTCATATCAGACATCGTGATTCGTTAACGTCTTTCAAAAAATTGTGTTTCGAGTATTATTTTTCTAAATTCATTGATTGTGTATGACGCGCTACATGATGTGTACAATATGTTTTATTTCCTTTTATCATGTATTCTGTTACTTGCTTGACCACATTGAAAAAAGGCTTGCCTATTGTGCTTTCGAGGGTAAATAAAGTCTATTATTATTATTATTATTATCAATGCGCAATGTTTTCCAGTTCCTCATCATATCTATCCTCTTCTTGATCAATGCACAATGAAGAAAAATGTGTCATCTGCATATTTAACTATTTTTGTACTCATGCAGACAGGACAATAAAGCCAAATAAAAGTGGGCCAATTATGTTCCCTTGTGGAAGGCCACTTGAAACGGCTGACCATTTAGAAAAGCAACCATTAGAATACGTTGACCTCTTTCAGACCGAAAGTTCATTATCCACTCGATAATTGCATTCGGATTATCACATTTATGGCACCGTTCAGTTATGACATTGAGGAATTTTATCGAAAGCTTTAGACAAATCAACTAAAGGATCTTCACACAACCAGAATCTCATTTAGACATTATCCCTTCCCACCGAAATTTCAACTTAATTTGAAACCGTCACTCAGTCCATTGACCTCTAACCCAAGTTCTTTCAAAGGCAATTTTTATCACAAATGTTTATCACTGCTATGCCTGTTCGACATTCTGTATAGACAAAATTGAAGGTAGAAAAATCACAAGACGACAATTGAGCGGCGCTTACCCCTTCAACGTCCAGTTTATTGAATTTGTTCTTCATTGCCATGAGGAAGCTCTGACGATGATTGAGACCCAGTTTGTTGTTTGCGTTACTACCAAATGCGAATACAGCACCCATGTCGGTCAGTAACATTGTTCCATCCTGACCTGCGAATGCTTGGCGAACCATCACCTGCAACGAGAATTGATATTATAGCAGGTAGGACTCTGAAGATTTTGAAATAATCCCTTTGAATTTTCGAGCCGAGCTCAAGTGGGTCCATAAAGATGGCCCGATTCTGGGTCGACTGGTTGGCTGACATTATAAGGCCGGAGATCGAAAGAGATTTTCGAGACACTGGCAGGCCGGCATAGGTTCAACTTTCGGCTAATTTCATGTCGGGTTCCGATCAAGTCTTAGGCCATTCAAAATGTCAAATGAAAATTTAATTTATGAAATTTTGAAAAGCGCATACAGTATGATATGTCTATCAATTGCATATAATTAACCTTCTTACAACTTCGACGAAATTGACGTTTCTATAGATGTATATGTTGGTCCATATGTTGGTACACATGGTTGGACAGTGTTTATGACTGGGGAAGACAATCCTGTACCTAGCAATGTGTCCCTGAGACAATAGAGTCAGCGCTAGTGAGGATTGCTGACAGTGTTGTTTTCGTTGGAAGTCAGCATGACACAGATGCAAACGAGCCAGGGTTAAGGAGCTTGATAGGGACCTTCCCATAAGAGCAGCTACCTGTGTGTCCCTTGTCGGCTGTAAGGATTGTCCTTACATGCCTGCATCCTTTGTAACATATCAGGGCCTCTAAGCGTGGCGCACGGCTGCTGTTAGTTTGGTGCATGGTGGATTGGGCTAGATTACTGCTACTCTGGGTCCCACTTTGCACCATCTGATGCATCTTTTAACCTACTACAAAGTTAATCACAATAAGGCAATCGTATTTTTCACCCAACAACTAGTTAGTCCCGCAAAGTGGCAGATACACTACTTTGTGACCCGATTCCAGTCCGTTATAGGTCTAAGGGTTGAAACTGGTTAGTTGATGTTCAGATCAACAAGATTCCAGCATTCGCTTATAATTATTCGACAGAACCACAAGTAATATGTGGTTCAAAGGGAGGATATTTGTAGCAGCTTAATATGATGTACATATAGGTCTATATGACGATTGATTCACCTAAAAAAATATAATCACTTTCATGATTACATAAAGCGTGAGTCAAAATCAGTTGGGGATGAAGACGGTATATTCATTGCCTCTAAACTGGTTTATTATATTCTTAAAAGTAACGATAATCAGGATTAGTTTCTTAAAATACTGAATATGGCATAGAAAATTGAAAATCGACGCAATCTGAATTTCAAATAGGTCACCAGTAAATCCTTCTTATGACAGCTTGGGAAACCTCTGTAGGTACTCGTATTTCTGAAGACAACGAGTGCCAATCGCCGGTAAGTCTTCCACAAAGCAATTACCCGTCGCATTAATAGTCAATGCAGTAACGGTAATTGCTCCATCTCAGTCTTACTAAAAATTCGTAGACGATTAAAGTGTCTGTGGAAGCAGTTCGTATTTCATTTAAGCGATGAATTATACACTTGTGCTTGACGACTTTCTTCTAATGACGTCCTTGGTTCCATGCAATTGGTAATTCTGATGCCAATTTCGTGTTCAACATTGACATAATTTTTATAATTTCGTTCACGGGTAATTTTGACTCACCCACATATCTTGTGGGTAACTATAAATTCCAGGATATGCATAAACTTACAGCAACCAAATCAAATATTCAAAATAATGGTTAGAGTAGAGATAAAGGTAGTTTAGATTAATGATAATTAATTACTTTAGCTAATGTTTGAATAGAATTCTCCCGCGGATTTGATGATCAACAGTTGTGAGTTGACAATATACGGGTATTAACATCCATAGTCCTGTTCAGTGAGGTAAATTGGCGCGATCTCCATTAAATCTAAGTGGTTAACCGAGTAATATAAATGACAAAATTATTTAAAACAAACCTTCCAACCATAGTATTCCGATAAAATTCAAGACAACAGTAGATAAGTGATGCTCAGACTAATATTGCAATTTTGATCAATCAAAGGAGCAAAGCAAACTACCCCCTATTTCAAGGTCGAATTTTTAGCATACGTATTCAAAGCTACGAGTAGATGGACCGCGGGAAATAACTTATTGAACTATGTAGAGGGCCATTGAAGGCGTGGAACACCAAAGTACTGATCTCTTTGTACGCTTTAAATCTAACAGAAACTCGACCTTAAAACAAAGGTGTGTTTGCTCTGTGCCTTTCAATAATATCAATATGAATAGTCGAAAAGGCAATTTTATATAATTTGTTTTCATCAGCCTGTTCTGTTCCACTGTTGGACGAAGGCCTCAGTATGCTTCTTCCATTCTTTTCCATCTTCAGCTTGTCTCTTTAATGGTGGCTGTCCACAAAACCTGTCGATGTCGTCTCTCCATCTCGTTGCTGGCCTGCCTCTGCTTCTTTTTCCATAACGTGGGATCCAGTCTGTCAATCTGGTAGTCCATCTGTTTACTTGCATTCTTGCGACATGTCCCGCCCATCTCCATTTGGTTTCCTTTGGTTTTTCCACCACGTCCTTGATTCTTGTCTGCTCTCTAATCCATTCATTGGTCTTCTTGTCCCACTTGCTGATTCCGATCATGCTTCGTTCCATCTTTCTTTGTGTAATTTAAGCTTGTTCTCCATCTATGAGGTTAGTGTCCATATTTCTGATCCAAAGGTGATAGCTGGCAAAACGCTACTATCAGATGCAACTAAATTGCATCATTAGTTAATGTACAATTCGCATGCATCTTTTCCAATTAATGAAATATTTTAATATGATCTCTCGTCGTTTGGCAACTTCATAATATCACAAGTTTTTTCGCTCAACAAATTAATAATTCCGAAATTATTGCATACTCTCATCATATAGAAAGTATTTTCATATTTCCATTGTTGACTATGGATCACTGTGCAGTGCTTTTGTATTAGTAACTTGTATGTTTAACTCACCGCATTTTCACTAAATCGATGTAAAAACAAACGGTTTTGGTACAAAGATGATAGTGTGGTCCCTAAGAAACCCTCTGGCTCCCAACTTGAAAAGATCAAGTTATCCAAAATGCATTAATTTGCTGAATTCTGTAAAAGGATGTTGAAAGCATCATCACGAAATTCTTCTCTAATTAATTCCAAAACACAAAGAGATTCCAACGCAAGCGGTATTTGACAAAATCTTGATCAATCAGCGGTAATGCGGAATATCAGAATTACGGCGGTGCTTTCTTTTTCACTGTTTGATAGAGGAGACAATTGGAAACAAGTCGAAAATTAACGAAATGATGTTTGGCGAAGTGCATCTTGAATCCCAAAGATCACATCATCTCACAATGCCCAAGATATGATTTTTTTGGCGTTCACAGATGGCGTCATTCACTGACGTGGTCAGTCCTCTCTTTCCGATGAGATCAATAGGAGCAGAGTAAAGCGGCAGGATAAGTCGACGGTCGATTGAGCTCAAAGTCAATGATTTATCATGATCATGCGTGCATTTATGAATTTCATCTGCGTAATTTCACATGAAGCAATGATCAATAGATGCATGGATGTTCTGCTGTGTATGTATCAGCAATTTTCTTTTTCAACATAGTTGTATAATTCAGGAACAATTTTTTTTGTTTTATTGGATTGAACCAATTAGAAATATGACGGCTGTATACATTGAGATTACATTGAGATAATTCAGGAACATTTTTTTTTTGTTTTATTGGATTGAACCAATTAGAAATATGACGGCTGTATACATTGAGATTACTATAAATTTACAGCAAAATACATGTGCATCCAACTTACCAGTGTAATAGAGCCCAAATTAAATCTGTCCTCCTTGGAGTTATCACGCACTAGCTTTAGTGTCAAAAACGTCTATGGACTTTGACGCAAAATGCAGCCTACAGTCCTAATAAATTGTCCTATTAAGCTATTCACTTCCTGATTTAAGGAATAATATTTGTGTAAAACATAAAAAGCAATATTTCTAATTAACTTAAGATGCATAGCCGATTAACATGTTATTTATCACGCCTCAGTTAGCATATAGAATATCAAATAATAGATATTATGATTGTAATATCAAATAAAATAACATATAGGGTATCTATAAAACAATTATGAACTTTCTATGATGGTAAAATTCAAAAGCGGTATAGAGTGGAATTTAAAAACATCAGCAGTTGAATTAGCGCTTAAGAGCGGCGGAATCAACCTTGTGCTTGATTCCTACAGTTTTCCTTTTGAAATCATATCAACCAAGTTTGTGTTCACGATTGTGTTCATGTGTGCCCTTGACTGTCTATATTCCCTGGAAATCTCATGTCTGCATGAATGTCCAAGTCTTGCGCAAGTGAATTTGGCTTTTCTTTGATTTGATGACTCCTCCATGTTTTGATTTCCAACTTCGTAGCATGCTCTTTAAATAACTGCTATGCGAGGATCCCAATCATACAAAGATACTATCGACTGAAATGAGTCCACCCTATGAAAGATTTGACTGACTAAAATTAATGATTTTTATTGACTAGTGGAAACCCCAAGAATGAGCACAACTGAGCATCTATCCATAACTATTCATAATAAAATTCGTGTTCATGATGTTTGCCTTAACAACATTTCCGTTCTTTGAGTGCTCCAAAACAAGGCTCTTGGGTATGAACATGACTAATCCTCATTTAGCTGGTAGGAAAAGAGAATTGCCCACGTGATTGAATAGACGATATGATTCACAGCTGCAACTTACACGTCGTTTCTTGCTTAGGTAGACAGTCTGGCACAAGTGTGGGAATAATTGAGCCAGACACAATGACTCCATAACTTCAAAATCAATAGCTTGTATGTATTCTAACAAGTTACATATAGCTCAATCAGCACAGAGCAAACATTGCAATGACTCAACCTTTCAACCGTTAACTGTTATTTATGATGAATTGAAAATCGAATACTTCGAAATTTAGAAATCGATAAGTGAGCAACTACTGACAGACGTGTTGAGTTACCTTGATAGCCTTTTCGAAGTTGCTTAATTTTCTGATTGCCAGAATAACTAATATGCTGTCAACAGCTTTAATGATGAGTAATTCGAGTATTTGACCTCTTCGAGGGTTTTTCTTTCCATTTCTTGGGAGAGAGTGAAAGCTTAAATGCAGTAATAGAAAAAAAAACAATATTGAAGCTAATCAAACGGTAAAACAGTTCTCGAATTAATTATACAAAAGAATCTGATGAGTAATTTGGCAGCACATTTTCCGCAAGCTTGCATCTAATAAAATTTTACTCGAATGAAACTTCTTGTTGCTAATTTATCAACTCATAATAATAATAATTATTTGTCGAATTAAAAATTAGCACAATAGAATACGTAGAAACGGAGAGATACAAATATTGGACCCAAAGTGGATAAACAACTAGGATGAAGTAATAGTCAACAGACAAAAAATCATTATCGAAAAGAAATTAAAGAAATTATTGCCGAAACTGGTTTGCACTGTCATTGGTATAAAGTTCACATGTTCACCCGTTGAATGTAAGAATTCACGCAACCCTTACATTCGCTCAAAGTGCTTGCATTTCCTTCAGCTAGATATGTAGAGAGTTCCAGTGTCTCACTATACTCGACGTGAAAACTACTGAGAAATTTATGCTTACTGATGGGCATCAGTAGCTTTTGTGAATCATTTTCATGCACGTGAGTTGACAGAATGAAGAAGTCGCTCACTTGGAGGTCTGCAGTTCCACTGAGCATCTTGTACAGAAAGATGAGAATATATCGAAGACGCCTTGCACTTAAACTTATACTTCTGTTTGGTGTTTTATTATTTTTAAGATGCTGACATAATGTGTAGGCATCATGATCTGCCAAGCAGACATGCCATACAAACTAAATCGACTACTTTTACGACAAACAATGTAGTGCAATTTATATAATATGATGACGCTTAAAACGATTAAGCAACAACAGAGACGCATTGATCAATTCAACAACTGTGAAAAGTTGCGTGCATTTACTTTTAGTACTGCATTCACACTTTCCGTTTTTTGTTTTTATTTAATCTGCGTTGTATTTGAATACATCTTCGTGTAATTTGACGAAAGGTGATATTCTACTAAATCACTCATTGATGTTGTCAACAATAATCTTTTTTAGTCAAAAGAGAAAGCAGTCGTGTAATAGATAAAATAATAATTAGAAATATACACGTAGAAAATAATGATCAATCAGATAGATAGAAATTGAAATTGTTCAATTGCGTGATGACCACAATGAAAATTTTGGTACAATATCTTATTCGCTTGATTTAAAAGAGGCTTCCAACATATTAGGCCGGAATAAACTTGCGGAAAACCCTATCGGTTTCGTATTGGAAGCAGACTTGTTAAATGTTGATTTGCATGCTAAGTCGATAAAAGAAAAAAAATATCTGAAAAAGCATTCCACTCAATGTCAGGAGTCATCAGCAACCCTTGATCTAGATATGAATACATCACATTGAAAAATTAATACTTGTGATGATACTGGAAGATGTGAATTAAGATTGAAACTATTTGCCAATATAGAATGAGCTAGCTAATAATTTCTGATTCCAGTTCAATTGATGATGCAAATGAAAAATGTGTTGAAAAAATATTATTGACATCACATTATTGTTAATATGTAAAAATATTCTGCTCTCCTTGCATTTCAAAACCCAATTATAACTACTACTTCCAAATAACAATCAAGTGTGTGTCCTTTACTTCAATTCTGTTGAGGTGGCACGCTAATAAATATCGCACGGGAGAATTACTTACAATCCTACTACTTTCGTACTTGCACACTTACCGGTACATCTAAAGTAGGGATGCGGTCACGAGTCATTTTCATATGACTCGGAATCCGGGTTCGATAGAACTCATTCATTTACTTCTTTTTCAGATCTCCGTTTACCTTCGGGTTGTAAGAAGTATGATGAGAGTGATGATCATGCAGTAGACTCGCTAAAAAAGAGAAGCACCAATCCGAATCTCCTTTTGTATCGGGTCATGTTCACGTTTTTCATCCCATTTTCAAATTCGATTTCCAATTTGGTGATATTAACGGTTATTGCCATGAATCGTGCAGTAAAGGAGAAAAAAAGCAAAAAAGCCAGTTTCACTAAAATACAAGTGTAGCTGCAGGCATTGGCTATAATAAAAACAAATTGAAAAATGATTGAAAATTGTGTGGATTGAGAAATTAAATCAGCCTATTAGCGTCTATTGAGGTAAGGAAGTAGACTTGATTTAAAGTATAGTATCAATAGATCAATGACCAAGACAAAATTAAAAGCAAAGTTCTACTTAACAATTTGTTGACATGTAATCAATCAGACCTTCAACTGATATGCCAGGCATGAATGAAATCGAAAGAAGACAAATATATACGTCAAAATGTATATGCGTCGTGCTACATTCGTTAATCAATCAAATAAAAACAAAATATATCTACAACCGAATGAATCAAAGTTCACATAAATTGTTTTTGAAAAAATTCATAAGATAATCGTTGGTATTTTACTTACTTTCGTTTTTCTAATCCGACATAACACAATTTGATTTAAAGGTGCCAAGAAAATTTTCATCGGCCATTATCATGTTGACAACATCCATGTATTCACTACTTCAAAACCAAAGTAAAGTCATGCGACCTAGATATTAATGAATATTATTTCATTAACCTATAGGCCTAATATTTCGATTCAGGAGTCTATGATTTGAAAACAGAATTTCTTCAAATGTAGCTCATACAATTAATGTTAGCTATGAAGTAGAATGAAGCTCCGTTCTAGCAGCATAATTCATTATAAACATTGATGAAATGATAGCCAAAGCTGCAACATATGTTATTAACTATCATATTCTCTTTCTTATTCACCCAATATTTCGGCTGTCACATCCAGCTTCAGGGGAGCAAAGACTTACAAAAACTTAGTTCGTAATATGATTTTGAAAAATTCTAAAAAGTATGTGGCAGATTTGGCAATACATGAAAGGATCAAAGCACTGCAACGGCGGTTCCCACCGCACCGCACCGCACCGCCAGCAACCATGATAAATTAAATTTCTAGATCATGTCAGCTAGCTATGTATTCTTTACCAAATCACTAATAATAGTAGCCAGTCAGAGATACATAACCAGCTTCAATGACAAGGAATAAGCGAAAAATAAGCTATAAAAGCCGTTGGTGGCTACAATGGGAACCGCCCGAGAGATGCCATGAGTCTAAAAAATTGGAACTGATCACAGAAAAAGAAAGGATTGATAGACTTCCGCTTCTTCTTTTGAGTTGATCGTAGGCTGTCGCTTCTGTACTGTCATTGACTCTCAATTCAATTGCGCACAAATTCTCAAGCAGAATATGCATGTAGCTTTGATGTTGTAAGTATGTAGTATACATCCATATCTCCACAAGGCGCTGTTAATAACAAAGCTAATATTGTGAATGCGAACAATATAAAGCTGCCAAATTATATTTCGGTAAATGACTTTTGTGAACTCCTGGATGTGATCTTATCCAAAACATATTTTGAATTTGTTGGAAAAAATTTCCGACAAGCATGCGGGTTACCCATGAGCTCTTCCGTATCATCCATTTTTGTAGTATCATTTATGGATTCAATTGAGCAACAAGCACTGACAAATTTCCCACGTATCACCCTGTTTATCACCCTGCATCGTTCCATCTGAACGAGAAAATACGCCGGAATTCATTTCACCGACCAACTGGCCAACAAAGAGTACCGACCTAAATGTTATGGACTGTTCAATATGGAAAATATATTTTTCTCATTTGCACGCCAATCGTGACGACATAAACACAATTGGAGATTTGAAAAATGACAGGGACAGTATTTCTCTTGACTGCCTCCAAGAGTGTACTTCTTCCTGGGTCAAGCGCTTGCACAGATTGGTCGAACTTGAAAGTAGTCATGTTGAACATTATTAATGTATTGCCTATTTCATTAATAGCTAATTGTGGAACATGAATGTATACTCTTAATTTCACTGGCCTGTTATCTTGTATTTACCGGAAAAGTAGGAAAAATAAAAGTACTTTTGGAAAATTTGGGTTTTTTGAAGGGCATAATAATCTATGCAGTAAGATATCTTTGGCATTCTGTCAACACATCAATCGGCATGTTTTATCTGTCAAGTAGAGACTGCACTTAACAAAGAGGTTAATTTTGAAACCTAGTCATAACAAGTTGAAATGAAATATAGCGTCAAGTATAAGAAGACTTCGTAAAAGTAAAATTTTGGAGTTTTGTGGGGCAACCTGTAGTTTGACTGTGATACAATGTATTAGATCGAAGCCGATCTACAAACCATAGATTTTACTATGTGCTATCATTGTACATACACGTAAGCGAGATAGTAGGTGTTCTATGAAGCCAGAGGGGCAAGAAAATGTAGAAATCCGCGGACGCAAAGCGGACGAGGATTTCTACGATTTTTTTGCCCGCTGGATTCGTAGAATAACTTATCCTCTAAATCTATGGCAAATGTCCAATAACAAATGTGATTATGCGAATATTTATCCTGCCCTCACAGACGGTCAAGGATAAAAAAATATTGCCCTGTGACCTTTTTCATATCTTGACAGATTGCCTTCACAGAATTAAGAGGATATCAAACTTCTATTCCAGTGCACTATTATCTACTTCTATGGTTGCTGGCGGTGCGGTGGGAACCGCCTTTGCAGTGTCATGATCCTTGCATGTATTGACAAATCTGTCATAGACTTTTTAGAATTTTTGAAAATCATATTACGAACTAAGATTTTGTAAACCTTTGCTCACCTGAAGCTGGATGTGACAACGGGAATATTGGGTGAATAAGAAAAAGAAGTTAATGACATATATTGCGGTACAATGTGGAAAAAAGAAGGCAGTCTGATATCTGTATCTATGCATGTGAAAGACATTTTTGAAATCTCAATCAGCGTATATCTACATGTGTA
This sequence comes from Prostheceraeus crozeri, assembly GCA_907163375.1. Lineage (NCBI taxonomy): Eukaryota > Metazoa > Platyhelminthes > Polycladida > Euryleptidae > Prostheceraeus > Prostheceraeus crozeri. Next base: position 57,437 of record CAJQUW010001686.1, on the reverse strand, counting down.
TTCATAGCATTGCTGTCCGCTTTTTCCTACATTGCTGCCCAGTCCTAGCTGCACAGAGCACAGCAGCCTGGTGATAACAGCTCAGCAATTGAGTAACTCCTGACCTTCTCACGCTCTCCTGATCTTTCACCAATCGAGCTAGCATGGGATGACCTTAACAGAAGGGTTGAAAACTCATCCAAATCCTCCTGCCAATTTCGAACCAGCTTCCGAAAGGATGGTTGAAGAGCAACGAGAAGGCATTGAGCAAGAAGATCAGATGAACTCTATGAACAATAGAATATGAGCTTGCATTAATGCCAGGAAGGCCATGCATGTTGTTAGATATGCATGAAATAAACTTTTATTATTTATGAAAGTAAGTAATAAAAGTAATGAAAGTAATGTTCCCTGTAATTCTAAGCATCAACATTTTTTGTCACGCATTATACATTGAACAAACTTGTCGACCTTTAAAGTTACGGCATGATGAACACAGACGTAGTTTGAACTGTCAATATCGTAAAAGTGCACTATCTTAACACAGTTTGATTAACCTCTATAGAAAACAAAGTGAACATTACACAAGGAGTTTCACAGGGTTCAGTGCTTGAGCCGAATATCTTTTGTACTTAAATCAGTGGTTTTCTCCATCATCGGCTTCTTCAGTGGACAGGAAGCGAAATACGCGAACGATATTATGATTGCTGCAACCATTGCCTTCACATCCTCAATTAAAATTCAAAAGTTGATCGATTGTGAAGTGGATAATTAATTGATTTGGCATTGCCGGAATGGCGAGAAATTGAATGTGGAAATATCTGGGTGTTTGATGATCGCCCGACAGCCGCTTTGAGTCATGCCGAAGGCTGAATACGTTTCCAGTTTATAATGAGGATCATTTTCGAAGATCAATTGAATTGGAGTTTGCTAGTTGAGTTTTTAAGAGATAAATGTTCACAGCACTTTCACATTTTGCGTAAATTAAAATACTGTACATCTGAAGAGCCATGACATGAGATTTATGCAGCATCGATTTGCTCGCTAGTGGATTACGCGTGTCCCTTGTTTTCTGGGTTGAATAATTAGCAGACTAGCAGAAGCCATCGATAATGGGATCGAAAATCAGAGTCATCGTATCATAATAATGGGCTAGTGTTCAGAAGGTTCAGAAGGCGTTCATACATGGAGCTGTAATTTGAGATGCAGCTGCTCAACTTTTTTTGACCGTCGTGTGGCGGTGTGTTGGAGAAAATGGTAATGAAAAGAGCATAAAAATCATGCATCATGCCCGTGCGTTCCGCTCAATGATAACAACATCGGCACACTTTCGCATTCCGGCAATCAGAACTGACCAGGGATGCGGAGTTCTATCATTTTGATAGGACTTCGACTCCGACTCCGGGGTTTGATAGGACTCCGACTCCGGGTGGCAAGTATGAGCCTTACTTCAGAAAAACCTACATCATAGATCATTATAGGCTTACCTGAGCCTGATTCTAGTGATCATTGCTGTATCAAATCAATCATTTTCGATGAAAGTTTACCAACTTTGCACATCACTTGTTGATGTGTGCTTCACACGGCTTTTCTCTAGTCTCTACCAGGCAGGAAAATCTCCCATATTTCTCCAAAATATATGAGTTCACTTTCGATTTTAATATGCGCTATGGAGGAACCATCACACACGATTGACGTTAGAGTAAGAGGTAATGTTCTCAAGCAAACTAATATTTTACTTTTGTCTCTGATGTGACCTTTTGGTGCGTAGGTGTGATCGAGACTAGTAGGGCTTGTCTTCTCTACTATATCACCGAGTGAAACGACAGTCCTTTTTCACTATCACGGTTAATTCCCTCAACTATTGCAAGCCTTGCATGCATTGATGTCTCTGTACTTTTGTTTGACGGAGAAAGTTGAGATCAAGACAGTGACAGCTATGCACGAGGATAAATAATTTGTTGGTATTATATTTCGGGTCTAGTTATAGGCCGGAGTCCGAAGTCCTGTTAGTTAATAGGACTCCGACTCCGCATCCCTGGAACTGACAAGCATGGAAACTCTTTCTTCCCTTGCATAGCGCAATCTTTTAACAACCTCTATCATCGGCAGTTTGGCACATTTACTTCATTTATAATGATTCCAATATACATACATGCTCCGCTTCATTTCATATTTTGAAGAGTAATAAAGTGAAGATGGTATGAGAGAATAGCAACGTGAAGCGAAGTAGGACTATCCTCTTAGCGATGTATAAAGTGAATTTAAGAATGGGAAATATTTTGTGAATGTCATTTTTTGACTGAAAATTCCCAGGATAGCAGAACATTTTTGGTCTCCATTTGTTAAAAAATTTATTCTAAAAACCACGACGGGCCTTCGGCATACTGCGCCTTCTAAGGTCGATGTTTTCCCGGTAGTCTTCAGTCAAAATGACTTTCATTGGAAAACATGCAGCATCCCGGAGTTTGGTCAATTACGTGAAGAATGGCAAATATATTCAATGGACATCGACTCGCCTTTTATATTCGCACCACACATGGAGATCAATTTAATCTGGCTACACAAGCTTTGATAAGATATAATCAGGGCCCGGGGAAGTTTTGATCGAATCAATTTGGTACACATAGATTGGACCAGCAATAAATGACATGGATGCATTTCATCATTAATAATAAATGAATGAATATCTCGGCAGCTAGAAATAATCCTTTCCTTGCACACTCAATATAGGCGTTTCGAAGCATCTGCATAATCCTTTTACCCACTAATACATCCAGATGTTCATGATCTCGCCTTTCTATGGAAAGAGGACATTTGATATTGGATAATTCAAACTAGGAAAGAAAACAAAAAATTATTGCAAAAAATTGCGTAAGAAATTTGACCCCTTACTTAATTCATAAATAAACAAAAACACCAAATTCATCAACGAGCGCTTTCGTCCGTTCTATTTCATGTTGAACACGGAGGTGAATAACAAATTAGCGGCATGACGATGTTAGTACAAAAGATCAATAGTCAGATGAATAATCATTTATAAATGTAAAAAATTGGTCAAATTTTGAATGAGTTTTCTTACCGGCTGCATCACTGAAAGTTCTTTTGGTTCACATAATTTCTCCTCGTTGGCATGTCCAGTGCGCCCATTAGTACCATCTCCCCACGTAAAAACTTCTCCGTCTGATCCCACAGCTACAGCGTGTGATGGCCCAGCAGTAACGCAGACAACGTCAACGGTCAATAATGCCTCAATGAGTCGTGGTCGGCACGCACCCTGCCAATCACCATGACCGAGACATCCCTGTCTACCATCACCACACGTCATCACGATTCCATTATCCGAGCCATACAGTGTGAAGAAATCACCACATGCTACGCTGTAGAGAAAGCGACCAATACGATAACATTGGTGAAAACTCAACCGAGTCAAATTTGATATTGATCTCTAGATTTGTAAAATAAGTAATCATGAGACACTACTTATTACAATTTTATAGCTCCACTACATATCGGAAGGTAAGTCAAGTAATTATTCACCATTAAAACGATGCTAGAATATCTAGAACACCAGATACATGTGCATACTAGAATGCGACAATCTGCGGCAGCATATCCTTAAATAGCTCCTTATTTCCTGAATGCATGTGAGATTGCTGGATCCTGCTTGAAGGCAGCTGTCAAGTGAAATTTGACGGAGACCAACACCAAAGTTGAGATATCGCGGAAGAAGTTTGATCCCTTACAGCATTTATAGATGAAAAGAAATACCTCTGTTTTTTTTAAACTCATATTGAGCGCGTGACATGTTTCGGCCTGCTTTCATTCAGGCACTACGCTGGACTGAATTGCACACATAGAATCAATTGAGCACACGAGAATAATCAAACATGAGCTTATATTAATCATCACATTATTGATTTATAGTTATTTTAATTAGTCTTCATTTACATGCATTAGTTACAATAATTCCATTCAATTTTCAGCAATGCAATTTATATATGAAAGGATAGAAACAGTCATACATTTGTATTAAAGATAATGCATTATAGGAATAGAATAACTGTAGCTGAATTTCCCTGAGAATTACTTGAATAGGACCTACCAACATTTCAAGAAATCCTATAACTGACAATACAGATAATTTTTCAACTCGTAAATTGATGACCTTGTTGAAGTTGCAATACCTTTATAATGATATTTCAAAAGCTTAATGTCTAAGTAACAATTATTTCGGAATGATTGATCAAAACAAGGTCGACGATTCAAAATTCATTAATCGCAAAATGAATGCTGAATTCAGAGAGCCCTATTAGATCTCACGAAACCTCGGAAATTCAGGAAAAACCGAGGCTTGAATGCATAAATTCAAAATATTTGTATTGCACTAATTTCGCAAAAAGCGGAAAAGCCGGAAAATTGCGATCCGTGGCTGAAATGGAGATAATAACTTCTCAACTTCAAACCTCAGAAAATTGCTGCAACATTTGCTTTTGTAAAAGATGGGTGCATCTACAAATGAAGGTCAGAGGAATTTCTTAAAGTTGTGATTTTTAAGTCTCATCTGAACCATTTAAACGTACTTTTTGCGATCTATTGCATACTAGTATTAGGGTTTTTTAAGGTTTTTGCTACGGGTCATCTGATCATTCCCACGGGTCACACTCAAATCGTCTCAAGATCGACTTTCATTAGTGTACGCCTAACGCACTCGGGATTTATAAGTAAAAACAGAAGTCATGAATGCAGTATAGCATTTAGCAGTGAATTTTACTCGCGATTCTGCATGTTAATGAGCTATCTTGAGATGAATTCTGGGCATTGATAGTGTTGGCTATGGCTCACTGCATGTAACGGATGAACGTTCAAAATCCACGGTACAGATTGTGACCCGTGGAACACCTTAAAAAACACCGCTAGTATGATCATGAAATTAATTGTGCACAGCACTGACTGCACTGCATTATGAGGAAGTGGATGCGACTTGCATGAATCTATGGGATAAAGCTTCACAAGTATTTTAGATGACTTCTTCAAAAACCGAATGGTTTGGGTCTCGATCAGTGATCAGATTAGAACATGTTTCATGAGTACTCAAATTTGAGAGTTGATGACAGTCCTTCTCAAAGCAACTTACCGAGATATTGACTTCCCCTTCAAAGGTTCTACCAACTGTGGCTTCTGCCGGTGTAGGATGTCCCCGAATCCAAGCTGCCCATATGAATTCTCTCCCCACGCATATACGAGTCGCTCACAGGTGACGACAATACTGTGACTTTTACCACACGCCGCCTGCGCAGAAAAAGACAGCATGAAAAATATTCAACACTGATACAAAAATGAGTATCACAGCGGTTTCACAGATTTTCTCTTTCACATCTTGTACGCTTATCTTAAGCAAGGACAGATCTTGACAACAAAGGTCTGCATTGAATGCAGTAGTGCATTGAATATCTAAAGAGAATGACAACTTTTAAGTCAATACAAGACACTAACACCCTTGATTCCCCGACCGCACTCGCCCGACCTAGGAATCGAGCCGAAATCCGCAGTGGAGACGAGCTCGCACCTTCTTCACTAGGCCACGCTGACGGTTCTTTAGATATTCAAGGACAGATTTATAATCAATTATAAGGGATGCCTTTCGTCAGTAACGACTGGATAAGATATTAAACCTAAAGTCGTTGTCTGCTTTCATTTTATTAACAACAATGTAACTTTGAGTCTGCATAGGAACTTAGGATAATTAAGCAGCGAACATGCTTTCATGTTCAATATGATGAATGAGTACATTGGATCAGCACACTGTACACATGGACCTCTGATGTGCAAACAAGGACGCGACAAGAAAAGAATAACGTGCAGCTAGTTGATAAGTGTCTACTATGGCATATAATTTGACTTGAAATTACAATCTGCAGTGGTATTCAAAAGTTCAATCATTCAAATTGAATCTTTTCTACAACAATACTGAATTCTGGGATTCACAAATGAAATACAATTATCCGGTGTACAGAGCATCAAGTTGATAGGCAAAAATAGAATAATAATCATAAAATTCGATTGCTACGATTCCTTCAGAACAGAAGAATTCAATGATTGAGGACAAGTTCTGTCGATAGCAAATCCTTCTGATCATTAGTTCAAAAGATATCCGACGTATAAAAAAAGGTCACTTCACAGGAGAACGTGACAGCGCTTGCGTCACTTTGGTGTGTTTTATCCCTAATACCTGTCACTGAAGTTTTGCAAACATTGAGGGGAAGGGAACAACGTAACAACGTTGAACTGGCTACTTATTGTTCAATGGCGATGGTAATGCGTCAGTAGAATTTGTGCCACTAAAATTAAATTACAAGATGCGGGGCTCCTTTAGTCCACAGAAGACAAGGGGAGATGACCATCTAATTTTGTGTGCGCAGTTGGTTATGTATCGCAAGTTTCATCAAGTTAAATCTTTCTGAAAACACAACTCAATTTGATGCGATATATTCTAGTGACTTCATCCATTTCAATTTCATCAAATTTTCTGACTAAACTTTGCTTTCCTAAAGAGTCACTGATGTGTTTTTAGAAATCTGACATAACCTTGCATGCTCTCATGAGTCCGGACATTCCAATGCAGAGATAACATCGGTCAGTAATGGAATTTGACTGATTCTTCCAACTGTCAATCACAGGCTTGTGGACGGTCATATCCGATCATTTTCGTGAGTTTGCATGCGCAGATGAATATCTACAAATCATCTTTGGTGAGGTCATGACAGTTATCACAATTTTTTCTCGGCCTTGAAATGATAACATCCTTTTCAATACATCTTTTTATGAATGAAAGTCTCTCAAATTCATCCAACACTGTTGATGGGAGCTTATTTGAACTTGACCTTATCAAATGAAGGCAACTTGAAGGTCATATTTCTGACCCGCCATAGTTTCGTACAAATATCGACAATTGAAATTTATTTTTCGCGCTGCAAAATAATTATTTTTAGGCCTTTTAATCACAATAAGTCAGAAATAAATAAATTGCATTATCAATCAGCTTTCTGGTAGACACTCAAAGGTACGAAGTGAGGCCTAGAGTTGCGACGATCAAGCTCAATCCACCAAGTACCATCAAAACAGAAGCCTCACTTAAACCTCCAAGTAACATAGTTGTTCTAATGAGAAGGCCCCTCTCCATTGAGATCATAAACCCCGATTCGTTTGAACATGTGTCATGCTGGCTTCCAACGAAAATTGATGTCATCCTCTACAAATTCAGATTGTTAACTGTCTTTGCCACCACACCAGCATAGAGGGGGCATAATATACCTTCAGCATGCATTTACCACAGCTACAAGTTAAATTCAAATCATAGTCATGTGTTAATGCAACAGTAAAGGCGGAAGCTTTGGCAAATCTGTTAGGGGTCTCATTGAGAGAAGAAGCTTCTAGTAGTTTGATCAACACCTGTAGTAGACAAGTGCACTAATCTGACCGACCGGTCAAATTTCTATAATTTTCTTTTCATTATCGTTTCTGTGAATTGTTACTGAATTGATATCTTGCAATTCGATTGATGGCAATTTATTCCTGAAAAGTTTAATGAATACTATATATTTGATGAAATGATAAACAATGAAAATGAGTGCTTTGTAGCATGAGTACGGTATCTTCTATGTTTGAGAAGGAAATCTTGATCAATAGAATTATCATTTTTTGAAAAGCAACGACATGACTGACCATTGAGGATGGAATAACAAAATCGCTTGAAGAATGTTTTAGAGGCATGCTGCATACGACATCACATGAAGATCAAACATGCAAAAAAAGGAATGAAATTCATAAATCTGTGGTTTCACGATCTGCTTTTATTACTTTACTTCATGAATTTTACAGACTTTGCGAACTAATTATTTTCACGAAGATCAAAAAGTCAACTTTTCAGTACGAGGAGCGATATCGTCGTCGAGAGAGCGTATGCCAAGACAACTAAGTATGGTATTGCCATACCATGACATTGAGAAGTCTATGGCCATACTTAGAATTGCATAATATTTCTATCCATGGACTAGGAATCGACATATGCTACTAAACATTGCAAAAGAAGACCTTTTGAATTTTCCTTTGATCAGAATAACCTTAGTGTCCAGTATTTGTTACATTCTATTAATTAACCAAAAAGTGAATTAAAAATGAAAAGAAATAAAATGCCGTTTATGCTGATAATTGTGTTAATAATAAATCGGTTACCAATTTGATATTTTTGATTATTCAATAGGTCGATGTGATTCAATTGAGCACATTGTAATATTCTATGTCTCAAATGCTAGATTTAGGCACTTGTTCAGGATATGCAATGTAATTGCAATGAAAATAACACATAGAGAAAATAAAATCATCACGTAAATATGCTTTCCAGCATATAAGTTCACGAACAGCAAAGTGTTGACCACAAAGACTGCAAAGTTGACCAGGGACTGTAAAGTGTTGACCAAGGACCGTAAAACAATGCTCATGCGCTACTGAGGGCTATGGTGATATCAACTTTTCAACGCATGCATAGAAATAAGTCCATTTTCATTGATATTCAGACAATGTCATATCGGAGGTGGATCTGATTCTGCGTGGAAATTTTAGGTTAAACGGCATTTGCATTAGAAGTTGTCCCAAAGCAAAGACAAAAGCTCTTAACTAGACCCGCTGTCTGAGTCCAAACAAGTGCCATCATAGTTATCATATATTCTCTCTAGGCTTCGATTGCTTTGGCATCCGACCTCTAAGCCTCTCCATGATGAGACATGCTCACTAGAGCTGACGTCTCAGTGACACACCACCAGCTGCAGTGGTGTCTCCCCCAGCAATGAGTACCAGTTCGTAGGGAATGTGATAGGAACCAATCGTACAGGGTTCCTGACTCCTGCGACCTGTCAATAGCAATTAACAAGATATGCTTAAAGTGCATCAACTTTTTGAGGCACTCGTTTGAATCACTGTGGAAAAAATTGACGTCAAAATGTGTGTCAAACAGTTTGAGTTCACAGTAAGTGCGAGAAAGTGATATTACGATGCATATTCCAAGGTCTGTTATACGGAAATGTGCATTGTTCATGGAAATGGTTCGTGGATGGAATAGTTTCTCACCTGTTTTATGCGGATCCGTGACGGTAGATCGATAGGCAGCAACGATAGGTTTGACAATTCCATCTTGTAAAGGACACTCCTGTGATCAGACAATAGAAGAAATTAGCACATTTAATCAGTAATGTGATACCATCATTTGCAGTCATACAATGTTTTTATTCACTTTTATACAAATTATTCGAATTCAACTTCTAAAACCATCCCTTCGTCTACCAAAACGATTTACACAAGAAATACGAAATATGAAAAATACGGCTCGTATTAAATATGAAAAATTAAATGTGCCGCTTTGGCTGATTCGGTTCATCTGAAGACTGAAGAAAGTACATTCTACTATTGGGTATGAATGGAGCAGCTCATGGATTCGGTCAATAGTTGATGATATTCATATAATGAGCCGAGCATCTTTCTACCTTGTACCAACAAAATCTCCTCTTTTCTATCTATGGTCCATCTTTAGTAGTGTAACCGAGTCCATAAATGCAATTGATTCTTGAGCACTTTGGAGTTAGCAATGTATAATGTTCATACGTTGATACTTCATTTCACATGTCAATTGCAGATTGAGTAACTTACAAAATCGATTAATCCATTATCTTTGCGAGCCAATAAAAACTGATGCCCCTTCGCATGGTGTCATCTCGCTTCACTAAAACCGATTCGACATATTATACGACTTTTACACCACTTATTTTTGGTCGTGACTCGTGAGTCGTGACTTATTCCTCAAAGTTCATTATTCACAAATCAGCTTTTACCATGTTATCTATAGCTTCAAATGTAATTCACAAACATATTTCGAAGTGACATTCGGTGATAAAGAAAGCAAAATAATCTGTTCATTGCATCTAGCGCACAAGTGAACGTAAGCATAAAAATGTGCTCGGTGGCTTCTTCAAGTCAATCAACCTTCATTTGATTGAACCAAAAATTGTGTTAAATCAGTACCTAACTTCAGCATTGTACGCACAATCTATGTTGTTGCATCTGTCTCGGTCATCAGATATTACCTTATCATTGTTATCCATTTGTACATAGTTCCTTCTTCTCGAGAACCTAGACAGTTACTCCCAATGAGAATTCTTCAAAGACAAAGGTTCTTCGTCGATGATTTTATTTGCGAGCCTTAAGGTGATTGACCTTCCTCAGTAACAGCAAGTTGAGAATGAATAAAACATCAATTGGCTCACATGACACACAGAAACTAAATAAATATCACGTTGAATAACACGACACTCTACTACAACCTAACACTGACACTATCTGTGTAGTGCGCTACTATGTAATGCATTACAGAAACAAGAAAACAAACAGACAGATCAAATAAATTAAAAATCAAATAGAAGACGCAAAACGCAGAACTTTTATTGTATTGAATTTACAGTGACGTGCATTGAATACTTGAACACACATTTTTCATTTCTAAAGGAAACACCCGTCTATTTCTTATCACCATGAATATCTACGTGCAACGTCGTGTATTTACAGAATGTTTAGGTTCACTGAATTGCTGCTCATTTGACTTTCTGCTCTCTGCTAAAGAATGCACACTTCCAGTTCCTTTTGGATCAAGACTAATGAACAATCAAAAAATAACATAATAAGGCAAATATTCTTAATTTATGTTCCGACAGTTGGATATAGCTCAGTTGGTGTGCGACAGGGTTGCCCTCTTTCGCCAGTCCTGTTTGATATTTATCTGGAGAGCATCATGCGAGAGACTTTTGAAGACTTCCATCGGAGGACGCTACTCTGCAATTTGCGGTATGCAGATGACATCGATCTTTTGGGAAGCAGAGGAGCACAGTTACAGGAGCTAACCACTAGACTGGAGAAAGCGGCACGAGCATATGGTATGGAAATAAGCACGGAAAAAGAGTAAGGTTATGGTGAATACGTCTCAACAGCGACCAACGACTTCAATTACAGCGAACGGCAATATCGTACATCGACCGGAAAACAAATGAATGTGTGAGGATGCAAGTCATCAAGTACGTCGCAGAACAAGAGCCCCTTCCTTCCACTGTTAAGCAAAGAAAACTCATCTGGTTTGGACATGTTTGTCGTCATGACTCCTTGCCGAAGTCCATCCTACAAGGAACAGTAGAAGGGCAACAACAAAGAGGAAGACCGAGAAAATCTTGGGTAGAGGATGGACAAAGCGACCGGTTTGTCAGCTGCGCTTGTGCGAAGACCGGTCAGGCTGGGGAACAATGGTTGCCACATCCACCGCATCACTCCAACGAACATCCACGACGCTCAAGGGTTGAGTGAGAGAGTGATATTCGGACAGGAGCCTCAGAATTGCCGTCTGATTTTAAAAACTGAAAATTAGCAGAAATTTTCTTCAATTTCAAACAGTCTATCTACAACAGAAGCCAGAAAAGCTTTGTCTTTTAATCAATTCATTAAATGATCTCACTCCCTTCTCTATAACATTTCAATTATTAATGATGATATGATGCACGCTTGGTACACGCAATTATCAAAAATTCGGGCGCCTCGCGCATTATACCAATATTCAGGGCACTATGCGCAAAAAATGAAGAAAATATTATGCGACTTTTGCATGCTGTTTTAATTACAAATTAGCTTTATAGCAGTAATTAGGTTTGTCATAGCCCTACACTGAAGCGCATGCAATAGAATTCGACTATTTTCAATACTGGAGAATGGTATGGAAGGTAAGTGTATCAAACGCCCTTACTGAAATGATCCAAAAAAATTTGTAAGCACTTATAGAATTTCACGTGTATGTGTAGTCTTAACAGAAAACGCGTTTTTCAACACGTAAAAAGTCATTAAAAGATATTTAAGTGCATTGCAAAAACATGGAAATCCGTAAGTCACAACAGATTATAACAAGGCATAGTAACTTTTCAACAACCATTCAACATCACAACCAGCGCGCTCAAGATTATAAATTAAATAGATTCTTTTGGAAACTTTCTTCACAATCTCTCGAAAATAAACATTCCATTTGAGATCACAAGAAATGATTACACACAAATAAGAAATGCAGTTCACACTGTCAATACAAACGTTATCACGAGCAACAACACTTGAAGTCACTAACGATTTTTTAGTGATGATGTCCATTGCTGAGGATTTTCATAAGTTAATAGGGAGCGCAACATCCCGTGCCCAACAGTTAATGTCATTCCATTCTTCTTGTAAAGAATCATCAGATGCACGTCTTAAAAAAATGCAATACCAAGATATCGTCTGCATATTTAATATAATATGAATTTGAAAAAGCAGGTGAAAGGCTGTCTGCAGCCAAAGCAAAAAGTATGGGTCCTGTAACACTGCCTTGGGGCACGCCGCTTGGCATATCAAACCACTCAGAATAGACGTCGTTAAACACAAAAGAGAATTATTACCTACTTTACGAAGCATGTCAGCTGAGAGAAAAATACGATTTTTTGAGGTCTATTTGAAACTACATGTAACTAAAATTAGACCTACATTAAATGCAGATATTTGTATATTCGAAGAACATTAATGCATCAACTCTTGCTGTACAACAGCTATTCAATCCACTCAGCTGATAAAGAAGTCAAGGTCATTCCAAACAGAGACTGAGTCATATGGACAGTAACTAGTTTTGATAACTGGGGGGGGGGGGGGGAATAAGCAAATAATCATTCTTTTTTAATGCAAAATAATGACATTTTCGGCTAGCGTCTACAAGCCATGTTCACGACAAATTAACAAAGATAGTTTAAGGACACTTGTAATCAAATATACAACAGCAATCAACGTAGCCGACCAATCAGATACTAGATGAATACTTGGGAGCATGCACAACGATCTCAACAGACATGAAAGCTGAACGATTGACAAGCGTGGCACATGCAACCAATAAAGGACAACAAGATAACTGACACCGCCCCATACTGATTAACGTTGCCGGAACAGGATATAAAAGGCAACCATTTACGGAAAGCAAGAAAGGAAACCAATCACAGAGATGCATAGAAAAAGTGATATATTGAAAAATACATATGATATATGAAGCAAAGCGAGAAAGAAATTCAAACAAAATAATTGAATAAACAAAACAGGCAAAACAATAAAACATAAATTGATTAAAAAATTGAAAAACAAATTAATCTAAAAAAATCATACAAAGTTGAAATTGTGAGATAATAAATGGCAAAATAAAATATAAAATACATATACGGAGTTCAAAAATTCCATCCCAGGCACGGTCCAGAGAGTGGAATACAAGATTCCCTCCACCCTGTCTGGTATGCAAAGCCTTCTCAAAAATTATTTTAACATAATTGCTTTCCCTATCGAAATTCCTCGCCCCATCCTCGTCTATAATGCGTCCCTATTGATGGATGTGCTGCGCAATCTCGGAGGTCGAAAAAATCGAAGTCGAAATCTCAAAAAATCTCAAAGTCGAAAAATTGCACTCAGCTTGTCTGTGCTCCTTGGGACGCCCTTCAAGCGTTCGAGCTGTCTCCCCCCACATAATTCCAGGAGCAATCTTAAGAACCCCATAAACAAAACCTCCGAGAAAGATCACTTGCAACTAGGCCCTTCCGCTTATCAAAATCAAGTTCATTCATAACCGCAGGATACAGGAAGAATAGAAATCGTGCACTCAATATTTTAAAACGTTCAGTCAGTATTAGGCTCACATGCTTTCGTCTTTGTATTGAGATGGACATGATACATGTACAAATTTTCAGATAACTGTCACTCAGAATTTGTTTTCAATTATTTTAGTTAAGCGCGTCGCATGTTGCCAATTGATTGTCAAAGTGCATTGCCCACCTTGAGGAAGTCATCATTACCAATTCCATTTTGGTATGATTGTCAATTACTTTTCACCACAAGCAACTTAAGGGAAATTTCAAAGACTATAAACATAGCAAAGTTTGCTTTGATACGAATACTTCGTCAAAATAAGCGAGGAACATTTCTAGAAACAACTTTCCTATCATTTAATGAAAGTGTGCAGAAAGTTCTATAATTTTATCATGTAATTTATAATTATTTTTCTTCATTCATGTCTCTATAACAAAGTAACGGCGATCAAGTGCCAACTACAGATATGGATACATGACCACTCGGTCTACATGCATGGATTTTACGGAGTTTTAATTAATTAGCGATATCTACAATGGCAAGGTTCCAGTGGAGTACTTGGTACTAATCTCGTCTTAGTCACACAATTGTGACAGGTGCAACAAATTAGTTGCATATAAATTTTCAAAAAGTAATTTAAATAAAATTACTTTTGCAATAATGACTACTAAACCAACTTCTGAAGTTTTTGATCTGCATTAGATCTGCACTTGAATAAATAATAGTTGTGTGACATTTATATTTCTATTACCTGAGCATGTCATAGTAAGTGCTTATCTTGATTCTTCTTCTTATCCCAACTCTGAATTTCGAATGTATTCGAATAACCTTCAGACATGACTCGTCTATTATCTCATAAAATGATAGTTCTGATTGAGTGTGACTGAGCAACTAAATTGATAAATAAAAACCAGTGGATGTCAGATCGATGACTTGACTTATATATAATGCTTGAAGATGGGTTTCCTTGTCTTGTGAAATTTCATGGTATTTGCATTATTTATTATTCATAATAATTGTAATTATCGTACTGAATTTGACTCTGCTTATATAATTGCATCCAAGTCAATGATACTTTCATAATCAGATTAAAGAATTTGTGTTATTCAGTTGAATTTAAGAATATGCTGTGAATGTCTCCTCTCCGCTAAAGTTCGAAAGATCGCTTCATCATGAACCATTTCATCATTATTCATTTTATCATCATCTTGATTAACAATGTAATGTTTTGCCTCAATGGATAATAAACGTCTGATTTCTGATATCCACTCTAGCTAGATTTACCTTCCTTGTTTGATCTAGCTGCTGGTTGTGAAACCGAATATTAATCTAATAAAATGATTATGAATCGCAGTTTAGAGCTGTTTCAGGTTCTGTATTTATCCATTCCTATAGTTTGTACATGTATTCGCATTTAAATTCTGATCAGTGATTATCAGAGAAATGTTTCGCACACAAACAAACATCAATCATCTATCTGGCTTTGAGGCAAAAATTAAATCAGGACATTCTCCTATTCTAAATGATACCCTAAGTTATGAACACAGTTCACAGTGCTATATTCATTAACAAAAGGCTGCTTACCATAGGTATGCCTCTTTAAGTTCTCTACATATCAGTGTGCAATTTGTATTTTAAGAGAACTATGATTGTCAGCGTTGGTCGAGTTGCAAACGTTGCTGACTTATAATGGACTTGGTGAAAATGAATGTCAAATTCATTGCGAGGATTCAAGTGTGAGGATATGAATATGGCAAGAGTGGGCATTTCTCCACACTAGTTAGTAAATTGTATAGAAAAATCAAGAGATAACATCTGCAGTTGAAAGAAAATCCTCAAGGTTAAAGATGATCCCAGTGAAAGACCGATAACATGCTCCACATGTTGAGAAAAACTTGATATTTGACTCTAATCCTTCATACTGGACGAGCGCAATAAATATTGTACATTTCATGTGAATACCAATAATGCCATTTTTAGTGACTGCATGTATTTTTTTAGTTTTTGATGTCATTCAATACCGGTACGCTTTAAACAGATTTTCATACGTTTGAAGCTTCCAAATTCTTCCACAACATTTATCAGACTTCTTTCTTTGAGAGTCAGACACCATCGCCGAAGTAAGGATTGCGCCGTTTAACTCTTGTGAACTCTCAGTTGACGAAGACAAGAATTTGATTAGATTATTTGCAAAGAGAAGTGAATCTGAGAGCATGAAAATTGATGTTTTTCGAAAGACGCAAAAACCAAAGCAATAATTCCGCACTTGTTACAACACAATCACGTACTTGCCACTACACGCCGTTTCAAAACATTTCCCTAGACAAGATAGATTGGTATAATTATCGAGAGACATGGGAGAAAAATCATCAACTAATTCCGTCGAAGGATGGAAATTATCGTCCCAATATAGACAAATTGATGACAATCAGATTTTCAACCAACATCAACAGGGCATATAAAAACAATAAATAACTTACCATTTACCAATTATGTACTACAAATTTGTACGTTAACATTTAATTTCCGTATTGATCAAGCCAACTTAGGAACAAAGCATGAAATAAGGTATTTTTGCTCTACTTATTAGCAAACACATAATAGTAGACTATCAGTAAATGAAGAATCTAAATCAAGCTTCTACAGACTCAGAGTAGATGTCGATGATTCCGGAGATCATCATCAACAAATTAAAACCCTGAGGACTTGAGAACTCACCTTCATGTACTTTCGTGTGTCGAATGTCGACATACTTTACCATGACTTTAATCTTTTTAGACACTACTTAATATCACATCTCTGAAAAGTCTCATAGGAATAGTTTCTTCCTGGATTTGTTTTTCCTGAGGTGAAATTTTTTCATCCTGTGCTTTTAATCCAATTTTTATATAATGAGACCTTAATTTCAGTAATAGTCACACAGATAGCTAATTGATGTTTGTCCAAGGTGTGAATGTGTCCAATTCCGGTTTGAAAGTCGTGAGATTGCTCATGACAATGTTTTCGTTGAACTGTGGCATGTCATGACTTCCAATTAAAATAGGCTATAACACACTTGAAGCTTTGTAAGAGAAGAGATTTTTAGAAACACCAGGTCTTTAGAGTCCAAATATTTTAAAAAAAGGCGATTGCACTCCGACATCAGGCTTCGATCGGAAATCGACTACGACTCCGGGGTTTGACAGGACATAGATTCATCGACTCCAACTCCGGCCTTAACAGGACCGATTCATCGACCCTGGACTTTGACAGGACATCGATCCGACTCCGGTCTTTGATGTAACATCAACTCCGACTCCGTGCTTTGATGGGACATCGGTGACTTGTTAAGAAAATGTAGCTTTACGGATCTCGGTTTGGTGGTGAGCAGGAAAAGGCTACGATGGTTAGGTCATTTGCGAAGATCAGAGGAAGGTATTCTAAACGGCGTTGGAGAGATGAAAATAGAAGGTCAAAGTTCAAAATGTAGAACGAAGAAAATGCGGAGACAATGTAACAATAAGCACTCAATCCACTGAAAATATAATAATCGCTTGTGATGAACAGGAAGGAGTGGAGGGAGAGTCATCAAAAGAAGTGACTTCCTGCGTTTTCAAAAATTGGGAAGTGGAAGAGTCCATGGAAACCTTACACAGCCCCTAGAACTCTTAATGCAGAATTTCTGGAATTACCTATGATGCTTGCATCATGAAAGAGAAAATTGCCGCACTTGACGATATCTAATGCATTCGGATGGAGAAGAAGTGGAGATGTCGTGTAATAAATGGGCATTTGAGTTCAGGAGCTAAAGCTTTGTGATAACACTAGACTAGAGATTATCTGTTTCCATAATTCCATTGCATCATAAATTTTGTTGTATTTTTATCGCATTCGCATCTCACCATTCCAATGCTTTATCTTAAAAAGACATTCTACAATAAATTGTCCATGCAGATATCCAAAACTTCATCAAGTTGCGGCGCCAAGTGAAGATTCCAAGGTACATGTAAATGCATAGACGCATCTCCAATCGTTGAAAGATCTTGACGATCAGAATCGATCTTCCCAAGAAGTGTAACTGACAAAGTCATCCTAAGATCTTGTAGAGATACCGCAATGTACCTAATTTGGTAGGTTGATGGATTCGTTGAATAAACAATATCTAACATGATAGCTGACATGTAAAGCTTGATCAGAAATTAAAAATTCAATCGCTTAGTGAGTGGTAAAATCATGGAAACTAGGAGAAGTAGGGAAATGGAAGGAATAATATGTTAACACTTTGCATGGTGAAGAATGTGGGTAAGTTGCAGTTGCACACTTTTAAACTTCAATGGTGATAACAGCTTCGGCTCATATGTTATTCCTGCCTCTGAATCTAAGCGATTGCAATTTTAAGTTGACAGTGTTTGTCGGTTAAAGATCAATTCGATGGCCAAAAGTTGCATTGTACGGGCATTTATTAGCTTAGATCCATGCCAAAATAACTAACTAATACGTCCGTATTTATTAATTTCAAAGATGTTCAAAAGGATTAAACAGAAATATATGATTTACAGTATATTCTGTCACAAAAGTATTATTTACTGGTCGAGCGAATTGAAGTGTACAGACCTGGCGGGCTTTCCCTCATCTGGCCTTGACTGCACCTGACAATTCAGATCGATTTGCAAGTCTCCTGACATGCCTTTAACACAGCAATGTGTTAGAGATCACGAATTTCTAAGAGTTAAGTCTAACTTAGTAAAGTATATCTGTGATTTCAAGTCGCATTCATCTCATTTAATTTGGCGGGGGTCTGATAAGGAGCCAGACATTTGAATTTTTATACATTAACATTCTGCAGGTTTTTTATGTTTCTGAGAATACTGATTCAGCAAGATAAAGAATAAAGATCTAGGAGATCTAATAGCAGCTATGCCAAAATAATGGCTAGTATATTTGCGCAGATCTGATGCATACAATCCCTCATCAATTGCATAATATTAAGGATACCGATTCGTTCCTGCAAATAAGGATTAGCTCAAAATATGAATTTACAATTTCTCATAAAAAGCTTCTCGTCTACACTGAAACCGTTTGTCGAAACAAGACATCTATCTTTAAGTGTCATGGTGACAAAACCGCGCAGAAATATCCTCGGGGACATTGTACGGCGTCTTGACGATGAAATCTATCATCTGAACTTTTATCTACATTTGTACTTTCTTCAGAAATTTATCAACGCGGCACTATTGACAAAAACCTGAAGGTATACCGACGGCAATTCGTCTTGTTCAGAAACAAATTACGAATCAATAATGAGACAACAGAAAATGACAACATCAGACAACAACACTGATATACTGAGCAATCAATACCTTTTCTCCAAGTTCCGTCTGACAGCAAGCGATAAAAGAAATAACGACAAGATAATAAATAAAAGTGTACGTACATAAAAAGTGGTCGAAAATTGTTCTACAATTCCTGTCACAGTCTCTGATAATAGCAACATAAGATTTTTCTTCATCCATTATTTCAAATAAAACATCGAATACACGTACCGTTTTCAGAATGAACTCACAACAAGAGTATTTCTTCATTAGAAAATTACCAAACCTATTCATGACCCAACCATTCCTTAACCACATAAACAAAAATGCAGTGACCAAAATTCTGCACGACGCAGGTGATACAAAACAGTTGCCTGTCAATGAATGAAAAGAAATAGCACAAAGACACGAGCTCCCCTTTTTCAATGAAATTAATTGAAGCCTGATTATTGAATAAAAGCATCCCCTTTCACGATAAAGAACGGCCCTTTCATCAGATATGAGCATTCAAGGACTCATGTTCTAGAATTTTCATTTATTCGCTCATTTTGATGGAATTCGTGTGCAATATATCAGCATAAAATGTGCTCCTGCTGACTTTCTCGTTAGTGTGCTAAACTTGCTTCTATCGCAAAAATTATATTAGTGAAGTGAAAACGAATACACTATCCAGGAGACCTGAAATACCATAAGAAGGGACAAATAAAAAAATGGTTTAATAAGAAAGAATGCAATAACAAGTCGACTATCAAAAATATCGTACTAAAACGGGAGTCCACTGTCCTGGAATATCGCTTAATTTAATGTGTTGTTGTTTTGATATGACCGCATTTTTAAATTAATTTGGATTCACATATGTTCATACATAAGTCGATATCACATACCAGTCGACGGTCAATTATTCAGTCAGTAATTATCAGTCGACCAGACCTTTTAAGTTTTATCAAATCAAGTTAAGAAAAACTCCCCGAAGATTGGTCGCAATATTTTCTCTAGTTAAAAGTCAAAGTGATAATGTGCATTTTAGACGGGTCTTCGACATCCTGCGCCTTTCATTGGTCAACGGTAACGGCAAAGATGCAACACTGAAGTTTATACTGAGAAATGTATAAGATATGTGAGAAATGTGAGTTATATTTATAAGTGCATTGACTATAAGTGATCGTCGAACTCTGAGGAGAGATTGTATCTGGAAGCTCGTGCCTTCTGCTAATTGTAGGTTTGAGATTTGTTATTTCTTTTGCTTCTGCTATTGCTGTGTCTCGAGTGTTGAACAGTTTATGAATAAAACCGACATGGAAACTCCCGATGCCACATGTCCTTGACAGGCGTATATCCATGTACATGTGTGCATCTCTAAAATGGTTGTAAAGCGCATTATTATTAGTTTTATCTTCAATGGCCTTCTTATGCTCTTTATGTCTAGTCTTTCCTGCAAAATCTTCTCCGCATTGACTACCCGGTTTTATCATGAGGAGAGCATTGAAAAGATCTATAGCAATAAGATCACCAGAGAATGCAAAAGATTTTTTTCTAGTGACAATGAGTTCATTGCAATTAATTGATATGAAAATGGTCTATAAACAACATTAATAGTCCATTATTCGATGTCACGATCGTGGTTGAACCTTTCAATAGTTTGAGTTCTCCTCGTTAGTTTTTATTTTTTGTTCATTTCAACAAGCTGAACACCAGTATCCATTGTCCTTACCATAGATAGAAGCGCAATTTTTACTTCAATGACTGAGTGAGATTATCTTTTCAATAATATGACAGCCAACCTTCAGAATGTGACAGTTACTCATCTGAAATCATTTCATGCCATGAATAAAAGATGACCATAAAACATATCAAGATTGCGTGTCGAAACTGTGGCAAAAATGCATTCAAACAAAAACTTGAAAAAGCTGAGAAAACTGAAAAAGAACCTTCAAACATTTGAAGAGGATAATATGTTGAATACTGAATAGACCGTTTAGGATAAGATCCAATTCACCTATGAAGCACTGATAGAGTATGACTCGAAAGTGCCCCTAGGAAGTTTGAAAAGTTACTAGCACTTGATGTCTGTCAGTGGGAGCGCACCACCAGCTCTCTTAAGGACAAACTGTAGGTTACATTAAATACTTCTTTTAGTAAAGTTATGTGCAATATGTAGGATTTCTTATGTGAATGTCACAGTTTCAAACGCTGATTATTAGAAACCTAAGTTGAAGATGTAAAATCGATTTATCAAATCTGACCTTGTCTTTTGACACCCGCGCACCACATCAAAGCGCAACCAAATGCTTGAATTCAACAGTCAAACGAGCAAGTGACGTTTAAGAAATATGCAGCTATTTCCCCTCCATCTATATAACAATATGAATACAAAATATATTCTCCAATGAAATGCAATTCGACAATATATGTTTCATTTACTGTTAAGGATAACAGATCGACCATCTACCTTTATTCAAGACTACGATAGCGAAAGGCTGCAAGTCCATTAACTTTATGATGTTCGGAACCAAAAATATATTTCGTCTTGGCGGGATATCTGAATTAAAATGAAATTAATGAACAATTCGAAAAATTGATTGCATAAATCCATGTACGCGCAGTTGAACAAAGCAATAAGAGATTTTAACACCGATAACCTAAGAATTCTGAAGACACTTGAAGTCGGCAAAATCCTAACAATTTTCAGTCAAAGCTGAAGACCTAGAGATGTAACATAAACCAAACTACAATACAAATATTTTCAACACGAATCTTGTGTAACTAAGGGAAATTCAAGATCATTCGCAACATCGAAAAAGGGTGGTTTGGCATTTACACATTGATGATTTGTACATTGATGATAATAGTAAACATTCCTCTATTCGAGAATATATGAGTGAGAAAATGTTACGGAATCACTGTCGAAGATGCCTGCAAACATTTTGTCATCCATTCAACAGAGGAAGCTCAAACCTGTCGAGAAAACAAAAAACCAAGCATTCCGAATATTTTATCGCCATTTATTTCAACCGGATGCCATAGTCATCATGAGAAAAAAGTAAAAGTTTGTACTACGAGAAAGAGACATCATAAATCATTCGTGCATGATGAGGAAGATCAGTCAATAGTGATGGTATTCGCTATTATTACGAACAAGGATACACAAACAAGGATTTTTTTATCAAGAATGATACAATATCAACTCATACTTTAAGAAATAGCGGTCATGATAATCGATCGATTTCGAGCTTATCAAAAACATATCGTCATGAGACAACAAAGAAGACAACAGCTAGAATATGATGACCAGTATGATGGTAAAAAGTCACTAAGAAATATTCAAAAACTGCAAAGTCTAAGGCATTCCTTCTTGAAAACGGAGAAGCTTGTATTCACACTATTAACACCAGTTCAACTACATGTAATTATCAAGGCTTACCTGGTCATGTCGTTGCATGAATATACTCGAACAGTTGCTTCCACATCATTATAAACATTGAATGTTGATAAAACATGATAGATGAAATGATTATGCTGGATCCACAAACACTTCCGCAAGATAAATTGCATTAGTGCATGTTGCGATGATGTGCTTTGGAAAGTGGAAAATATATACCATGTAAGTGTTCTGTTTAGTGTTGCTGATGCCCGTCATTGATAAATACTGTAACCGGCAATAAAAAATTGCCAACATTCTGTTTCCATTAATGATCCACAATTATAAAAAAAATGTCTGAATTATGAAATAAACTAGAATTACGCACCTTACCGAGGTGCATCGAAAGGTGTGAATTTCGATCAAATTGATATTTTACTGCATCACTCCAATTTTAAGTAATTCATTCTATCTTATATCTTAGTAACAGCAAACGCGGAAAGAAAAATATTTTTAGAATACAATCTAATTAACCAAGCTAAGATTAAATTTCTCAATTCTGGGCTTCTTGCTAATTCCGGATTTTTACTATATTTTAAACATGAAACCGCATGAAAATCAGGGTTATGTTATAAATTGCCGATGCACTTTTGCTCGTTAGAGGTATTATAATGCTGGTGAAGGTTGGAGATCCATTTGATTAATATTAGTACTAACAATATCAACATTGATGATCAAAATAGCAATAATGTAATAGGCATGGATACTAATCAGCCAGCAAATTATGCACAGGATTAATTTCTTGACCTAATTAATTGCAGCTTGAATCTCCTCGTTGAAATCGAAATTGAATTGAATTCCTCGAAGAAATTTTCATGAATAGAATTTATCGTCCGACTCTCATAGTAGGTGGATCTTAAGAGCATTTATACGGAGTGTCCGGTAACTGCGTGTTTACAATGAAGGTCTGTCGAACGTAGGGATGCGGAGTCCTATCATTTTCATAGGACTCCGACTCCGGCTTTTGATAGGACTGCGACTCCGACTCCGGGTGACAAGTATATGAAGCCTAGTTTTTTTAAAAAATAAACTGGCAACCTACATCATAGATCACTATAGGCTTGCCTGAACCCATTTTTAGTAATAATTGTTGCATCAATTATCAATCATTTTCGATGAAAGTTGATCAAATGTCGCTTTAAGTTGGATCCATGCAACTCGGCTCCTCCCATCTTGTTGATGTGTGCTTCACGCGGTTTTTCTCCAGTCTCTACCAGGCAGGAAAATCCCCATCCTTCTCCAAAATATATGAGTTCACTTTCGATTTTAATATGCACTGTAGAGGAGCCATTACAAACGATGAACGTGAGGGTAAGAGGTAATGTTCTCAAACAAACTAGTATTTCATTTTTGTCTCTGATGTGACCTTTGGTGCGTAGGTGTGATCGAGACTAGTAGGGCTTGTCTTCTCTACTATATCACCGAGTGAAGAGACAATCCTTTTGCACTATCACGGTTCATTCCCTCAACTATTACAAGCTTTACATGCACTGCTGTCTCTGTACTTTTGCTTGACGGAGAAAGTTGAGATCAAGACAGTGACAGCTATATGCACGAGAATAAATAATTTGTTTGTATTATGTTTCGGGTCTAGTTATAGGCCGGAGTCCGGAGTCCTATCATTCGATAGGATTCCGATTCCGACTCCAGCAAAAATGATAGGACTCCGGGACTCCGACTCCGCATCCCTGTGTCGAAGTATTGAATAGAATATAATATATTAATATATTGAATAGAATAAATTGGATTAATATATTGAATGAATAGAGAGAATAACAGCCATTAAGTCAATAAAAGACACCAACACCCTTCATTCCATGACAGCACTCGCCTGACCCAGGAATCGAACCGAAGTCCGCGGTGGAGACGAGTTCGCACTTCATCACTAGGCCACGCCGACAGTACTACGTATTATGTAAATTTGGCAAATGCCTTTTCAGAAAAAAAATTGTTTCCGATACTATCTAAAAAGCATGAAAGCGTCATTTCTTTTCTATTGGTGGATATTAAAACATTAAAAAATTGAAGATGCATTTTCTGTTGAAATAACCTTGCATTAATCAAAATTTTCAGTCAGTGGTATCTACGGTTTGCTTTTCGAATGTGCCAATAAAGCATAATAATTGTGCCAGCTTTAAATGTTTCATAAGGGAAATAAATTTTCCTACCTGTCATGTAGCTCTTAAATTTTGCATCAACACTCACACGTCACGCGAAAAATATTTTCATGAAACGCTTGCGTCCAAGACAAACTCAGGCACGAAGCCTCAACTCAAATACAGCTGATTCTGTTTTTGGTGGACTAATTTTCAAGTACATGTAGATTGGTTGAATTCCAATGGAAGGAAAATTTCAGTCCGTTGATCATTTTCCTTTGCATCTAGAATTAAGTGTCAACCCATTAACACTAGATTTGACTAGAAAGAATATTTATGCATTGTTAACTGCAAACATTTAGAAACTTTTATACGGCATATTTACCATATTAAAGTTTCCATGAAAGAAATGGTTTTAATGAGCTTATGTCATTTTTAAAGGGTTTGTGTCCAACAATAAAGACTTTTTGATTCATGCGTACAAAGTATTTGTAAGACCAATATTGGAATACAATTGTCAAATTTTTAGCCCTATTTTACAACGTGATATTTATTCCATCGAAAGAGTCCAACGATATTTCACTCGAAAAGTTTGTAAGCGTTCCAAAATTTCTTATGAAGACTATGATCACTGTTTAAGATTTATGACTTGATTTTTTGAAATCGAATGAATATTGGGTCTTCGTTCCGTATATGAAAGACGAAAATGTTAGATTTACATCTTTTTTTTCAAAGCGTATTATAACATAATTGAAACTGATGTTTGGAAATATTGTGCTTCACTTCATACCCCATACTCTACTAGAAGTTGTGCCAACAATCCGTGCCAAGTTTTGCCTTAATTCCTTCCTCACACAAAAACATTGCGCAATTATTTTTTCTATCGTGTTTTTCCTTTTTGGAACTTATTACCTGCTAAATGTGTTTGTACACCATCTTTTCAGCGTTTTAAAGCAATATTGAAATCAGAAATTATTCTTTATATTAGATAAATGTACTTTTTCTTCGCGTTCTTACGCAATCCTCCAAGCGCCTCCCGGGGCCATGGAGCGCGTTTTCTGTAAAATTGATGAATGTCAATTTTTGAAGAATAAATTGCTTATTGTTATTATTGATGATAAAGATTTTGTTCTTTAATCAACCAGAGTGTATATCTACATCCTTTGGATGCAAAATTGAGTTTCTCTTATGAAAGCATCCGGTCGTATGTGTATCATAAAGCTCCATTCATTTTTCTTTCATTTTCTTTCCCATTTTGACTATAATTCTTAAATTCATTCTTTTTGCTTTCACAAAAGTATTTTGTCTTCCTGTATGGGCTACTGCTGGTACTTGTATTACGTTACCTACATGTTTGCTCACATTTGCACTACGTTGCGTTAAAGTTAGAAGTATGTGTGACATTTTGACAAAAGGATGTAGTAATTTACGTAATCTGAATAGGGAAAAGGTTTGTAATAAAGTTCTAGCTGTACTCCTAAGACAATGATCACTTTGATGTAATATGACATAGGCCTTTTGATTAAATTGTAAGTTCGCTTTGAATCAATTTTGCGTCACTTTATCAAGTAATTATTAATTGCCATGCGACAAGTTTACTGACTTAGAATCCAAACATCTGGCTAGAATTGGTAGATTTTGATGCCTGAAACGGCTGTTTGACGAAAAGAATGTTCATTTTGTCATTTGACTGTACTGTATTTTTCCCCTTCGGAGACAGGATAATGTTCGCTAAAACCGAACAGTTTCCTTGTCATTTCTGTCAATCCACAATTGATGCCATAACTTCAAGACATAAGTAAAGGAAAAAGCACTGAAAAACGCGAGCTCAAGAATTGAAACAGAGAACGCGATCAAAAGAAGTACATAAAACTAGTTGGTGGCTTCTCCTTTTTTTGAAGATATGACATCAATTTTCTTAGAATTTTTATCAATTTCGACTTACAACCAAGAAGTGAATTGATATTTACGTGTATAAGTTTACAGTCACTTGAGACTTGAGAGGCTTTATGACCACTACAGGAGAAACGAATTTTGCCTCAAACGCTTCTGACTTTCCACGGAATTCTAAAGTATTTGGAATGGCCATCATTGTGATGAAAAACGAAGGTAGCTTAATTGATGGATGCTGTGGTGAATTTCTTGTTTTTTGCAACAGAAACATAGTTTTTCATCGCTTTTCTATGTAGAACTTGTTACAGCGTATATTTAACACCATGATTTCTATTTACTACATGTTCTGTTCAATGTTTTCCTGAAATTGGAAAAATAAGTTTGCTCTATTGAACGCTTTCGAAAAGTTCAGCAAATTTCAAGTCTTTTTATTTCTACAGAAAGCCCGGAGCGTTTTATGATTACACAAGTAAATTTGAATTGATGCTGTTAAACCAGTTTCTCTCTAAGTTATGTCCCGATGATAGCAATGTAATGTAAAATTGCTGAAATGTGTTGGCTAATCAAACAACGCTAAAAATTTAACAAGACCAAATATTTACTCCACCTCCTAAAAATAAAAATTATCTTTCTCGCGAAGCTTAAGGCACTTTTAGATGAATGGTCTGAGACTTAGAAGCTTCAGTTGGGCAATTTACAAACCCAGAAACAAAATGAATTGTTCAGTTTTAGCCCGCGTTAAATTCACAAAACATTTCCACCTCTACCCTGAGAAATTTGGATTTGAAATTAGAAAGGTCTTCCTGAGCCATCCTGTTTCATCTTGACTACATTCTCTCGACGAAATATACACTGAATCAAAAAAAACGGAAACCCCTGTTTGTCATATATAGGAACTTTGTTTTTAGTGTAAACTTATCTAGCACTTGTGTATTTTTTGATTGTCTCTGTTTGCTTACAATTCATAGCATTCAGTTAATCATGATGATCTTTCTACAATATCTAAGTTACTAGACAACAGTCACAGAGCTGCCTGATATACAGATTGCTTCATAAAAAATGGGTCACCCTTAAACATCGCCTTAACTTATACTTTGTCTAACTCCGCCAAACTTGAACGAATTTCTCTGAAATTTGGAAGATATGTCAGTTGTGCTTACTAATATCATTGTTGGAAATTTCAAGCATGAATATTGAGTTGTTTTCCTGTTATAGATAAAAAAGTAGTAGATAATTTGATCTTCATTTAGCAATGTTACACAAAATCATACCTCACTCTTATAAAATTACATTTGTTTCCTTTGTTATGAAATATGTTGTTCTACAAGCCAAAAGCTATCAAGCAAAACAAAAATAAAGAAAATCGGTCAATCAGAGCCAGTATAGCACCATTATTCATCAACAATAATGTAACTGCTACATGTGATTAACTGGACTTCATGTTCCATAGCTTCCTGACTTCGTTGCGGTGGTGTTAGAAGCACTCCTGATTGCTTTCAGCTAGAAATCTATCTCTTACCGGTTGAAAACAATACAAAGCACAAATGAACAATAACGAGATCGCATTCACAAAAGGCAAAGTGTCAGCCTTGCTAGAACTAGGGTTTTCTTTGCGAGCTACAAGTAAGCGACTAAATGTCCCTTACACAAATGTGCATCGATGGCATAATGATGATTTTCGACTCTGTCGTAAAGAGGGCTCTGGCCGTCCACGGAAAACATCCAAACGTAGAGACCGCCTAATTTTGAGATTTGTTAAAGTTGATCCAAGTCTCTCGTTAACTGAGATGGCTGCACTAGACTCGTCTATTTCTAAGTCCACTATTCGTAGAAGACTTATTGAGTCGAATTTCAAGAGCTGTAAGAGGCCCTCTCAGATCGAATTATCAGATCAGCATACAAAAAGACGTCTCAGATGGGCAATGAGTCATTGTCACTGGCGAAATCAATGGGATCGGGTTGTCTGGTCTGATGAGGCATCAGTCCGTCTGAAGGATAGTGATGGTCGATTGAGATTATGGATAAAATCTGATCAGGAAATTCCGAGACATTTACATCGTCCCCGGGTACAAGGTGGTGCGACTCTACTGATTTGGGCTGGCATT
Organism: Prostheceraeus crozeri; assembly: GCA_907163375.1. Lineage (NCBI taxonomy): Eukaryota > Metazoa > Platyhelminthes > Polycladida > Euryleptidae > Prostheceraeus > Prostheceraeus crozeri. The sequence continues at coordinate 28,927 of CAJQUW010001686.1, read as the reverse complement.
TGAACCAATGGCCGCTCTGAACTTCACATACAGCAAGGAACCATGAATTCTGAACGCTATGTGAATGTTTTACGAATGAACATTGGCCAAATGACAGATCAACTTGGTGATCCATCGACTTGGTTATTTATGGATGATAATACTACGTGTCACAGGAGTAGTAGAGTCAACTTATGCAAGTCTCAATTAGGGCTTAGGACATTATCTTGGCCAGCTCGTTCTCCTGATCTGAATCCCATAGAAAATGTATGGAGTATTCTAAAACGTAACGTTCGTCGTTAGTAGTAAGGAAGTGACAAACACCAGATAGCGCAAGATGGCCGCCATCGCTGACTCCCCCCCCCTCCCCCTCCCCCTCCCCTCCCCCTCCCCCCTCCCCCTCCCCCTCCCCCTCCCCTCCCCCCCCTCTGGAACGGCAGAGTGTCGTGGTCGGCCGCCGTGGTGCTTTGGGTCTGAGTGTCGTGGTGGACTTGGGCGACCGCCAGGATTAGTCTTGAGGCTATAGTGTGTGATGTTTTTCGTGCTGAATGTTGGGTTGTAAAATGGGTTGTTTCGAGTGGAAGGAGTGGTCGGATGAGAAAACGGAGGTCGGATTCGTGTTCAGCGTGAAATTCTGCATCGGTAGGGTGAGTTTCAAGGCAATCGGTGAGAAAAAATTTTCAACATTTTTCGAAAAACGACAGAGTTAGAATTTGGGACGTTTTGGTGTGTAGCGTCCAAACGAAGCATCGGATGAGAAAACGGAGGCCAGATTCGGATTCAGCGTGAAATTCTGCATCGGTATGGTGAGTTTCAAGTCAATCGGAGAGAAAAATTTTCACTGACCTCCCCCCCCCTGGACAGCTTGCTTCGATTTTGGCTTCCAGTGGATGGATTTTGTCGTGCGATAGCTCGTTTGAAAGCTAAGAGTGAGACAAATTCACTGAAAGAATCGGCTTGTTCCTATCTGTCTTCGTTTAGATGTGAGACGCCATTTAAGATTTTGGGACATTGGCGAAAAACGACAGAGTTAGAATTTGGGACGTTTTGGGCTGTAGCTTCAAAACGAAGGCTCGGATGGGAAAACGGATTTCAGATTTGGAATCAGCGTGAAATTCTTTATCTGTATGGTGAGTTTCAAGTCAATCGGAGAGAAAAAATTTTCAACATTTTTCGAAAAAACGACAGAGTTAGAATTTGGGACGTTTTGGTGTGTAGCGCCCAAACGAAGCATCGGATGAGAAAACGGAGGCCAGATTCGGAATCTACGTGAAATTTTGGGTTAGGAAGGATGTTTCCAGCGAAATCGGAGAGAAAAAATTTTCTGCTGACGTCCCCCCCCCTCTCTGGACAGCTTGCTTCGATTTTGGCTTCCAGTGGATGGATTTTGTCGTGCGATAGCTCGTTTGAAAGCTAAGAGTGAGACAAGTTCAGTGAAAGAATCGGCTTGTTCCTATCTGTCTTCGTTCAAAAGTTAGAGCGGTTACAAGATTTTAGGTCGGAGCTCGCTTACCTGAAAAAATCCTAAGTGTCAGAGTGACTTTGTATGGGTAAAATTTTGAAAATTTTCCAAAGTGTGGAATTTCGACCTGGGACCGTCACCAAAACATTTTTCATCAAATTCTGAAATTTCACTGACCTCCCCCCCCCTCTGGACAGCTTGCTTCGATTTTGGCTTCCAGTGGATGGATTTTGTCGTGCGATAGCTCGTTTGAAAGCTAAGAGTGAGACAAGTTCAGTGAAAGAATCGGCTTGTTCCTATCTGTCTTCGTTCAAAAGTTAGAGCGGTTACAAGATTTTAGGTCGGAGCTCGCTTACCTGAAAAAATCCTAAGTGTCAGAGTGACTTTGTATGGGTAAAATTTTGAAAATTTTCCAAAGTGTGGAATTTCGACCTGAGACCGTCACCAAAACATTTTTCATCAAATTCTGAAATTTCACTGACGTCCCCCCCCCCTCGGGAGAGCTTGCTTCGATTTTGGCTTCCAGTGGACGGATTTTGTCGTGCAATTGCTCGTTTGAAAGCTAAGAGTAAGACAAATTCAGTGAAAGAATCGGCTTGTTCCTATCTGTCTTCGTTTAGATGTGAGACGCCATTTAAGATTTTGGGACATTGGCGAAAAACGACAGAGTTAGAATTTGGGACGTTTTGGGCTGTAGCTTCAAAACGAAGGCTCGGATGGGTAAACGGAGGTCAGATTTGGAATCAGCTTGATGTTATTGCCCAATGAGGATCATCATCCAATGAGAATCAAGCATTTCTGTATAAATAGCGAGCCTTCCACAGTGAGAATCATTCCATCGTTGAATCATACGAGTGACGGACGCACATTTTCTCTCTCTAGTTCCCTGTTCTATTATCCAACTAAAATGGTAAGTCGCTACTTCCCTCCCTCTCCTCCCTTGAACGTAAACTTAATACAATCTTTTTTCATTTTCAGGCATCTACTCCATCTGCTGCACTAGTAGGACAAAATGGCGCTCAAACGATACAAGGTTCGCTACGGTCAGATCATCTACAACTGAGGCCAGTGGAAGAAACATCCAAGGTACATAATCCTACACCGCTTCAGCGTAAATTTAAACAAGCCTTGCGTTATGATAATCATAGCGTAGTACTCCAAACGGGAATGCTCCCTTCCACGGATGTCAAGATAATGCACAATCAGTATGGGGACTACATACTGATCCCCGTGAGTCCGTACATTCGCCACCAACTTGATATTATTGAGGAGTACGTGACATTAAATATGGACATTCCTACTCCTCTTGCTCAAGAGTGGAAGGCGAGAGATGACAAGGATACTCCCTATAGAAAGATTTGGGATGGTAATCACATTTGCCTACCGGTATCACATTGGTGTACTTACTATAAGAAGGATGGAGATCAGTCAATACCCATCAGATGCGATGAGCTCGGAGAAGGTACTTGGGATATCCTTTTCAAAGTGAATGGGCTATATTATGGTCGACACAAAGATAATAAAATAGCCTCTCTCTCCATGCATATGGAATCCATCCTATATATTCCGAAACCACCCAACGTGGACGACATAATTGATCAAATCCTTAACAGCAGTGGTACGAAGCGCAAGTCGGAGAAGAATGCTACATCAAAACGCAAATCAAAGAAGGAGAATTGCTAGTCCTTTCCTAACTCTACCCTATGACAATTCGCTTATGTGCTTTGAGTGTCGTAGACGTGGTCTTATTAGATACATTTTACTTCTTCGTTGCCATCATATCATTTGTGTATTTTGTCGTGAAAAGCATCGATGTAATTCTTCATTTTGTAATATGTTATAGAACGTTTCCTTAGATGTGTAATTTTCCGTTTTAGGCTTCTATCATCATTTTTATGGATTGTGAGGGTGAACCTGTACAGGAGCTCAGTGCTATTGCTATGAACAATTGGACATATCAGATTGTTAGTGTCTATCATCATCATGCCAACTGCGATCCCAATGTTGATCAATGGGCGAGAAAACACATTCATGGACTTAATCTGAAATATTTGCAAGACTATGGCTTTTCTTGTGAAAGTGCTCTTCTTATTGACTTTAAACGATGGTTAGCTGCTTTCAATGTTATACGCATCTTTTGTAATAATCCTGGTAAGGAGAGGAAAGTATTTCCCAATCTAATCATTGATGATATTTTGCTCCCGCCTTGGGATAGTAGAGTGAATCAACATTATCATGAAGTTACGAAACGTTTTAAGGATTTGTGTGTTCCTATTTTGTCTGTTCGTTGTAGTAGCTACGTTCATAACCAATGCTTCTTTCCTCCTTACCTCAACACTGCCAAAGTCCTGTATGGTTATCATTGCTCGCTATATGATAGTTATCAGCTGTATCTATTTTATCTCTTTCAAACCATTGATTTATAATGCATGCTTGTTACCGTTATTCAATAAATGTTACTATGAGAAGAGTTGTTGTTTTCATGCAATGGATGGGTTAGTTAAAGGGCGATCATGTCTTTCTCAAACGACTGCGGAACATTACGTTTTCATAGGCAAAGTTTAAAAGGAGCTGTTCAAGATTATGTGATAAATTTTCATAAAGATGAGACCGACATCGAAGCAGTGGTCGATGATGCTAGCACTCTATTTCTAGAGTTAATGAATACATTCTCTGATAGCATTGTCATGGCGCGATTAGTTGCGAAAATTAAGTTTAGTCATTTTGGAAAGGAAGAGGTGGAAAGTCGCTCTTTCCATTTTGCTTCTTATTCAATGGAAGTGGTAGATCACCCCGAAGAATTTTTTAAAAGACATATGATAAAAATTGCTGAACGTCTTAACGCATTTAACCATCATGGTAGCAGTCTAGTGATTGAAGCGATTTCAGATATTCACATTCAACTTTCCATAAAGAAAAATTGAAAATGCAGTGGTACTTGATTGTAGCACAACTGGTTTTCGAGCTATGTCTGCTCACTCTCGAAGTATATTCCTTCTGTACATGCGTCTATTATTTAGAAAAGGCTAGCAAATTCATATCTTCAAAAAGACTTGCTATAGACATCAGTAACGGTGAAACTATGTGTTGCGATGTATGTAAGCGAAAGGATGGAAATGAAAAGCGCATCTTCAAGAGATGTAAGCATGCTTTTTGTCAACGCTGTTTCATACGTAATTGCATTCAACTTTGCCAATGTAACCACTGTGACATTGCTCATTTCGAGTGTCACTTATGTCGCAATAGTTAGTGCCTATGCAAATGTGGTAAAGATAGGTTTTAGCAAAGACTAACACGGAAAATGGCGAAACGTAAAAGTCAAAAGTTTTCTTCAGCCATTCAAGCTCTCCGACGAATGAAAGCAAATCAGCGATACAATGCTATACGACATGCTAACGATAAATTCATTTGTGAAATTATTTCTCATGTGAGGAAGTTGAGGACGAAGAAATTAGCGCCAAAACAACGAAAGTTACTTAAGCGATATGCTACGAAATTGCGTTTCATCTCCAATCCTAAAGTCGCCCTTCAAAGAAAGAGGAAAACTCTAACACAAAAGGGCGGTTTCCTTTCAGCAATACTTCCAATGATAGCTCCTGCCGTGGGCAACCTATTGGGAAATATCTTTGGCTCTAAGCGTTAATTATGCAAATGTTGAGTCTCAAAGTAATAAAATGGATTTCAGACTTCAATGTGATAAAGTTCTGACTGTATCAGGTCCATCTCATGCAGGTAAAACTGTTTTCACGCTGAATTTATTGGATAAAAGAAGGGAGTTGTTTAAGGAACCTATCAATCGAGTGATTTGGTGTTATGGTATTTATCAACCGTCGCTGTTTCAGGAATTGCAAAGTCGCAACTTTATTCGACATGAAGGAATTATTCCAGTGGATAAACTTCAGTCTAATGATGTTGTTGTATTGGATGATTTATTAAAAGAAAGTAAGAATTCAAAAGATGTTACAGATATGTTCACTCGCGCAGCACACCATAAAAGGTGTTTTATCATCTATATTACACAAAATTTGTTTCCTGATGGAAAAGAAGCTCGTACACGAAACCTGAATACACACTATTATGCTATTTTCAAGAATCCGCGAGATAAAAGTCAATTTGAAATTTTAGCGCGACAAGTTGCACCCAGAGGATCAAAAGCCTTAATTGAAATTTTTCAAGCAGCTACTGAAAAACCATACGGTTACTTATTCATTGACTTTACGCAAGAGTGTCCGGAAGAATTTAGATTTCGAAGTGATATTTTGAAAACTCCCATGATTATCTACAAACTATGAGTTCTTATTCTCGCATGATTGTTATTCCTCAGGATGAATATGTACAATTGACTGCCATGCAGCAAGTAAAGCAACCTCTTGCAAATCAAATGTATAGGAAAGAAATAGATTATCAGCAAAATGTTCACATCAAAGATCCACATCGTGCTGTATTATTACAATCGGAAACTGTTGAGCAATTGAAAAACTTGAAGAATAAGATGCGTGACTCTGTATCGACTGCTACACCTTTAGCATCTCGCGCACATGCCATATCTCTTTTCAACAGTATTGAACCCCATCTCAATGTAAATGATAGAGGAGAAATCATTACAGATGAAAATAAAGTGATTGATGCTTCACGTTATGAAGACTTGATTCAGTATGCAACACGTAGAAAGCGCCGTCAGGGCTATGTTCCACCTGGTTGGTCATACTTTCTTAAACTATTGAAAAAGCATAATGTGCCAAAATTTGCTTTAAATAATGAGACATTGAAAGAACTTGATTCAACAGTGGCTACTACTCCAATGCTTCAGGCGATGAAAATGCCAACAAATTGGTTTAAGACGTCACCTGCTACATCCCCTCCCACACTCACTAAGCAAACAAGAGGAAGAACTCGACGTAGATCTACATCATCACTAAAACTGGTAAAAGGAAAACGTAAAACAGCTCCTTCTAGGAAATACATGTTCTCAGACTATTAATATGAAGCAGATGTGTTGCTTGCCATGTAATGAGCCGCCAGAGGTGAATGTCGTTGTCACTTGCACTTGCTGCGCCAGCTCTCATAATGAAACCCCTAAGCAATGTGAACACGATCGCAAAACCGCTAAAGCTAAATGCTGCAGTTGTTGTAAATGTAGAAAGGCAAGAAAACAAAAAGATGAGAAGGAGGAAAAAGAGTCAGCCGTCATCGACTGAACGTTTGAAGTCAATCTATTATGATGTAAAACATCCGGCAGGATTTGCATCTATCAAGAAATTATCAAAAGCGAGTGGTCTTCCACAATCACAAGTGAAACGATGGTTAAAGGGTCAGGCTACCTATACACTCCACAAACAAGCGAAAAAGAAGTACCGCACCCGCCATTATATTGTTCATGACATCGATGAACAGTGGCAAGCAGATTTGTGCGATGTTGCCTCCATTTCAAAACATAACTCGGGCAATAATTTTATTTTAACCGTCATTGATATTTTCTCGCGTTATGCGTGGGCTCAACCTTTAAAAACTAAAGAAGGGAAAGGAGTAGCAAAAGCATTCCAAACAATTTTTCGAGAAGGTCGCATTCCAAAAAGAATTCAGAGTGATCAAGGAAAAGAGTTTGAAAATCAGCATGTGACAAGATTATTTGAGAGGCATGACATTGAGTTGTTTAGTGTAAAGAGCGCTTATAAAGCTGCACTCGTTGAACGTTTTAATCGCACATTAAAAAATCGCTTGTGGCGACATTTTACTGCCAACTTGACACAAAATTGGACAAAGGTTCTACAAGATACACTCCATGCCTACAATCACTCTATCCATCGTTCTATTGGACTCAGACCAGTAGATGTAAATGCTGACAATGTAGATAAAGTGCGCGAATCATTTCAACGTAAACGCACTCATGTGAAAAGTGATGTGAAAATTGGCGATAAAGTTCGTATCTCGAAAGTGAAAAGTGTTTTTGCTAAAGGGTACCTTCCGAATTGGACAGAGGAGGTATTTACAGTATCAAGGATTAATCAAAAAGACTCTCCGACCACCTACAAGTTGAAAGATTACGATAATGAAGAAATTGAGGGTAGCTTTTACCGCGATGAGATTGAGGTAGTCACTGAAAGTGAAACATATTTGGTAGAGAAAATCATTCGATGTAAAAAATGGCAAGGTGAAGAATGGTGTCTTGTTAAATGGACTGGTTATCCTTCAAGTATGAACTCTTGGATGCGTCGTGCCGACATCTTTCATCTAAGTGATCGACAGTGATTCATGCAAAGTTGTAACTAACAATGTTTAGGGTTTGAGCTATGAATCCAACTGCCTCATTTTATTCACGACCCTCCTATGTAAGTGGCGGAGGACAAATTTACATCGGTGCTCGCCGCCAACGTGGAGGAAGCATACTTGGTGCACTGAAATCTGTTGTAGCACCTCTCATATCCAATGTCGGTAGATCTTTAAAACGAAATGTTTTAAGTAATGCCGTTGGCTTTGCTGGTGATGTTGCTAGTGATCTTTCCAGAGGTAGAAGTTTTAAGAGCAGTTTGTTGAATCGTGGGAAGGAACGCGGTTTAAAAACATTGAAGCAGACCATTGCTGGTGTTACTCAAGGAAAGAAATCACCTAAACGAATGAATAAAGGAAGGAGGAAACATCGCGGAGCTGGTAAGGTGCGATCTTCAGTCAAAAGGCATTCACGCAAACGTCGCAGAGGCTCTAATCATTCATCAGGCGCTAAACGACGACGCTGCTATAACTTCTAATCATGGAGTGTAAAACTTCCGGTTTTTGTTTGTTCGATCAACAAGCCATACAGACAGATATTCTTAGTTCAAGTATTGTAGATTATCATCCTCGAACAGCTGAGAATGCTGGCCCCATTGAATTTGTTATTCCTGGTGGTAGTGATGACTACATAGATTTGAGTTATGCGATGCTTGATTTGAGGTTTAGAATTCAGCAAGCAGATGGAACTGCTATTGACGATGCACATAAAGTTGGACTGAACAATTTACCATTGACTACATTACTTCGTGATGTTTCTCTAACGATTGGAGAGCAGCAGGTGGAAGGTGGTCAAAGCGATTATCCCTATAAATCATATTTCAATCATGTATCACAGTTTCATCCAGCAGCACAAAAAAGTCATATGGAAGCCATGGGATGGTACAGAGATGAAGCAGGAAAATTTGATGTTGAAACAAACAGTGGCTTTGTAAAGCGATCTGCTATGATTAAAGATAGTAGAGTATGTCAGCTATATGGTCCGCTGAATTTAGACTTCTTTAGACAGTCAAAGTTTTTACTGTGTAATACCAGCATGCGACTCAAGCTGACATTGAATAAGCCTGAATTTGCGCTGAATGCATTTGCTAAAGTTGACAATTTTAGAATTCATGTGGAAGATATTGCACTTTACATTCGTCGAGTAGTACCGAATCCAAGTGTCATTAGAGGGCATGCTGAAGGTCTTAACCGCCAAAATGCCATTTACCCCGTTCAGCATACAAAGCTTCTCACCTTTACAATTCCGAAAGATCAAAAGAGTTTCATGAAAGATGGCCTCTTTCCATCGGAAGCGCCGAAGCTCCTCATGGTGGCAATGGTTGAAAATGATGCATTTAATGGTAATATAAAGAAGAATCCTTTCAATTTTAAACACAATCAGTTAAGTGAAATTGCTTTACGTGTTAATGGTGTGAGCCATCCTGGTCCACCCTACAAACCAGATTTTGCTTCGGATCAATTTATGCGCAGTTATGTTGATTTTATGGATGTTTTTGGCTTTTACAATACGGATGATACCAACGGACTGACTATGAAAGAGTTTAAGAGTGGATATACTATTTATGCATTTGATTTGACTGCTGACAGCGATATTAGTGCACCCTATCGTCAAGCGAACGTGCCTCATAATATTCGTTTGGATTTGACGTTCAAAAGAACACTACCTGAGACGATCAATGTATTAATTTATGCAGTCTTCGATTCAAATATTGAAATTACAAAGTATCGTGACGTGATTCTTCAGTATAATCGTTAATGAGTTGGTTGACTGCTGACGATATTAAGACTAAAGTGCAGCGTAATGCAGACGAAGCGACGTTGAAAGCTTTCGATAATGTCTATTCACTCGATACCTTACCACCTGCAGTAAATCACTATCCCATCTTTATTGTGCTAAACACTCATTCACAGAATTTAGGCGGTGAGCATTGGAAAGCGATCTTTATTGGAGAAGACCGACGTGGTGAACTATTTGACTCTCTTGCTCAACCTCCAAATATACCAACACAGCAGTGGTTGAGAAAACATACGCGTCAATATCAGCGAAATGAACGCATACTACAACATCCACTTTCATCAACGTGTGGTGCTTTTGTACTGTACTTCATCTTAAAACGTTTACATGTATCTCGATTTGCATCTGTTATTCAAAACTTTTCATGTAATCCATCCTCTAATGAAAAAATGATTTGTAAGTTCTATCATGATTTGAATCAAAAACATCATGTTGGAAAAATTGTTTTTTATTTTACAATCCGCTGGGTACGTACATACTCAATGAGATAGTCTAGGATCATATTTGCTTGTTCATGAGATTTTAGTCCAGTAATGATCACTTTACTATTATGAAAGATTGCCACATGCACAGGTAACCAACAACTAATGAGAGCTGCAGGAAAAAGTTCGGGTTCATAACACAAACTGTAACTGCTGGTACGAATCTTCAAAAATGATAGACTGTCACTCAATTGAGTAGAGATCACCATATTGTCCACAGTCAGATTCGACATCACACACCTCTCCCTCTTCCATATCCGACGTAGTAGTCTTTGTAGCTCTAAGCGCATTGACTGCGCCGATGAATGAGAAAGGGCGCCGAGAATCTGTACAGTCCCATTTGGGAAGAGTTGAAGATTCCGTGAATTGTTCATCTTCACCACTAACATTTGAGGACGGCCCGGGTAATACTTGCTGTTTGGAAGCTGTTGGTGTAATGTTGTGAGATCGATTTTGGTGTAGAGTCTGAAGCGACGGAGAATGTTGACGATGGTGTAGCGATGGCGCTTCATGATGAAAGAATGAGTAAATTGAGCGATGTACCTTCCTTTTATACTTTTCCCAACTACCTTGATGAAATGTGAAGTTAGTATGCAGTTGGGAATGATAGAGTTGAATTCGCCGATTGTTGACGCGCAGCCAGATGCGATTTCCAATACGTGAATGTCTTTTCATATAGAAGTATTTCAAGTCCTTCATGATATGATGTAGAGATTGAAAATGACGATAAGATAAAGCAAACTCTCTTCTCACATTTCCAGTTGAATCTTTGAAATAGACGTTTCGATCATGATCCGTTTCAATACGTTGTAGGGAATCCAATTTCCAACTCATGATGTGTGGTAGTCATGTCTGATTAAGATTTGCATAGTAGGGCGATGAACTCACGACGAATAAATGTCATGATGGAGCGATGTATGTATCTTCTATACTTCTCCCAATTGTATTTGCGAAATGAGAAACAGTTTGCGGAATGAGAATGGTAGATTTGAATTTCATTTCTGTAATGTTGAAGCCAAACTTGATCACCCAAGGAGATGAATCTTAATGTTTCAAAATATTCCAAATCCCTCATGATATCATTGAGGTTGACAAATTGTCGCCATGTTAATGTAATTCCTCTTGATGTATGACCATGAGAATTTTTGAAATGTACGTTTCCATCACGATCAACTCTGATATATTGTAGAGAGTCCAAAATCCAAGTCTTCATGATGTTATGCAAAGTTGCAGATTAGCAATATAAAAATGTCGTTTTATCATATTTTGCTTAGCAATGCGGCTACAAAGAGATTTACTAGCAATCGAGCCGCACTCTTTTCTACTCCCATTGATCATGCACAACAGCTAAATGGAAATTGGGAAGTGGGTGTCACTCAACTTGTTTATAGCAACTGTGTCTATACTTTTGATCATGAGGTGATGACTATTAATATGAGGCGTACAGCTGCTTATCAATGTGAAAAGGGGTGCCGAGTATACATTCCACAGTGGCCAAAGAAAGATCTCTTATCATGTAAAAAGTTTATATATGATTTCTTGAATAAAGCGTGTAAACATATTGTCCAATTTACTCCGCACAATGATGATTATAATTATGTACATCATGTAGTTGAGAAAGATTGGATTGTTGGTTTAAGTCCAAGTTTAAGAAATGATTTAGGCTACCTCGCTAGCGCCTTAACAAGCTATGATAATTTTAACGTTAATTACCACATAAGTGGTCATAAACAGTTAATATATCGAGAGGAAGCTTATTATGTAGATCTTATTCCAAGAAATGAGAAGACGTTGGTGAAGAAGATTGTGATTAAACCAAGAAAGACAAACATGACTCCTGAAACATTATTGAAGAAATTTAATTATCTCCTTCGAGTTGATGGTAAACAAGTGGCAACATTGACTTATATCAAATCATCTAATCATATTGCAATAAGCAAATTAAATGATGATGATCTAGTATTAGTTTGTTCAAAAGATTTTCATCAGTTCTTACGACATCGTTCTGCAGCTGTTCATGGAAAATCTGATATGCAACATTTACCATGTGAAAGGTCAAATCAATTTGATACAGAATGGGCCGTATCTTTATACAGAAAGTGTGTAGAGCCTTTTGGTGGTTTCTTACATGAAACAAGAGTGTTGATGCCTCGCATTATTACTTCGGTTAAATTGGTTGTAGATTATTTAAATGAAGTGATTAATGAGCAACATATTTCATTTTCTGAAAAAGAAGGTACTTTGTCTCTCACTATAAATGGAAAAGGTATTGAACTAATTATGGATAAAACTCTAATGGACATTTTGGGTTTTGATCAAAATATCTTTAAAAGTGGTACTGTAACCAAAGCTAGCGCAGACATGTCGCTATCGCGTCGTATTAACTATTTTCAGATATATTCCAATATTGGTGAAGATGTACGTGTGGGAGATGTTGAAGCTCCATTGCTAGCAATGATACCATACCAGCCAAAAAGCTGCAGTATTTTATCTGAGCATACTTTCAAGAAAGTGCATTATACAAAGCTGAAATCAAACTACATCCCACAAATTGATATTGCCATTTATGATGATGCTGGTGCGTTGATTCCTTTTCATAAAGATGCTGTGACAAGTATTACACTCCATTTCCGAATGAAGAGTTAATGCAAAAGTATGCTAATATATTTTTCCAATGTGAATAATATGGAAAGTGAAAATAAGGACTCGTTTCTAATCTACTTGCCCAGTAATGCTTCTATGAATAAATTTCCCAAAAATAAACCATCAGACTATCGAGTAGAATTAAATCGGCCACTGCATTTAGAAGGTGAATGGGAAGTTGGCGTTTCTAGTATTTGCTATGATAGCAATATTCAGAATGTGAATGATTTGGAAGAAATGATATTGACTCCTCGCACCCATGATGGAATAACGATGAATAATGCATTTCAGTTCCCATACAATTTAACATCAGATGGAAAGTGGAACTATGAATGGATTCAGATAAAATCAGATTCTTATGAGCCATTTGGGAATGAGAAAATTATTAAGGCATTCAACAGTGGTAATACTTCCATCATGAAGAATAAAAATCAGAAAGCTTATGAGTTTACTATCTATCATTGGAGTGGGAGACAGTTCCTCCGCTTTCATTCTTTTACTAAAGGTCTTACGCTGAGGTTGGATAGTGAATTCTATCCACATCTTGGTTTTGGTCATGGACTACATCTAACGTCAATTGCTACTGCAAATGTTAAAAAAGTTTATTCAACTCGAATCAACAAATTTCATTATAGATTTAAAATATTTGATGAAGATGTTGTAGAATGCGAAGAACGCATCATTTTGAAAAAGCGTGGTGTTCAACCTTTATCACTTATTGAGTTAGTAAAACGATGGAATGAGACTGTGGGTAAGAAGTATGGAGAGAAAATTATGGCGGACAAAAATAAGTTGGTTATTCAGAAATATAATGACAAACTTACAGTTTATTTCTCTCCAACCTTGCGTCATTTTGTAAGACATTATACGCCTATTATTGGAAGCGGTGTGGTGTATGGTTCTCATGAATATCACACTAAAGCTGATTCAGTTAATGATGAATGGTGGGTGGACATCTATGGCGATCGCATCAAGAAAATTTACCAGTCTTATGAAGAATCTAAAGTTGCTATCAATATAATGCCGCGTCTATATCATACAGTTGAAAGCTTCATTCATGTAGTAAATCCTTATATACAACAGAAGTTGAAGCATGTGATGAAAAGTAAATATGATGCAAAGACACACCACATTTCGTTTTCAATTGAAAATCAACGCGTTGTTCTGAAACTGGGTGATGACATTCAATGTCAATTGAGTAAAAATTTGAAAAAACTCTTTGGTTTTTCAATGCTACAAACTGTGTTTGCTGCTGCGCATACGATTGGTATAGAAACACCAATGACACTTGATAAACATGAACAGCACCTTTACATTCAAAGTGATTTGATTCTACCTATTTCTGTTGGTGAGAAAAAAGAATACATTTTACGTGATTTCATTCATGATAAAGACGCTTCATATGGAATAGTCGAGAAGATGTTTGAATCTATTTTCTATCATCCCGTCGTCAAACAAACTATACCCTCTATTGCTATCAAAATTACCAATGGTTTACAAGAGTGCATCCATGTGAAAGATACTAAATCCCTCATAACGTTAGTGTTTCGGAAAACAAAGTGAAGTCTTTATACAACATTTATTGAAATATGTACATGAATGTGAAGCAATAGACTTTATACAACATCCACTGAAAATATATACATGAGCGCACTTCAATAAACATTGTTATATACAAAAAGTCTTTTTACTTCGTGAAGGGTGGAAATATACAGGGATAGGAAAAATGTCTTTCAGTGGAAAAGTCATCACATGGGGAATGTACAGATGTGGACACATATTCACAAGGAAAAAAAACAATCTCATGCGATACATAAAACAACAATGTTTATCTACAGAAATCAACATCAAAATACTAAGTTAAGGATGATTATGCTAAGACGTCTCCTGAATGTGGTAGTGTGAGTTTAATTCTTTTGGGTGGTGGTATGTTTGTGTCAGGATGTCCATGTGGAAGAGATATGTTGTGTTCTAGCCAGCACCTCTTATCCTCCCATGCTGAAAGCGCCCGTTTCCTAAAAGTATGAGTTTTGATCTCATGCGACTTAGATTTTAAGATTGTCATATTGACAAACGTTATATTTTTATTTCTATAGGCTTTCCTGAAATTCTTATGTTTCATATTTTGCACAATGGATTTTGATATGCCTTTAGCGCGCTTAATGCTATCGTCGCTATCCTTTAATTTCATACTGTACATTTTTGGACGGAGGAGAATCATTTCAGCTATCTCCTTCCCTGCTGTCTCATCCTTAAAGCAGCCAAGTTTTGCCTTATTTTTGATGGAGTAGAGTGGATGATCAGCAGGATAATTTGATGTATCAAAATATCTTTCTAAAGATTTTCCTACTTCATTGAAATTTAAATCTTTTTGAGTGGTAATACCTAAGAAGAAACTATCTGTATCACCACCCAACAAACGAACCTCTTTTACGAGAGGACATGGTTTTAGTATTTTATAAAAGAGTTGGTACATTTCAAGCTTAGAGTAATCTAGTACAGCTTGACCAATATAGATGGGTTTGCACAACTCAACTTCAGATTTTATCATTTTAACACCTATAAGGTCCTCATCGATAATGTCTCTATCGATGAATAGAGGTGATGAGACCAATTTGTGATACTTTTGATCATCATTAACTAGTTTGTAGTTTACGCGCTTTCTAACATCCTCCATCGTCTTACCAAATAGACTGTTGTTCTTATATTTATAAAAATCTTTTTCAAAATTATTTTGGGCTAGTGCACGTTTCTGGCTGTTGCTATCAATATATGGTTTGAGGAAGGCTTTCTGTCTAAATTTAATAATGCGGTGAACTCTTTTTAAAATCATACCCATTTCTAAATAAAATTTTAAGATGCTAAAGTGGACTAGATAGTTTTCTTTATCATACTGGGTGAGTAAAAGTTTGCGGCAAGGCTTATAGTCGGGTTGACCGCATGATTCTAAATCTTTATGAAATTGTTTCATAAAGTCGGAAAACATATCTTTGGTCACTTCACCTGATTCGGGTGCGAGTGGAAAATCCACGGTTTTATGTTTAATATTATTTGGATAGATTAGATCTATCTCAAAATAATATCCCCAATCACCTTCATCTGGAATTGCTAGTATGTTGGAAGGGTTGGAGAAATGTTGAATTTCACTATCATCTAACCAGCTAAACTCAGAGTGAGGTAGCGGTTTGGATAATGAACTACCATACAAATTATTTTGGTCATAATACTTCAGATGAGTCTGGTCATTGCCTACTATTTTTGATTTTAACCTATGTTTATTTACAAATGTGAGACCACCGCGAATTCCTCGCTCAAATAAATTATACATCTCTGGATCTTGTAAGAGATGAATGGTCTCACCAGTCATTTTAAAAGCAGACTTAAATGACATGGCTGGCAGACTGACAAAGTGGACGGGATCTAACTTATCTTCTTCTAATGCCACTCGTCGAAACTCCTGAAATACATCAGCCAGCAAAAATACATCTAACTTAAGGTAGGCAATCATATATTCACCAAATGTATGGCAGTCAAATTTTATCCATGCATCTTGTGCATGATCATAATCTTCGGTCTTACATTCTGCACCGGTCAAATCATTTTTAAATTTATCTATGGGCGGAAGAGAAGTCTCGCCGAGTTTACTAATTGCATCAAAATATGCATATGGAAAGACTCCTTTCCGTGTGATGACTTCATCGGTTAGATTTGGATATTGTTTCTTAAGATTTTGTGTTAGTGGAAGAGACTTTAGATTTTGCACGAGAGAGGCCAGTGATGCAGTCATAAATTGGTAGGAATCTAAAAATTTTATATCAAAATAGACCGTCTTATTTTCTTTAGTTTTATCGACAGGCACTTTTGCTGTCATGGCCATAAACTTCTCTCTCGTTTGCGCTATTACATCAAGCTTCCACTCTTTCATTTGACCTAAACCTCCTTTTATTATCATATGGCTGTCGTAGCCCTTGAAATTATGGAAAATGACGGGTAATGTACGCCGCTTCATCCTCAGCGAAAAATTACATTTTGAACAGAGTGCGTTTCTAAATTTACCAGTGATGTGATCATGGTCGCGCACTTTCTTAATCTTATCATCGTCAAATGTTTTCCTACATTTGGGGCAAACGTTGCAACTATCAAATTTTGCTTGATCATCTGCTGTCATATGCAATGATCTGCGATAGAGTTCACCATCATACTTTTGTTGAAATTTTACAGCCTGTTCGAGGAATTGTAGGAATTGGTAAATACAATCCTCACCTTGCCAGACGCGCATTTTATTTTGCCTACTCCTAAAGTGATCATGCCATACTTCATAGCAGGAAATGGCTGCTGGTCGATGGATGTTATCATCGATATAGCATTCGATGTCAGCATAGATGACACGAAGAGGACTTAGTTCATCACCATTCTCTCTATATGAAAACTCCTTATCTTTGGGCATGCGTTCCATTTGCAGTTTACCTCGCTTACACCACTCATAATGAGTTTCAAATTTAGTTTTCCTCCTAAAGTGGCGAATACATCTGTCGCAGTAATATAACTCTCTACTCGAGTTTTCTAAGTGGTGGTATAAGCGAGAGATTTTGGGAATACCGCAGTAGTGCCATTCCTCACTATCATCCTGTTTTACTAATAACAGGTTTACTGTACGTTCATAACAACTCGAACGCGAGTTGTAGCGCACACCCTTCAATCCTTTTTCCCAAACATGGAGAACTATTTTAATGTTGTTCAATTTTTCAAATTTTTCTATATCTTTAATTTTCATATCGTCACTATTACAGTCATCGAAGTTTAATTCATTCTCCCACTGCCTATAGCTATATGTGCGATTTCGATTCGCATTGATGTCATTATAGTGGAGAATGGAGAGGACAGCATATTTAAAACATTGCGATTCGCAATCGACATTGATGACTGCTGTTTTGTTTTTTAAATTTTTTGGAAGTTTAAAGGAGCCTCGACCACTATGATTTCCTAATAGACTGATTTTAAATAAGGCGGACTCAATGCCGTCAAAAATGAGACCGCTATCGCGCTCGTTAAATTTATCAATATTTAATTTTAATCCTTGGATGTGAAAATTTATCCAAGACTCATAGTCTACAACCTCGGTTGCAGGAGAGGAGGGTATGTGAAACTCTAACCTCTCTATTATTTGTCCAGTATGGTGGTCGATTTTTACATATTTTATTTTAAGATAGATGAGCGCCTTCATCCTAAAATTGTCTAAATTGTTGAAGAGCGCTTCTATCAATGATGAATTTTGATGAAACCATTCCTCAAAGTTAGCAATGGTTTCTGAGGAGTCCATCTGGTAGTTCCTCACTAAATTATTTATGGACACCTCAGTGAGTCGGATAGAGGAGGTACCGTTGGTGTAGGTATCGTTCGTGTGTGTATGTTGAAGTCTGTGCGAAGATAGTTCAAAACGTGTCTCGAAAGACTGAATGCACAAGTCGCAAGAAAAGGAGACATCGTTAACAGAATCATCCCTACCTTCGGAGATTGATGCCGGCTTAGGTCGACAAACACCTCGCTTGATGTGTCGGGTGAGATCCCATTTCCTCGTGAAGATGTGCCCACAGTCAGCACATTCCCACTCGTTGCCATATCGCGACAGTTCTGAGCTGGAACTCGCATCACCTGAAAGAGAAATCATTCTATCATCTCTGTTCAAGCCTCAGTGTAGTGTTACAACCTACCTTGACTCAATAACTCTAAACTTTCCTCGAGAAGAGAGGGCGTTGGTGATGAAGTTGATGCCTGAAATTGAGGAAGATGCTATTAGTCACACGTTTGAGGAGATGAGAGAGGAAATCTTTAACTTACCATTTTAATGAAATATGATCAGACAGAATAATAGTCAAAGAGAGAGATCGTGCGTTCGTCACTTGTATGATTCACAGATTAAATGAAATGATATGAATGTCACTTTGCTTATATACTTTCATTCTCTTCATTCATTGGATGTTCATTCTGATTGGCTGCTTGTGTATACTTTAGAATTAGAAAAATGTTAAAGTTATCATTATTCAAAGTCAGCATTTCAAAGACAACATGACAAGTCCTCCAACAACGCCAAATACCGCATTGGAGTTCTCCTCTCCATGCACATCAGCAAAGGTGCTCGTTACACCAAATGCACCAAGAAAGGCGAAGGTGGAGAAGGTGTACCGACTGGACAATATACGAAAGTTATCATTACCAGCGGACGAGGAAGAGGAGAGTGTATGTGAGAAGGAGTGTCCCGACTTAACAGGCGTGAGGTGGAAGTATCTCCAGTACGATACTGACGATGTGATGGAGATCACCAGCACGAAATTCCTCCACCAATTATGGGAGTGGTACACCCCTAACTCCCAGCCACGAACTATGGCAGAGTGGGAGTATATTGATAAAGTGAGGCTTGCAGTGGAAGAACGATTAAAGCAACTGAACTGTTTTTGTTATCTATGTGAAGCCAGACTCTGGGACGATATTGACGATGAAGACCTTTTGAAATACATGCCATAATAAATGTTTATTTCGTATTATCTTTGCTTTCATACTGACTTACTTGAATGGGGCTTCAGTGGATGATTTAACCATGTATACTTTTTCATTTGGAAATAGTAGCACGCTTAGTCTAACTTGTAAATCTTATAACATTTCATATGGGCGATGATGGTAGATGAAATAGTGTTAGATAAAATTAAGATAGCTTACACTTCTGATACAGGGATAGCAATCGACTGCGATCCATGTGTAAAGAGCTTGTTAGACTACGGAAGAGAGAAGTGTGTTATGTTGCGTGTGGCGCGTGAGTGTCCTCCCATTTCATTCCATTCATCAATTCGTCTCATTGATAGAGACAGGTAGAACTCATGGTTCTCATAACGTATGCAATGGAAAGTTTTAGGCAACCTTCGACAGTTGGCTAAATGTCGCCCTGGCGCGAATGCATACTACGTTGAGACAGAGGCAATCACTTGCAAACATGACGCAGAGAGGTTTAACAAGATTGACCATTGCCGAATGTCCCTTGCGGTATACATAGCTACGGGTTTCACCGCCGCCCTTTACAGGAACGCCCGTCGAAAGGAAGTATTACACCGAACTTCATTTGCGACGTTCAAGTTGACTGATAGCAGATTCAACTTAATGATAGTATTCGCCAGTCCGAAGACTGCCCAGGGCAAACCGCGAGGAGGTTCTATCATGTCTTGCCCCATGGTGGCCCTTAAGAGAGCCGATGGTTCGTTCTCGGGGTGTGTGGTAGGGACTCAGGCTTGTTGTTTCGACTGCGGCTCCGGCAACGGGGCGGGTGGTCGCTTCTCTTGGATGTCTGTAAAGAAAGAAGTAGTGAGTTATCATCTTACATATCAATTTAGTCATTTTTACTTACAGATCTTCTCGGACGCTTCCTCATAAAGGAAATTCGAGATCGGATCACGATGATCGAAGGTGAAGTGTAGACACTCCACCCCTTTCTTCACCCGAGAGTAGCATTTCTCCCCTCTTCCACGCTCGTACAAGAGAGGAGTTTCTGCTACTCTCCCCTTTCTAATAGGGATGTGCAGACGACTGGAACGCACCCTTCGATCGCGATCCACCAGCTGCGCCGAACGGTGCAGCTCGTGGTTCGTCTCGACAACCTTAGCCATCTGCACACGGAGTCTCTCCACTTCCTCCTTCAACCTTCGTATCTCCTTCTCCCTACTTTCCCTCTCTGCTAGCAAAGCCTCTTCTCTGGCTTTCCCTCGAGAGTCTTGAGCCTCTCCTGCTCCAACTCGCCATCCCGCTCGCTTAATCTCTCCTTCACCTTCTTCATCTCTCCGGCCACGTTCTTTAGGTCCTCATACTTTGCCTTGTATGAGAAGGCCTCCTCCTTCAACTTCTCCGCCTCTTTCTTTAATCTATCCCGTTCGGCGATCACCGGCGGGCGCTTGACAAAATTGCGACATTGTGTTGCAATTCCACTCACAGTTACGGCTGTAGGGGTCTCGCGATCGAGGTCGACGTCCTTGATAAGTTGCGACTGTAGCTCTCCCTCCTCCTCCTCACTATCGCTGCTGGTCAGCGAACTCTCGCTACTAAGCGAGGATACAGCGGCAATCGCTTCAATGGCGGATTGTAGCTCAGTGGCCTCAGTGGTGAAGAGTGAACTCCGTTCTTGCTCGTTGGCAGATTGTAGCTCTAAAGAACGGAGCTCAGTGGCGAAGAGTGAACTCCGTTCTTCTTCGCCTACTTCGCCTGTTTGACACTCGCTGTGTTGTGAGTGCCAATCCTCCAGCCGCTCACTTAAGCGACTGACTTTGTGGACTCCGCAATAGTAGCGAGCGACCCCTATCTGTTTCTTGTTAGTACAAGCGTGCTTTTTGAAGGCGTCATCTCGGAATACCTTCCGGCATTGACACAGTTTGAAACTGGTCTTCATATTATTGTATTTCGGCATTTCTGAAGCGAAAAACGGAAAACAATGATTTTTACACTTAGTGAGGAATGATAGATTTGAGTGTAGTGAGTGGCACTCGATCCCGTCGACAGCCCGAAGGCCTTGTACTGATCACTAGGGAAGTGAGAGATCTTCCCCGATACCCGCTATTTACAGCTGAAGACATCATTGTCACTGCCCCGAAGTGGTAACAGGAACGCCGAGTCAAAGGTAGTGAACAGTAGCTGGGATCTAACCCCTCAAAGCTGCCTTAGACTTAGTTAAATTTGAAATCTGATAGCAGATTTGAACTCAGCATACTTGAAAAACCTTGAGGAAACATCCCAAGTTGTTGCTTTGATCTGCTTGATAGCAAGCCGTAGAGTGCTTGATTCACCAGCGTTTTGCAATGGAGATGTTTAGAGGCCACCCATGACAAGATAGCTAAGACTCAACCGATTGGCGTTCAAAGTGCTACGTTGAGAGCTGTTTCAAATGCCCAACATGAGTTGCCCCAGCGTTTACGGTCTTAAATATGACACATTCCCTTGCCACACTTATCACTACGGCATCGTCCGCCGTCCCGAAGGAACACCCTGTCAGTGGAATATTACAGCAAAACTCTCCATGTCTTGCTCGCTTTCAGTGAAAAGCCGCTTATACCATGAGAAGACTGGCTAAGACTAAAAAAAAAAAAAAAAAAAAAAAAAAAAAAAAAAAAAAAAAAAAAAAAAAAAAAAAAAAAAAATAAAAAAAAAAAAAAAAAAAAAAAAAAAAAAAAAAAAAAAAAAAAAAAAAAAAAAAAAAAAAAAAAAAAAAAAAAAAAAAAAAAAAAAAAAAAAAAAAAAAACAAATAAAAAAAAAAAAAAAAAAAAAAAAAAAAAAAAAAAAAAAAAAAAAAAAAAAAAAAAAAAAAACAAAAAAAAAAAAAAAAAAAAAAAAAAAAAAAAAAAAAAAAAAAAAAAAAAAAAAAAAAAAAAAAAAAAAAAAAAAAAAAAAAAAAAACAAAAAAAAAAAAAAAAAAAAAAAAAAAAAACAAAAAAAAAAAAACAAAAAAAAAAAAAAAACAAAAAAAAAAAAAAAATAAAAAAAAAAAAAAAAAAAAAAAAAAACAAAAAAAAAAAAAAAGAAAAAAAAAAACAAAAAAAAAACAAAAAAAAAACCAAAAAAAAAATAAAAAAAAAAAAAAAAAAAAAACAAAAAAAAAAAAAAAAAAAAAAAAAAAAAAAAAACAAAACTGGCTCAGACATCATTAAAAATGCTTTCATTGACTTCAGCAGGTCGAAAACCCCAGAAAAACCTCCAAAACTAGTGAATTTAAAATTTTCAACTTTTAGCACTACTTATGAAATTTTATAAGTAGTCTATCACTTAGGGCAGGTCAATAGCGACCGAACCTTTTTTTGAATCAAGTCAAACGGACTTGTAGAAGCAAAGTTACAAGCCTTTAAAGTTTTGGAGTCTTTTATGGCCTGGAGACGAAGGCCATCTCCTGGCTAACCTCTAAGTCTGACGCCTTAGCTGATATCAGCAATGAAATTTTCTAAGTCGGTTTCTTACAGAAACTTGGAATTTGGAATGTCCGAAGCTATCATCGGAGCTCAGAGAGACGACCTACCTCTGACAATCGTTCTCCTCTAAATGACAAGTCTCCGTCGGTTCCCAGCTTATATAGTGTGTGGCGATCAGCTGATGACGTAATACCCATCATCCAAACACTAAAAATCCCGTCTATCTACGTTTCTAGTGCTCCGATTGAGCTGAATATAAACCATTTCCATGTAGAATTTGACGCTGAATCCGAATCTGGCCTCCGTTTTCCCATCCGATGCTTCGTTTTGGCTCTACAGTAGGCAGCCATCGCAAAAATTCTAACTCTGTCGTTTTTCCGAAAAATGTTGAAAATTTTTCTCTCCGATTGACTTCAAACTCTCCGATTGACATGAAACTCACCATACAGATAAAGAATTTGACGCTGATTCCAAATCTGAAATCCGTTTTCCCATCCGATGCTTCGTTTTGAAGCTACAGCCCAAAACGTCCCAAATTCTAACTCTGTCGTTTTCGCCAATGTCCCAAAATCTTAAATGGCGTCTCACATCTAAACGAAGACAGATAGGAACAAGCCGATTCTTTCACTGAATTTGTCTCACTCTTAGCTTTCAAACGAGCTATCGCACGACAAAATCCATCCACTGGAAGCCAAAATCGAAGCAAGCTGTCCAGAGGGGGGGGGTGGTCAGTGAAATTTCAGAATTTGATGAAAAATGTTTTGGTGACGGTCCCAGGTCGAAATTCCACACTTTGGAAAATTTTCAAAATTTTACCCATACAAAGTCACTCTGACACTTAGCATTTTTTCAGGTAAGCGAGCTCCGACCTAAAATCTTGTAACCGCTCTAACTTTTGAACGAAGACAGATAGGAACAAGCCGATTCTTTCACTGAATTTGTCTCACTCTTAGCTTTCAAACGAGCTATGGCACGACAAAATCCATCCACTGGAAGCCAAAATCGAAGCAAGCTGTCCAGAGGGGGGGGGGTCAGTGAAATTTCAGAATTTGATGAAAAATGTTTTGGTGACGGTCCCAGGTCGAAATTCCACACTTTGGAAAATTTTCAAAATTTTACCCATACAAAGTCACTCTGACACTTAGGATTTTTTCAGGTAAGCGAGCTCCGACCTAAAATCTTGTAACCGCTCTAACTTTTAGCGATGGCGGCCATCTTGCGCTATCTGGTGTTGTCACTTCCTTACTACTGTCGTGGTTTTTTTTTCTTTTTTTTCACTGCTACCTACAGATGGCGTATCACAACTTTACGTCACTGTTAAAAAGAGAGTGAGAAAGTTAGATCAGTCAAAAATCAACGATATCATCGAATCAATGCCTAGACGAATTGGTAATGTCATTGACAATAAGGGTAGGGCCAAACACAAAATATTAACGCTTCTAAAAAAAAAACCGTTACTGTATCATAGCTTATCAGATATATAAGGACATTTTAATATATTAGGGAACAGGTGAAATAACAATGAAAATGCTTTCTGTATCATCACTTATGTTTTATTTAGGTCAAATATTTAGGATGATCCACTTTTTATGAAACGGACTGTATTACGCAATAGTGACAATGTTGTAAGAAACAACCATGCATGCATTGTAAAAGGGGTTTCGCGCATTGATTGTTTGTGAATTGGTTAGGTGCGATTGAGGTTACAGCGCACACCAAGCTGAGATCTAGAATCTAACCAAATGCCGCAAATTAGTGACAGGGCCGTGCTACACTTATGGGTGGGAGGGGGTAGGATTGGAGGCGATTGAGGGGGGTCGGACGGGCGGGACGGCGGGGGGGCGGGCCGGCCGGTGGAGTGGCAGGCGGCGGGGGCGCCGGCGACACGGGGTCGGTGTTGAGGGTGGGGTCGGTCTCCGTCACCGTAGGTGCATGGGTGTGGAGCCCCACACGGTGGATTGAGGGGGCTGCCCGGTGAGGGGTGTAGGTGGGAGGTGAAGCCTGGCGCGCGGACGCTGCCGCGGGTGAGGCAGTCAGGGTGGGGCGGGCCCCGAGTAATCGAGGGTCGTGCGTGCGGGAAGGGTCGGCTCTGCGCTAGGAGAACGCCGCGCGGGGTGCGGCAGTGGGGCGCTCCGGAGGTGCGCGGTTGGCGGGGTCGTGGAGGTGCCGGCGGGGGGGGCCCATAGGTGGCGCGGTTGGCGGGTGTGAAACCAAATGGTAAGGACCGAGTGGAAGGGCAGGTGCCAGTGCTTGTGGGGCTGGAGCGAGCCGTGTCCTCCGTCTGGGGTGGGGAGAGGGGGGCGCGCTGGGGGGGGCCGGCGCAGGGGGGGTGGGGTTGTTGGGAGACGTGGGGGTTAGAGAGTTGTGATTGGTTATTGCTTATTTTTAGGTTCGTTTTTGGTTTTATTCTGTTTGCTTATTTATTACGTTCTTCTACTTTATTTTTGATATTATCATTATTTTTTTTTTTTATTATCGGATTGGAATTTGGAAAGCGAAAGGGGATGTGTACGTGTATCAATAGATTATAAAGAATAACGACAATATAGGTCAGCGGCGCTCATCGAAAGGGCTATGGCCGTCCCAGGTTGTACCTCGAGACGAACTGATTCAGCTCTAGTTCGCTCAGCGCGTTTAAAAAACTGATTCATGCCAGCCACTGTTCTTAGACACCAAGTCCCTGGCCCGATCCGATGCCGTGTTGTCAAGGATTTCAAGGATGGCATGGTGTATTCGAACTTTAACGTTGGCCCCAGTAAATCCCCTACTTGAATCCCATTGAGAATTTATGGGATATACTGAAAACAAGAGTTGCCCGGAGGAATCCCATGAATCCTGGAGAACTGAGAGCTCTTAATAATTGAGGAATGGGCACAGACTACCCAGAATCATTGCTCCACAACGTTGGCTGACAGTGAAACCAGGAAGAGTTCGGGCTTTACTTTTGGCGAATGGCAGCCATACAAGGTATTAACTTTGTTTTGTGTGCATCTTCACTCATATATTTTTGAATGTTTTCTGGTTAAATACATACTCCATCTGAACGAGCCATGCTGTTTTCTATGTCACCGATTTCTGAACTTAACAAAACGATGAAATAGAAAATCCTAAACTATAAAAGACAAGGATAAAAAACCCACTGTAATGCAAAGATTTGAAGGGGTTTCCGTTTTTTATGATTCAGTGTATATCTCTACCGTGTTTTTGCGTCTTTTCATTGTATCAAGCGAGCTTGTGACATCGTCTTCCACATCAGTAGTTGGATCTTCATAGCGTTTCTTCATTAACTAAAAGAGAAAAACGTTGATTTATGACGCATTTTTCTACGAGTTGCACATATTGCTTATAATCGTCAGTAAGAACGTATTCGGTGAGAGAAATTGAGCGAAAATTCCTGTTGGGCCATAGTGAAGGCATTTCATTCAAGGAAAGAAGCCTGGTAGTGTTTATTACCCGCTATCTCATCTCTTGTTACATCTGTTGATACAATAATCGGCATCAGTGTATCTTTTTGAAGTTTCATTCACTGTCTTCTGCATGATTTTCATTTTAGGAAGCTATCCGTATTTAAGTGTCTTTTGCTTCTGATTTATATATAGAGATAGTGTGGATGATCTTCGCTTGCCCTAGCTGGTGACCTTACTGTCTTTAATCTTTTCTCCTATGACTTTCTCTTGTCTTCTTATCTTTCGGTTTTTCAAAGCTCAACGCATGAATGTCTGTGAACCTCAATTGATGGCATCTTATGTCAAGTTGTAATAATTATGTCTTGTTATATATCACTCGTCATTAATAGGCTTTGGCCTGCCATGAAAATTGGATCATTCGTCAATAGTCAATTACTTACTATTTGTATTCAAACACAGCATGAAATCGGACTCCCTTTCATATTTTTGCCAGACCTCACAGAGTAGTACTAACACTAGTACAGATCAAACATTCTTTACAGAGCTAATAACAAAAAGGGATTCTCAAAAAAATATTTAATAGCCTTACTTTAGATAGAAATTTCCGTTATTCGTAAACCAATGAAAATAAAACGGATTTTGTCAATCTGCGTCTCGAATTGTCGTAGCTTCCGCTTAGAAAGAATTCATTAATATATTGTTGGAATCATTAAAAAGGCATCATTCTAACAAGCAAAAACAAAAAACGAACACAGAACGTGGCATATGTTTGTGATGAAGAGGAGGTGGAGAGTCTTCCAACTACCAGTTTCAGGTCTCCTGAGGGCCCAGGTCCAATCACTCTCGCCCCCCCCCCCCCCCCCCCCCCCCCCTAAAATATTGGAAAGGGTGAGGACATACTTTTGGCTATTCTCCTGGAGGAGCTGATGACACTTTAAGTAAGTAAAGTGTGGACTAATGTCAACGCACGGCTCGTTAACCATGGAAATGGATTGTCAAGGATGGGGCCTGCTCGATCAGCCTCCCTCCCATCCATGGGTGGCAAAGCCCATCCTTTCAAACAGCTGCCTAAACAAGAGATTCCGGAAGCTGGCCGGTTTTGGTTTGGCCGACACGCCTGTTCCCGATCACTTCACAGAAAATCCTCCTCTCATTAGCACACACACATGCATACACGACTTTTCACACCATGGGACGTTATGATAGGACCGCACGGGACTTTTCCGCCGACATGAGCGGGCGTTCCCTGACATGACCTGACCAGTTCCCTGGACTCCTTTACAAGTAGCAGGGAGGTGGTGTGTTTGACACCACCACCAAGGATGTTCTGTGGCGCGCACTCTCATTTAATGAGCAAGACGAATGTTTTGGTGATAAAGCTGAGATTGACGGAATTATTCTGAGTTGACATCTGAAAAAATTGAGCTGCTTGTAGTTTTGTGGATGTTTTTTATGACGGGTCGTGAGTTTTGCAACCAAGCGCTTCTTTCTCATCGTCAACGTTTCGCTCGTCTCTATTTATTTAAGTTTTTCAATATTCATTGATGTCCATGATTCGTGAATCTCACTAGATTTCGCACACTTATGAATGTGGAAACAAGCAACTTTGAAAATCCAATAACAAACTATTATGATTATCACTAAAAAATGTTCTACAAACAATTCAACATCGAGTGTACCTATATTCTACATGTTGTGTCAGACAACTTCTGAATTTTACAAGTTTACAAAATGAAAAATGCTACAGATATGTTGGTTGATTGTACAAGCTCATTGTGCATCCATTCGTACACCAGACCGATACGAGTGTACGAGCATGCTAAATCAAAATCAGATAAAAGTAAAATTTAAGATCATGACTATTGTGAGAGACAGTGAACTTCAGCAACTGAAATATGTAGACAATTCTGCATGCTGTTGCATACTTAATGAATACTTAAATTTACAATGGAGTGTGTTTTGAGCAATTTTAAGAACCTGATGATTATGATAATATGCGGGTCTCAAGTGCTTGGTGCTATTTCACCATCATGAATCTACAGGCCACATTTTAATAGTTTTCGAATCACCCTTAAAACTTCAGCACCGTAATCACCCGCATCAAGTTAATACCAACCAGAACACCGGAATTAATAAAGTACCTTATCAACCTTCAACCCTAAAGTTTTCGATCACACCAGTTTTTATTACAATATGAATCCCCAATCACAGAACGAAATACATGCGATTGCAGAGGAAACAGTTGGCTTCCCGTTACATGATCAGCGCGTGTTTCGCATCACACTTGTGTTTTATTTCGAAAATTGTCGTGATACAACAAGTAGATTAAAAACTTTTGATGCTGGTTGGTTAAACTATATTTTCTCGATGATGCGGATCACCCATGTACCCACTAATCTGTGTAGCGCGGCTTTTACAAACAGCTAGGCGATTCATTCAAAAGGGCGTACGATCAGGTGCTCAATCAATTCAATTCTTACGGAACTACGCCTTGGCAACACACTCGGTTCATTTAGCTTTGGATGAAATATTTTCATCAATCAATCAAATCTTAGCGCTTGTAGAAAGCAACAGGAATGATCTCTTCAATTTCTAGTGGATGAAAAGGTTGACCCCAAACTCTCTCATAAGAAGACAAGATTGAAGAGAATGAGGAACATACAAGAACACTGAAAAGGAAGAAACGAGAAATACAAGACGAAAATGGCGAATCTTTGTTCTCAACCTTATGAATAAATTCAACTTTGCAAGATACATTCAAATTTATGCCAAAATCATTTCCTTCTTCACAGATCTCGAGTCAAAACATTGCCGTCAAATTGCGAACACAGCTACAGCTCTCGAATCTCAGTTGCAAATCTATCCCCACAATCAAGCAAATTCTGTATCGAAAGATTTTCTTGTTATACCAATCGGAGACAAAGCGAATCATCTGGCATAAGGAATTTTTAAACGC
>CAJQUW010001685.1:0-16581 GCA_907163375.1 Prostheceraeus crozeri | reverse complement strand
TCCATCGATCTGACAGAATATCCATCCAGACTGAAATAATCGATATTGGAACCTAAGCAAATAGAACTGGTCTATACTGACAGCGTGATCCCAGCTGGACAATTTGGAAATCTGATGGAGAAACAGAAGGAAGTTCATTACAGATTATTGTTTACCCTTTCAGAACTTTTCTCAATAATAAAGAATTTATGGACAAATCCAATTTATGTTTTTCTTATCATTGGTTCGATCTTCGAAGTTCTGAGCTTCGTTGGACTTATGTCATTTTTCACGAAATTCGTCGAGTTTAATTTCCGTGTTGAAGCAAGCAAAGCCAGCATGTTTTCAGGTAAGTTGCCGAAAAGGAAATGACAGCGCAATTCTGTCAAATTCCATGTAGCAGCTTCTCTTCATATATCCGTGTTAAAGATGAATTGTAGGCCTACATTAATCTCGAAATAGGTTTGAAACCCTTTTTCATTTTGCGTCTGAAATTACGGAAATATTCCCGTGTAGCCTACCGGAGCTAATCGCCATAAATACAGCACAACCCTTTTCAAAAAAATAAAGAAATTTATTATATGCATCATCAGTGCAGTTTGAGATGGTGATGAAAAGTAATACATGAGTATGTATATGAGGTATAATGAGTGTAATACTCGAGTTTGTATCGTTGATAATTACTCAGTCGCCTCAAATGTGGAGAATTAATTGAACTAATATTACATCAGTCCATTGAGTGTACTTTCTTCTGCAAAGTACTTCATCCATATTTTAACATCCTATTGTGAAAATACTATGCAATCTTTGAAGAGTGGATTCTCATTCTGTGAGCCATGTGGGTGATCAGATTGAATTGCACAAACATGTGTAAGAACATGGCCGATAGCGCTATATGTGTTTAAAACGAACTAGTTTCCGCGAAATTGATGGAAGAATGCTGTAATCGGTCAATCTTTATAAAAACTTCTATATGCAGCTCTCTAAGTTACAGAGTCATTACGAATTTCATAGCAACACTGCCCGCTCACTTTTCACCTCTCAAAGAAGCATTATATACACAAAACAATTCACCACAATTCTACAAACAACACAATCATTCTCCAACTTATTCATTCCAGAGTATCTAGTGATGGGGGTGGGTCACTCACCAACATCACATTATCACTCACCATCCACCCACAATTCAAGCAACATATCACCACACAATCATCTCCACACACCAATCACACAACACCAACAGAGTCCTCGGATAGGACATCAGACGATCTCATACTGTATCCAATCAAAATCACCACAACTCACATATCCCAAATCCACACAAATCTAATATCATAATCATCACACTCACACAAACAAAGTCACATCACAACATAAATCACATACACAACATCTTACCTAGGTCGTTGGGGGAGGGACTTTACTCAACATCACACCAACACACATCATGTGGTCAATACAACCACCTAAAATTCACACCAAACACATCCATCACAACCACACACAACAAATATCAAACATCACAACACAACAAACTCAAAACTATTCACACACCACACCACATTATCACACACAAATCAACACCAATCATACAATCAATAATCTAATCAATTCACATGAGTGTGTGTGGGTACACTATCCCCAGCAACAAGATCACTTCCAACACAACAACCACAATCAACCACAAACATCACACACAACACAATTCCAACAACAATCACCACAATCAACCAACAATTCCACAAAAACACCAACCAATCAGGGCAATATCACGATATGTTGTAAAACTTTGTCATAGGATCGACCTCTTCTTTTGATTTCTGAGTTTTTCCGAGGCCCGAATCAATCGCGCAAATTGTAATTGGCCGCGACAGACTAATATAATACTGTAACATTAACAATTATGTGGGAAGGAGAACGAACATCAGGTTAAGGAGAACAACATCAGGGAAGAACGAACAGGAGAGTGAACACATCAAGAAGAAGCGAACATCAAGGAAACGAACACCGGACGGACGGACAACAACACCTTCCTCCGCGACCCAAGGCAACACTTTGCTTTCGACTACAAGTATTCTTCGTGCTATGACGCTGCCCCCTCATAACGCATAAATAATATAAGTCAAATTTTAGTGAAAGCTATGATTTTATGAGTTGTTGAATAAAGTTTAATTTACATGTGTCTGCTATTCCTTTAGTCAACTCTGGACGCGTTATCTTTTTGTAATTTATGCAGAATTATTTGAGTAGGCAATAAAATTTGAGCATCGAAAATTGAACCTATTATCTATTAGGACGAGTATCTCTCCTTTAGATTTGTGAGTTAAAAAGTCAGTGATTTGAAACGAACCTAAATAATTAGCTAGTAACTATTTTAGCTACAAAAAAACTAATGACATGACATCACATGTGGGATAGCCAATTTTCACCCTTTTGAAAGAAATTACAGGATTTGACTGATCGTGATAGCAAAATAGAAGTAATAATAGCATTTTACAAATCCCGCGTGTCATTGTCAAGTCATGGAAGTATGTAACATGAAATTGTTAATTTGGCCAATTCGATAGGATTACTATCCACTTTTTAATGCTTAGAACCCCCCCCCTTATCAATAAGAGCACTTTCTTGAGCGTGATCATGTCACAGACTACCTGCCACTGGAAGAGGTCAGACAAGATCACAATTAACTATAAAAACAAAAAAAAATAAATTTGGCAAGTAAATGGATCCACGTTACTATTCAGATTTGAGTGAATCATAAAAATCAATGGCCGATGAAATGGAATTAAAAACTTGAAATTTCAGCCAAGGAAAGCATAATAAGATCGCGACCGTTATCATGAATGCTTGCATTATGATGCAAATGATAATCTTTCAGAAAAATAAACAAAAAATTCCAGCAAGTATTTCCACTTAATCCAATAATGGCTTGTTAGCTAGGACACCCGACACACACGAATTAGCTAATATAAAATAAAACATTGAATCTCCAAGGCTGTAATGACACTGATATGAGAATCTGTAAATATACCATCATTCCTTCTGCATTACAATAATGATCACTCAGATTTCGGAGGTAATATTGTTTTTTTTTTATTTATTTATATTTTACAGCAGGGGGATGATGATGTTAATTTTTTCTTTAATATTTTTTACATCTTTATCTAATAAATTTATTCAATTGTATAATTTCTTTTACTCTTTTTCACTTTTTATTTTTTTAATAATTATTTTTTTTTTTTATTTTCTACTTAATTGTAATTTTTCATTTTTTTTAAATTATCTACGATTAAATTCTTTTTTATTATTATATATTTTTATTTCTATATTTAATTTATTATTATTTTATTTATTTTTATTTTTCTAATATACTTTGCTATTTCTTTTTTTTAAATATTAATTTTATCTTTTTTTATTATAATTTTTAATTTATTTCTTAATATTATTATATTTTTTCTCTTTTTTTCAATTTTTATTATCTTTTTCCTTTATTCTTACTTTATTTTTTATTAACTTATATTTATATTATTTATTAATAATTATTTATTATCATAATAATCATCTTTAATTTTTATTTTATCTTATTGTTTTTCTAATATCTGTTATTTATCTTTTTTTTATTTCTATCTTATTATTAATTTTATTATTTTCCTTTATTTTATTTCTTATTATCTTCATTTTTTCTAATTTTATTTAATCAATTTTTCATCTTACTTAATTTATTAATTAAATTTACTACGTTATTCTTTATTTCTTCTCTCTTTTATTTTAATTCTGTTCTTTTTTATAATTTATTTTTTATCCTTACATTTATCCATATTTTTTTTATTTTATATTTCATAGTTTGGGATATTTTTATTTTATTTATTAATTATGTATATTCTGATTTTATTGTCGGTGTAGTTTTTTGTAAATTTCTGTCTGTAATTATTATTTGTTTTACTTTTATTCTTCGTCAGTTATTGGCTTCAAAACTGCAAAGATTTAATGAAAAAAAATGTCCCCCAACATTTGGCAACGATTGCCAACTATATCTTGGAGTCAGCACTCTACCTAATATACTTACTCTATGGATACAGCAGGTATCACTAATAAGTAGGGCGGTTTTTTATTGACCTAAAAAATTACGAATTTTGACTTTATTTTCAAGTAAATTTTTACCTAAAATTTTGACTTAAATGTAAAATTTTTGCCCAATCTTTTTACTTAATATTCCATTTTGTTAACAACCAAAGAAAACATCATTTCAGACTATCAAGAAACGTTTTTGCCTTGATTTTAATTGAAGAAACACATTTTTAATCTTTGAGCCTACAAATACAGAGGTCTTCACGAAACAAGAAGGGAATGCCTCTTAAACAACGAGTTGATCGTTACTGACAGTGTAATTCAACTATTGCATGGGTATATAATGTTTTGGGGAGAACAAGTGTTTCGTTAAAACGCAGGAGAGTTTTTTCAACTGGGTCGCATGTTTGGGCACTTTTGCGATGACCTGTCAATCATAAACTGTTTCGCGTATTTCACCGGGCATTCACAAAGCACACTTTAAATCCTTGGTGTTACTTTAAATTCTTGAGGATATAATTCTTCAATAGTGAATTCTTTTGCACTTGGATGCATCACTTTTCAGCTGTCTTGGGCATTTTCGAACAATCGAAGATAGTCATGTGTCAGTTAACAAAAAAGATGCTAGTTTATGTGCGCTTGAAATCCTTGCGAGACTATTTGGTGTGTCCAATAGCGAGCATCTTTGTTTTGATTGAAAAGGTTCGGGACATCCCAGATCTAAAAATAGGCGCATGTTGGGAAGACCAGGGTGGTCTAAAAATAGCGCCCTGAAGACCAGAGTTCCTGAAAAATTTGCGTCCCTTATTTAAACTTTATTGACTTTATTTGACTACATTTCACCTTATTTTTCCACACTCGGAGTTGACTATATTGAGCTTCATTTGTTTATTTTTAACCGTATTTTTTACTCTATGGACTTTTTGACTTTTATTGACCGCCCCTAGTGATAAATAATCTTTTTAAACTGAATCTTTTCACTTAAATACAGATGCTTTGTTGAGTCGACACTCTACCTACTATATACTAACTCTATGATCACAATATGTTGTTTTTTTGTAGCTGTTTGCATTAGCCGGATCGTCAATTTAACGTCAATGATGATCATCGATTGATTTCACATTTTTTCCCAATGTCAATGAGGAAAATGAACTTATTATCATGCGATTGCAAATCTCCGTCGGTGAAGTTTACTATTTCCGGTATTATTCTTCTACCCAAATGCGATGCAGTGCCTGTTATTGGTCAGGATTATCGAAGGTAAGTTCGTGTTAGAAAGAACATCTCAAAGATCTCGCTTTGAATAGCTTGCGAAGTCGAAGCAACGACGAACAGTGAAAAATATTTAAAAATAAAACATGAAATCAATTGTTAAGCACATTAGATGTCCATGATTAATCCTCGCCAAATCACACATCAATCGAATAGGCATTGAAAGGTGATTCGGAAAAACAGCATCAGTTTTATTTCTAAGGTCATCCCTGGGCTGAGGTGAAGGTCAAAGGTCAAAACCCGCCAATTTTTGAAAAATTTCCATTAGATCACTATTTGAAATGGAAGATGACAACAAAAACCAACAAACCATACACTGATCGAAAGATCTAGTTAAGGTAGTCAATAAAACGATGATCATTAATCGCTCTGAGATTACATTATTGCCATTAGATGAGGTCAAAGGTCAAATAATTTAACTCAAATATCACTAGAATCGCACATTTTAGTATTTAGTTTCTGCAGGTGAAGAAACAACCCAGTTCGGTGATTTCTATCGAGACACGGAGGCCAATAACAAAGTGATTCAGAAAAATTACAACAATCGCTGATCAGATGCAGAAATCAAAAGCAAAAATAGCAAAGAATCATATTTGAAATTTGAAATTCAAACATTCATGCTTAATAAGCAGATAATTTCAAATTCAAAGATTTTGCATTTCTGAATATCTCTATTTTGATAGGAAGAATGCCTGATGTAATCTCAACTTATTTCATCAAGAATTGATGCCGCAATATAAGACTATGAAGTGAATATGCATGTATATGCCGAAATCATCCAAAATAACCACCAAACATTCAGACTTTAAATTACTGTAGCTCTTAACGCCGAAGTATTTTGCCAAATTTATTATCCTTCGTCAAACTTTGCATAATACGTAGAAAGTAGGCTAGTAAAAAATCTGAATGAGCCATAGCTTACTTGGTTTTAAAAGATATTCAAAAAATTCGCTACACTGTAAACCCCTGACTGACAATTGACAACATTTATCCTACAAAATCTATTTTGTCGGTCATTGTTATTCTTGTAGGATAATTTGCCACTGAACACTTACAATATCTTACCAAAAAGCGACAAAATGAATAGCAATGAATAATAGCTTAAATTTCATCAAAAATGTAGGTAGTTGATTAAATTATGTCAAAATAAATCAAGATTTTGCCACACAATAATGTAGATTGCCCAAAAGTTCAAGCAATCAATATTCAACAGTTTTTTGTTTAGCTAATTTGCATACAAAGCATCTGTTTCGATGTTGGTGGAGAACCTACAAATTCGTCCGAATATCGCAGGATATTGAGGTGACAATTGTCGGTTGATTTTGTCAGTAATTTTGTAGGATAATTGTCAGTCTATACGGTTTACAATGCAGGTGGCGAAAAACGCCCACCAGTGGAGCGAGGGCTAACAACAAGAATGAAATAAAAAATGTGTGACTGATCAAATTGCCATGCTAAAGATTTGCGGCTGTGGGATTCAGATCTGATCTGCGACCCCACACTAAAGAATCGACATGCCGCGTGAAAACATTGACAAAGTTCACAAAGCATTTCACTATCATTACAAATGATAATGAAAATTCAAAATGAGGTGAAACGAGGTGAAATGAAAGTTCGATCAACTTGTTTTCTCACAGAAATCCGATTTTCCGCTTTGTTTTGGTTAGTGAGACTAGAATGATCAGCAGTGGCTTGCTGATGGTGTTTTCAGATGCTCGGTTATGCACCGATCGCAAGATCTTTGGAAGAATCAAACTACTGAGACATGAAACAGCTGTAGAATCTTGCCGTAAAGCGACTTATTGTAAGTTATTTCATCAAAAATGATTTTCTTCACTGTAAATCTATGCTCCTAATGCTATCCAACGTGAGTTTCAAAGTTGTAGCATATCAAAAGGAGTGGAGGTGCTTAATTAACGGATTAACCCCCAATGCTGTGTCGGTGTCGTAGGTAATATGAAAACGATTGAAATTTTGTAGAGAATCTTATTCCAAAGCTCCTAATGCTGTTCCAGATGCTTACTAATATTCGGAGTCCCCTAATTTTCTTGATTAGTGGTTTGCATTATGAGTTTTTTCAGCTTTCCTTAGGAGCGTATGGTTTACGGTGTCATTTCATTATGTTAATCACATCATTTATCACATCACATACTCATTCACTCCACGATTTATTGTCAGTCTTGTCAAACTCTATTTGAAGTCTTAGCTTATTCAGCTTGGCTTCATTAACAGCAATCATTGAAGCTTTCATGGCCATGAATTGTGCAATTTTCAAAAGTCGGATAAATTTGGTGATTTAAAATTTGAATTGCTATTTATAGTGTGAAGATGAATGAGTTGGAACAGATCAATATCACCATTTGAAAGCTCAGACTCCAAATCTGTTGTACCCTGAACTTCATATTATTCGAAGCAATGAGAGGGTTACTTCATCATCTTCCGCTGGGTTTACATCGAAGCTTTGCATCGGATGGCATGCATGCTAATTAATTCATTTTTAGCATTCAGTGGTCTTATCAGCATCCTTCACACCCATAGATATTGATAACATTAAACCACTTGAATGGAAGTACAGCTTCATGCAATGCACAACAATGGCACATAAATCGCACGCATTTTCATGTAGATACACATTGTCAACGGCTGCATCATTGGTCTAGAATCAGTCACATGTGAAATTCTAAGCTTTTCATTGGTGGTTCATGCCCAAACTTAGCTCCCCGTATGTGCCGCGACCTTGACTCAATTTCCATTCTAGTCAACTTCAGATTAGCAATCTATTTCTATGTTCACACGTGTTTTTTTAATTTTCAGACCAAACATTACGTGCGCTCCATCCTACTGCGAGTGCCCACTTCAATATAAGCCAGTGTGTGTCGATAGCAATACATACTACACAGCATGCCATGCAGGATGCAAATCATATATTCCAGCCAATGTAAGTTCATCATATGTATATGTTGATCATGTCATATTGAAGATTTATAACAAGTGTAAAATGTAATTCGTGCATACCATGAACTTTCTTGTTCTATCCATGTTTTCAGAAATGCGGTACGAAATGCGTTACGGTTCTATTAATAATTATCAAAGTTAACTCATCACATGCTACATAATTCGAAACAATATTTTAAGAAATTGTGATCATTTTGCTGCATCACCTCAAGTTTTCTCATTGTTTGAATCTCGAATGTTTTTGCATAACTTCTTGAACTTCCAACAATTTCATGAAAGCAGTAAACGATCAGTTTTTTAAATTTATTGTGTCATAGTTTGAAATTTGGAGTCAATTTTTCGTAAAGGTTTAGTTTTTCACATTTTGAATCTTTAAATTTGAAACTGTTTGAATTTGCTTTTTCGTTGCCATCGGTCGAGATTCATTCATTTAGAGGAGTATTAGAAAGCAATTTTCTACGATCATGTATCTGTATATTCCCAATATTTCGGTTTAGCCTTTATCAAGGCATACAGAAAAAGGAAATTGTGGAATGCAACCTAGAATATTAATGGATAATGGACATTGAGTCATGCTAACACAGAAGTATGATAAAGATATCATGAATTGCTTGAGATTTCAAAATGATGAAAAAAGAGAACTAAAAGTTACACAGAATTAAGAAGAAGCAAAACAAATGCTATATGAGCAATGTAATTTATGCAAAAATGGAATAACTAATAGAGAATGTAACACCAAAGACTGTTTGTACCTAATACGATGTAGACTAATAACAACGAATGTGACAAGCAATATATTAGGGGAAACCTGGAGAACAATGAGATTAAGAATAAATGAACATTTAAAAGGCCCTGAATCTGAGGTCTATAAACATCTTATGACAGACAACTCCCCAATCGCACACAAGTCCATCACATTGTCAATACTACACGGTGTGCCCGAAACCACTTTTGAACTTTTGATCGACAACTCCTATTTTCTCAATTGCATCGGTTAAAGCATTCCATGTACAGCATTTCAAAAGAAAAAATGAAAAAAATCGTCGACGTCTTTCATAGAAAAGTCGATTTTGCACTAAAGCACTAATCATACTGCTTATTAACTAAAATTATTGCTTAAGCGTCATTTGATTGGTACTACAACATATAATTTTAATGAAGTGTGTCATTGATTTGTCATTTCGTCCAAATTGAGACATTGTTGACACTTTTGCATGTCATTCGGCTGTGCACAAGTCGTATTATACTACTTATATATTTAATGAAGTAGAATTTTCCAAAAATGTAGTTTCTGCTTGAAAATGTTTTAATCATAAAAAAGCATTTCGAATACGAACATATAGAACACGAAAGAGCGTCTTCTTATAAATGCCGAGAGTTATACTCTTTTACTGCTCGCAAAAGATGGTCATTGAATTTTGGATGGTTGTCGGGCACTCTGTATTTTGCCCAAGTACTTTTGAAATCAGAGTGCACACTTTCGAAAGGTTGTTCAGAATAGCACCCCAAACCCACTCCATTCCATGAAATGCTGTACATGGAATGCTTTAACTGATGCAATTGAGAAAATAGGAGTTGTCGATCAAAAGTTCAAAAGTGGTTTCGGGCACACCGTGACTATATCGAAACCTGTAATACATAGCTCAAAGAAAGAGGGTAGGAAAGAAAGATTAAATCAAGGCCTACCGAAATGCTTCTTAATCTCAGAAATTCTGCGTAACTTTAGTTTTCCTTTGGCTATAGACTTTTTCTTTTAGATTTTTTTCCTATCCTTTTCCTTTTTCTGCACTCCTTGATGAATGCTACGGCGAAATATGCCGATACACGGTCGTGGAAAATTGTCTTTTATTACTCCTTTAGATTGAAACTGTTTCTTCAAATTTCTGGTCCACCTATTGACATCACTGCTTAATTGTAATAAGTAATCGATTTTTAACTTTACCTTTGGTGATACAGGAGTTAAGAGCCATTTTTCAGTATCAGGTTAATACGCGTCATTCAGAATCTTAATCTGCAAAAAATTGAATGTTGCCATTGAAATCAGTGCTTGATCGATGATCAACTCTAATACGGTTTCGCTAGATTAGTGAATGTTCTCATTTTCTCTTAGGGAACTTATGGAAATTGCCTATGTAATAGAGCAGCTGCCTCGCAAGGCATATGTCAAGGAATGTGCAACTTGGTGTATCCTTATATTGCTCTTGTGTTCATCGTCAAATTTGTTGGATCAGTTGGATCTGTGCAATTTACTCAGATTCTGATGAAGTAAGTTGACATTAGCATGTGCATGTCCTTTATATATACCCTTTTTACCTTCCCGAAACGAGTCGGTCGAAGATCAAATAATTATTACGATTTGAAAAGACGCTCTTTATTTTCATAAAAACATTTTTCAAGTATCGACGAACGACCCGTCTCTTGGGCTGTTGATCATTCTAAGAAATATCAAAATGTTTACTCAAATGGTTGGCGGCTAAAGGTCAGCGAGCTACTATTGTGCGTGCATGTGATGCATTCTTTATCTTCACAATATAATAAATCCTTTTTTCTTGATATAAAGTTGACCTGCAGGTAAGCCACCGAAATAAGTTTTGTTAATTCGCCGAATCAAGTAAGTAGGACAATAGAACAATAGCAACTGCTTCTCGGCGACCTTGAGCAGATGCTAAGCGGTTAGAGCATGCCCATTTTCCGTACCTTTAGTAGTCCCCTTAACAAAATTTCAGCAACCGTATTGGTGAATTGTTCTTATGATTCTTTTCAAAGACAACGATTTTGCAATTGCAGATTGAGTTCACAAGGCAATGATAATAAGCCGGTCGCTCTTGCAACAATGGGTTTCATATTCGGCATTCTAGGTAAGTGGTCGCTTTACGTTAAAGACGACTCTGATTGTTGAAATAATCCTATCTGATGAAAGCTTTCGACATGGTAATGCTGCGATTGAAATGAAGTAATAGAGCATTAAAAGTGTCTTCAGGAATTAAAGTTAAAAAACAATGTCAAAAAGTGAAACAAGTTAAAAAAAGTGTAGGTATGCATTTCGCTGAAGTTGCCTCCAGCAAGAAAAGGAAGGATTCCTAAAGCCACTCTACATATTGCTTAATATAGCTCCAAAACATGGTCTAATCAAAACGTAATCATTACGAATTGATCTCCTACGACTCCAGCTCTTTGTGACTTTCAGCTACTACGTATTTCTCATAATCATTTCAAAGTTCATAAAACTTAACCAATGGGGAACATCAAAAATGTTACTTTTGTTTAAAACTGCCGTTGGAAATCTTGAAATTTTGTCGAATTCTTACAAACATTTGGATCAATTCAAATTACTTACAGTACATTAACAAAGTACACAACTTACAATTAGCATATTCGTTCATCGACAAATGTAACCATGTAATTTTCAAATGAAGAATGAAAACAAATGTTTAATACTACTCATAATAACTTTGGAAGCAACACAGTCAATTTCTTTGCTAAAAATGGTGGATCCCAAGTCAAAGAATGGTCAGATTAGCATGCCTCACAATATATTTGGCGCATTCATTC
This sequence comes from Prostheceraeus crozeri, assembly GCA_907163375.1. NCBI lineage: Eukaryota > Metazoa > Platyhelminthes > Polycladida > Euryleptidae > Prostheceraeus > Prostheceraeus crozeri. The sequence goes on along the minus strand of CAJQUW010001685.1, from coordinate 4,755 downwards.
GCTGAGGTGAGCAGCTATTGTATAGCAGCAGACTGCACGTAATTTACATGTCTTTTCAGAAATCTCTATTTGAGTTGAATTCAACGATACTTAACTATTCCGATGCAATCGGACACACTCCATGCATTGTACTAAGACGCTTCTTTGTGATAACTCATCAAAACGTATCGTTTATCAAAACCATGTACCATCACTTTCCAGCAGATATTTATTGCAATTTATTTACTGATTTTATACTGCTATTCATAGTATCAAGGTGGCCGATAGAAACTAATACCACCTGTGGAACGAGCATGTGACAATTGTGTTCAGTAGAGATTTTTGGAGCGATTAAATGATAGGAACATCAAAATGAGGTAAACTCCAGTAACCCGCGACTTTCAAGCTCAAAATCGTCCTGGTAAGATAAGGTGAACAATGGAATTTCCAATAATTCAGGTCGATTAGCAGCATCCTTGCATTAATTTTCTATTGTCCATTCTACTGTCAAAAAAGTGTTTAATAACTGCTGCCACAATTGATGGAGCTGGCGACACGAATTATGGTCACGCTTTATCTATCTCAATAAACTGCGGCATATGTCCGTAGAATATGAAAGCTTTTCTGATCTTGCTCACATAATCGAAAATTGCATTTTCAATGCACATTCTTTTGTTTCCTGATAATGTGCTTACAAAGTAACACTTACATCTAAATTTGACATATACGTTCCGGCATGTTTATGATGAATAGGTCTAATCTAATTATGAAGCATGGTCCTATGATTCATAAAGTCCTCAATAACATAGAGGTTTTGTAAAATATGAAATATAGGATTATTGAATCAACACTTACTTGTGTTACTTCAAGTTTCACGGATTGCAGAGAATCAGTCGATCTTCAGACAGTAAATGTTGCAAGCAAATGTATGTATACATGAGGCCTAATTGAGGCATATACCGTATGAGGCTGTGTTATGTCATTTACATGCAATCTTTGGCAAGATCACTGCTCCAAAGGTCATTAGCATTTACATAGCTGAGGAAACAGGATGCTTGATTTTCCAAAATTTCGGAGGCCACCTTTACATCTAATGGGATTTTGTTTTATGTTTTCAGGAGTGTGTTTACCACCTTTGAGTGGGATGATCTTGGATACTGCCTGCATTCTACGCAATCCTACTTCAAGTGGGAAAAGTTTTTGTTTACTTTATGACACTCAAAAACTTGGATATCTCCTACATGGGAATGCTTTGGTCGCAATGATTCCAGCTTGCATTTGTTATTTCTTGTCATGGCATTATACAAAGGATGATGCGCCTCCATCTCCGAGAAGGAAGGTTTGGGGCAAGAAAAGAATTGAAGGTCCACAAACTCTGACAAAAACATTCGATGATGCTGCCCAAATTAGGGGTTCATTGACAGCTTTAAATAGAATGGAATAGAAGTAATATATCTTGATTGAATAGAAACTGTCAAATACAAACTGATAAATTAATTGATCAACATTAAGTAACTAATTCACAATTGAGAAAAACTACCAGTATCCGCCTTTTTATGAATGTACGCACGCACCCTAAAAAACAATGCATTTCATCTGGCATGTGAATATGAGCTGTAATGAACTCCATTGAGTTTATTTACTGAAAAAAAATTAACGATAGGCTACCGCTTGCATCTCTCCGCTTGCATAAATTACAATTAACATATTCGTTCATCGACAAATGCAACCATGCAATTTTGAAGTGATGAATAAAAATAAATTTTAAACGCTACTCATAACAACTTTGTTAGTAACACAGCCATTTATTTGCTACAAATAGTGGAACCCAAGTCGAAGAATGGTCAGATTGGCATGCCACATAATAAATTTGGCGCAATCATTCACTAAGATGAACATCTACTGCATTTTTTCGACACGATGTAGACTATGCTTGTAGCAGACTGGACGTAATTTACATATATTTTCAAAAATCTCTATTTGGTGGCATTCAACGCCGCTTGACTATTCCAATGAAATCGGACACACTCCATCATGCATTGTGGAAAATGTGCGTAATTCGAATTGTTTAGTGTCTCATTTATGTCATTTTTTATAATGAACTCATGACAATTTGCGTGAAATTGATTATTTCTACATCTTAAGATACGTGGAGCTAGGCATCTTGAGGTACGTAGGAGTTAATCAATATATTGATCAGAACTTCACTTAACCCTTAAGCTACCAAGGTATTTAATAGTCCTTAGGCTACCAAGGGTGGCTTTTAGAGCCACCCTAAAAAAAACAAGTTTTCCAGTGAGTTTCATGTTTAATACCAAACATAAGAAACAAAACAACATGTCAACAAAACGAATGCCTATTTCAGTAAAGTTTACATACAGTTTGAACAAACCACCTGGGCCACGAGAGCGTGTCGCCCGCAAGCTGGTGCAATCACACTCTCGGCATCTGTGACGAGTTTTGTTACAGTCGCGAGTTGGCTTGCCACTGTCTTTGCACCTGGTGCATCTTAACTGCGGTGCTTCTTGGCCTTCTTGCACAGGTGCTTGTCGACGTGGATTTTGCTGACCTGTTGCTTTGGTGATCAGGTTGACAAGCTCCGTTGAAAGTCCGATAGGTTCCTGCAGTCGGAACAGCATGTGATCTTTGGCTAACTCGGTAGCAAGCTGTTGTAGAACTGTCGACGTCGCTTTCTAGATCCACAACCGTTATCCAGTCTGGATGGACATGTTGAAGATGGTGTAGGCGTTCATCCCATCGCCATCCGAACATGTTGTGCATGTGGACCATGGGCACACTGTGAACTCGAGTCCTGACCGAGTAGGGCCTTGCACATTTCGTCCACTACAACAACGCCTTGCTTGCTTAGTTTCGTTGTAGTAGAGCTGCATGTTGCTCTTTCCTCTTGCCATCAGGTTAGTGTTTCAGCAGAGTGATGCATAGAGGATATTAGATAAACCTTCCTCTTTGGTTTGACTTGATAGGACTGGACTGTGAGTCTCTTTCCGGTCGCCACCGAATGCGAAGATTGAGTCAAATTGCTCCCGTGGTTCATGCAAGATCGCCGAATGTCCCTCTTATTTTTCTGCATTGTTCCGAGATACGTGGTGTTCCGGTTCAGCAGTTCAGTACAACATCCATCGAAGTGAATGTGAGAATCTGTCCCCGGTGACAGTTTCTTCCGTCGTTGAACGGTCCACACAAATTCATCACAAGTGATTTTGCTCGATTTGACTCTTTGTGAACTTCAGCCGCGACACTGTCTTCCGGACGTTTAGTTAGTGGGCTGGCCATTCAAGAAATACCTGTTCTTAGCATCTGTGCACCATCTCACAAGCGTCGCCATACTTTCCCCCCCGGTTTTGACGGATTGTAGATCCGGTGTGGTGAGCGACAGCGTGACCGCGACCAGTTGTTCATCAATGGTGATTGAATGGCTGGCTTTGTAGAAAGTACGGAGTCTTTCATTCCACTCAGACCAGATGTCTCTCAAGGCAGCAAATGATTCTGTTTCTTTCCGGTCTTCTCTGAGCTCTGAATCATCGAATCGCAATACAACGAGTCCAAGTTTGGAATAAGTTGCGACTCATAGTTGTGCGGTAGAACGTGTTGTAGTTCTCACTCCCAAGTTGCTCGATAGGAATCTTCTGATCGCCGAAAACCCCTCTGAAGTACAGAATTCCAAAGTAAGCTTTTAGCTGACAACAGTCAACTGAACTTCAATACCCCAGAGCATTTGCTTTCATCTGAGAAAAATGAATAATTTTGCATGATCATAGTGTCCGGGAAGAAAAGTGACCAGGTTTCCAAAATGGTGTTCTTCACTGCACACTGGTTCGGGTTTCCTCCCCTCTCACCAACGTGAACAACATTTTGCTGCATCGCGTCGACCTCTCTGCTGAGGTGGTTCAGGTGACCACAAGTAACCATATCTTATCGTTTGTAAAGGGATTTGCTTGTGCCTGTCGAGGTACAAAACCTCGTCCACGACCGCGCACAGACCGTTTTGAGACGAAACAAGTAATCTCGCCCTCTTTCCCTCCACCAACGGCGGGTCGTCCGTGGCACTGGGCAATCTTCATCACTCGTATTAATCCTCACGTCGATGCCGAATCATCGTGAACATCTACAATGTGCTCCACGATTGTATCATTCCTGGTCTGAATCAGCATCTACTTCTGAGTCCGAGTCTGTTGCGCTCCTTCCGAATAGTGCAGCTTGAGCCCTTCGAGCAGCCTCCTCTGTTTGCGGTCGCATGATTGAAATGACAGTAAAACTGGACAATGTGTAGGGTTTGCGCCCATCGTATTGGCTTTGACCTAGCATCATGGAGCATCCGCCTCAATCGGCCGGTCAGAACGAGCGTTCGTTCTCTTCTGCGTGCACCTTAGCGCGTGCACTTTGTGCTGACCTTTCGCACTCCCAGTTCTGACGGCCTCGACATCGACGCCGCTCATCATTCTCTATTAAAACCTCTTTCTGTTTGTCTGTCTTATAAAATGTCAATCTTTGCAAGCCCACGTCGTACGCCTCTGTAAATGGGTAGAACCCAATAAGAAACTGCGCTGGATTCAACGGTCAATGAACAATTAATGAAACAACGGTCGCTAGAATCATCACAAATCGTAAAATAAAAATCGTTTGCTAATTTTAATCTAAAGAACAATTGTCATGAAAGGATTTGTCACTGATGTGAAACAAACTGAGTAATACTCAACGAAAACAGCACAGGGTGGCTCTCCAGAACCACCCTTGGTAGCCCTAAGGTTAATGAAG
>CAJQUW010001684.1:0-44342 GCA_907163375.1 Prostheceraeus crozeri | reverse complement strand
ACATTTCACAGCCATTTGGACTTGAAAAAATCCTAAGTGTCCGAGACCCACCGTAGTGAAAATTTTCCGAAAAAAAATTTTTTATGGACGAAATTATTCAACCTGAAACCTTGATAGAAGTTTGTTTTCACTATTGATTCTGAACAACTTTGGTCTTTTTCGACCAATTTGGTCAGTTGAGATCGTTGGGGGGGGGGGGCGGTTTTTTCACCGAAACTTCACCGACCCCGCTTAACTTTTTTGACGACAAACACGATGGGATGTCCTCGTTGGGTGGTCTCGAGGCGACTTCCATCATTCCAACATTTTAGAAAAATGGTTTTTTTTTTTTTATTCATCATTGACGTTAAAAATCCTAAGTGGTCGAGACCACCGTAGTGAAAATTTTCGAAAAAATTTTTTGGACGAATTTCAACCTGAAACCTTGATAGAAGTTTGTTTCACATGATTCTGAACAACTTTGGTCTTTTCGACCAATTTGGTCAGTTGAGTCGTTGGGGGGGGGGGGGGTTTTTTCACCGAAACTTCACCGACCCAACTTTTGACGACAAACACGATGGGATGGGTCTCGGAGCTCAATTCCAACATTTTGAAAAAAAAATTTTTTTTTTTTTTCATGAAAAAATCCTAAGTGTCGAGACCACCGTAGTGAAAATTTTCGAAAAAATTTTTTGGACGAATTTCAACCTGAAACCTTGATAGAAGTTTGTTTCACATGATTCTGAACAACTTTGGTCTTTTCGACCATTTGTCATTGAGTCGTTGGGGGGCGTTTTTTTCACCGAAACTTCACAGCCCAACTTTTGACGACAAACACGATGGGATGGGTCTCGGAGCTCAATTCCAACATTTTGAAAAAGAGACCACCGTAGTGAAAATTTCCGAAAAAATTTTTTGGACGAATTTCAACCTGAAACCTTGATAGAAGTTTGTTTCACATGATTCTGAACAACTTTGGTCTTTTCGACCAATTTGGTCAGTTGAGTCGTTGGGGGGGGGGGCGGTTTTCTCCTCGCGGACCCATTCCTCCCAACACATCCTTGGCCATGTCCCTCACACTGCATTTCACATTTTGCACTTGCAGCCGCCTGATGACTCCGCCTTTCACCATTTGCACTTGCGTTCAGCCTGATGACTCAGCATTTCACATTTTGCACTTGCGTCCGCCTGATGACTCAGCATTTCACAATTTGCACTTGAATTTGCAATGTGCTTACTACTTATAGTCTTTCGGATAGTTCCTTGCAGGGTTGCCATACGTCCGGATTTTATCCGGACGTCCGGATTTTTTGACAGAATCTGCTGATGTCCGGATTAATTGACAGAATCTTCTGAAGTCCGGATTTTTTGTCAAAACCATCAAATTTCCGGATTTTTATCGAATCCATACTAATGTTCGTCAGTTATTTCTTTACCCGCTTAAAATCTTTCAACTACTTGCTTTGGACTGAAGCTGATTCATCCGTATCATTTTTGCAAACTGCTTTTTTCACAGACTACTAGGGTCCAATTTGGGTAATTTTATACATGCACTATGCTGTTGTCATAACAGATTACTTCTTGGATTTGCACAAATATATTTTGACTTGTCAATGTGTTTGCAAATTGTATTGTATAGAAGAATTCATTCTACCGTAACTGTTCTTCAGAGGCAGCGCGGCCAGAACAATGAATCTCGGATTTGCATGAATTTCCATGTTTTGAAATACATGTATATAAACATATTCTTCATTTTTCAGAAAATTTTGATCTTATAAGAGTATAACGCCAAATCTAAAGAATTTCTCGATTTCGCTAATCGTTATCATTTCTCGACGTGACGACCACCATTAATGGATTGATCTGTACTCAAGGTATTGTTGCTGTGGAAAAAATGGAATGACATGATAGTTCTTGGAAGAAATTGGACCCTTTCACACATTTATAAAGAAAAAACAACGCAAAATGATGAACCCGAAGCCTTTCGTCCTTTCTATTCATGGGCATTACAAGGACTGGATCTTAGTGCGTAGAGACATGAGTAGTAAGCAAGTGACAAACACTCGACCGGCGCCCCCCCCCTCTGGAACGGCAGAGTGTCGTGGTCGGCCGCCGTGGTGCTTCGTGTCTGAGTCCCCCCCCCTCTGGAACGATAGAGTGTCGTGGTGGACTTGGGCGACCGCCAGGATTAGTCTTGAGGCTATAGTGTGTGATGTTTTTGGTGCAATCTGCTGAATGTTGGGTTGTAAAATGGGTTGTTTCGAGTGGAAGGAGTGGTCGGATGAGAAAACGGAGGTCGGATTCGTGTTCAGCGTGAAATTCTTTATCTGTATGGTGAGTTTCAAGTCAATCGGAGAGAAAAAATTTTCAACATTTTTCGAAAAAACGACAGAGTTAGAATTTGGGACGTTTTGGTGTGTAGCGCCAAAACGAAGCATCGGATGAGAAAACGGAGGCCAGATTCGGAATCTACGTGAAATTTTGGGTTAGGAAGGATGTTTCCAGCGAAATCGGAGAGAAAAAATTTTCACTGACGTCCCCCCCCCTCTGGACAGCTTGCTTCGATTTTGGCTTCTAGTGGACGGATTTTGTCGTGCGATAGCTCGTTTGAAAGCTAAGAGTGAGACAAATTCAGTGAAAGAATCGGCTTGTTCCTATCTGTCTTCGTTTAGATGTGAGACGCCATTTAAGATTTTGGGACATTGGCGAAAAACGACAGAGTTAGAATTTGGGACGTTTTGGGCTCTAGCTTCAAAACGAAGCATCGGATTGGAAAACGGATTTCAGATTTGGAATCAGCGTGAAATTCTTTATCTGTATGGTGAGTTTCAAGTCAATCGGAGAGAAAAAATTTTCAACATTTTTCGAAAAAACGACAGAGTTAGAATTTGGGACGTTTTGGTGTGTAGCGCCCAAACGAAGCATCGGATGAGAAAACGGAGGCCAGATTCGGAATCTACGTGAAATTTTGGGTTAGGAAGGATGTTTCAGCGAAATCGGAGAGAAAAAATTTTCACTGACGTCCCCCCCCCTCTGGACAGCTTGCTTCGATTTTGGCTTCTAGTGGACGGATTTTGTCGTGCGATAGCTCGTTTGAAAGCTAAGAGTGAGACAAATTCAGTGAAAGAATCGGCTTGTTCCTATCTGTCTTCGTTTAGATGTGAGACGCCATTTAAGATTTTGGGACATTGGCGAAAAACGACAGAGTTAGAATTTGGGACGTTTTGGGCTCTAGCTTCAAAACGAAGCATCGGATTGGAAAACGGATTTCAGATTTGGAATCAGCGTGAAATTCTCTATCTGTATGGTGAGTTTCAAGTCAATCGGAGAGAAAAAAATTTTCAACATTTTTCGAAAAAACGTCAGAGTTAGAATTTTGGACGTTTTGGGCTCTAGCGTCAAAACGAAGCATCGGATGGGAAAACGGAGGCCAGATTCGGATTCAGCGTGAAATTCTGCATGGAAATGGTGTATTTCCAGCTCAATCGGAGAGAAAAAATTTTCACTGACGTCCCCCCCCCCTCTGGACAGCTTGCTTCGATTTTGGCTTCCAGTGGACGGATTTTGTCGTGCGATAGCTCGTTTGAAAGCTAAGAGTGAGACAAATTCACTGAAAGAATCGGCTTGTTCCTATCTGTCTTCGTTTAGATGTGAGACGCCATTTAAGATTTTGGGACATTGGCGAAAAACGACAGAGTTAGAATTTGGGACGTTTTGGGCTCTAGCTTCAAAACGAAGCATCGGATTGGAAAACGGATTTCAGATTTGGAATCAGCGTGAAATTCTTTATCTGTATGGTGAGTTTCAAGTCAATCGGAGAGAAAAAATTTTCAACATTTTTCGAAAAAACGACAGAGTTAGAATTTGGGACGTTTTGGTGTGTAGCGCCCAAACGAAGCATCGGATGAGAAAACGGAGGCCAGATTCGGAATCTACGTGAAATTTTGGGTTAGGAAGGATGTTTCCAGCGAAATCGGAGAGAAAAAATTTTTCACTGACGTCCCCCCCCCTCTGGACAGCTTGCTTCGATTTTGGCTTCCAGTGGACGGATTTTGTCGTGCGATAGCTCGTTTGAAAGCTAAGAGTGAGACAAATTCAGTGAAAGAATCGGCTTGTTCCTATCTGTCTTCGTTTAGATGTGAGACGCCATTTAAGATTTTGGGACATTGGCGAAAAACGACAGAGTTAGAATTTGGGACGTTTTGGGCTCTAGCTTCAAAACGAAGCATCGGATTGGAAAACGGATTTCAGATTTGGAATCAGCGTGAAATTCTTTATCTGTATGGTGAGTTTCAAGTCAATCGGAGAGAAAAAATTTTCAACATATTTCGAAAAAACGACAGAGTTAGAATTTGGGACGTTTTGGTGTGTAGCGCCCAAACGAAGCATCGGATGAGAAAACGGAGGCCAGATTCGGAATCTACGTGAAATTTTGGGTTAGGAAGGATGTTTCCAGCGAAATCGGAGAGAAAAAATTTTCACTGACGTCCCCCCCCCCTCTGGACAGCTTGCTTCGATTTTGGCTTCCAGTGGACGGATTTTGTCGTGCGATAGCTCGTTTGAAAGCTAAGAGTGAGACAAATTCAGTGAAAGAATCGGCTTGTTCCTATCTGTCTTCGTTTAGATGTGAGACGCCATTTAAGATTTTGGGACATTGGCGAAAAACGACAGAGTTAGAATTTGGGACGTTTTGGGCTCTAGCTTCAAAACGAAGCATCGGATTGGAAAACGGATTTCAGATTTGGAATCAGCGTGAAATTCTTTATCTGTATGGTGAGTTTCAAGTCAATCGGAGAGAAAAAAATTTTCAACATTTTTCGAAAAAACGACAGAGTTAGAATTTGGGACGTTTTGGTGTGTAGCGCCCAAACGAAGCATCGGATGAGAAAACGGAGGCCAGATTCGGAATCTACGTGAAATTTTGGGTTAGGAAGGATGTTTCCAGCGAAATCGGAGAGAAAAATTTTCACTGACGTCCCCCCCCCCTCTGGACAGCTTGCTTCGATTTTGGCTTCCAGTGGACGGATTTTGTCGTGCGATAGCTCGTTTGAAAGCTAAGAGTGAGACAAATTCAGTGAAAGAATCGGCTTGTTCCTATCTGTCTTCGTTTAGATGTGAGACGCCATTTAAGATTTTGGGACATTGGCGAAAAACGACAGAGTTAGAATTTGGGACGTTTTGGGCTCTAGCTTCAAAACGAAGCATCGGATTGGAAAACGGATTTCAGATTTGGAATCAGCGTGAAATTCTTTATCTGTATGGTGAGTTTCAAGTCAATCGGAGAGAAAAAATTTTCAACATTTTTCGAAAAAACGACAGAGTTAGAATTTGGGACGTTTTGGTGTGTAGCGCCCAAACGAAGCATCGGATGAGAAAACGGAGGCCAGATTCGGAATCTACGTGAAATTTTGGGTTAGGAAGGATGTTTCCAGCGAAATCGGAGAGAAAAAATTTTCACTGACGTCCCCCCCCCTCTGGACAGCTTGCTTCGATTTTGGCTTCCAGTGGACGGATTTTGTCGTGCGATAGCTCGTTTGAAAGCTAAGAGTGAGACAAATTCAGTGAAAGAATCGGCTTGTTCCTATCTGTCTTCGTTTAGATGTGAGACGCCATTTAATATTTTGGGACATTGGCGAAAAACGACAGAGTTAGAATTTGGGACGTTTTGGGCTCTAGCTTCAAAACGAAGCATCGGATTGGAAAACGGATTTCAGATTTGGAATCAGCGTGAAATTCTTTATCTGTATGGTGAGTTTCAAGTCAATCGGAGAGAAAAAATTTTCAACATTTTTCGAAAAAACGACAGAGTTAGAATTTGGGACGTTTTGGTGTGTAGCGCCCAAACGAAGCATCGGATGAGAAAACGGAGGCCAGATTCGGAATCTACGTGAAATTTTGGGTTAGGAAGGATGTTTCCAGCGAAATCGGAGAGAAAAAATTTTCACTGACGTCCCCCCCCCTCTGGACAGCTTGCTTCGATTTTGGCTTCCAGTGGACGGATTTTGTCGTGCGATAGCTCGTTTGAAAGCTAAGAGTGAGACAAATTCAGTGAAAGAATCGGCTTGTTCCTATCTGTCTTCGTTTAGATGTGAGACGCCATTTAAGATTTTGGGACATTGGCGAAAAACGACAGAGTTAGAATTTGGGACGTTTTGGGCTCTAGCTTCAAAACGAAGCATCGGATTGGAAAACGGATTTCAGATTTGGAATCAGCGTGAAATTCTTTATCTGTATGGTGAGTTTCAAGTCAATCGGAGAGAAAAAATTTTCAACATTTTTCGAAAAAACGACAGAGTTAGAATTTGGGACGTTTTGGTGTGTAGCGCCCAAACGAAGCATCGGATGAGAAAACGGAGGCCAGATTCGGAATCTACGTGAAATTTTGGGTTAGGAAGGATGTTTCCAGCGAAATCGGAGAGAAAAAATTTTCACTGACGTCCCCCCCCCTCTGGACAGCTTGCTTCGATTTTGGCTTCCAGTGGACGGATTTTGTCGTGCGATAGCTCGTTTGAAAGCTAAGAGTGAGACAAATTCAGTGAAAGAATCGGCTTGTTCCTATCTGTCTTCGTTTAGATGTGAGACGCCATTTAAGATTTTGGGACATTGGCGAAAAACGACAGAGTTAGAATTTGGGACGTTTTGGGCTCTAGCTTCAAAACGAAGCATCGGATTGGAAAACGGATTTCAGATTTGGAATCAGCGTGAAATTCTTTATCTGTATGGTGAGTTTCAAGTCAATCGGAGAGAAAAAATTTTCAACATTTTTCGAAAAAACGACAGAGTTAGAATTTGGGACGTTTTGGTGTGTAGCGCCCAAACGAAGCATCGGATGAGAAAACGGAGGCCAGATTCGGAATCTACGTGAAATTTTGGGTTAGGAAGGATGTTTCCAGCGAAATCGGAGAGAAAAAATTTTCACTGACGTCCCCCCCCCCTCTGGACAGCTTGCTTCGATTTTGGCTTCCAGTGGACGGATTTTGTCGTGCGATAGCTCGTTTGAAAGCTAAGAGTGAGACAAATTCAGTGAAAGAATCGGCTTGTTCCTATCTGTCTTCGTTTAGATGTGAGACGCCATTTAAGATTTTGGGACATTGGCGAAAAACGACAGAGTTAGAATTTGGGACGTTTTGGGCTCTAGCTTCAAAACGAAGCATCGGATTGGAAAACGGATTTCAGATTTGGAATCAGCGTGAAATTCTTTATCTGTATGGTGAGTTTCAAGTCAATCGGAGAGAAAAAATTTTCAACATTTTTCGAAAAAACGACAGAGTTAGAATTTGGGACGTTTTGGTGTGTAGCGCCCAAACGAAGCATCGGATGAGAAAACGGAGGCCAGATTCGGAATCTACGTGAAATTTTGGGTTAGGAAGGATGTTTCCAGCGAAATCGGAGAGAAAAAATTTTCACTGACGTCCCCCCCCCTCTGGACAGCTTGCTTCGATTTTGGCTTCCAGTGGACGGATTTTGTCGTGCGATAGCTCGTTTGAAAGCTAAGAGTGAGACAAATTCAGTGAAAGAATCGGCTTGTTCCTATCTGTCTTCGTTTAGATGTGAGACGCCATTTAAGATTTTGGGACATTGGCGAAAAACGACAGAGTTAGAATTTGGGACGTTTTGGGCTCTAGCTTCAAAACGAAGCATCGGATTGGAAAACGGATTTCAGATTTGGAATCAGCGTGAAATTCTTTATCTGTATGGTGAGTTTCAAGTCAATCGGAGAGAAAAAATTTTCAACATTTTTCGAAAAAACGACAGAGTTAGAATTTGGGACGTTTTGGTGTGTAGCGCCCAAACGAAGCATCGGATGAGAAAACGGAGGCCAGATTCGGAATCTACGTGAAATTTTGGGTTAGGAAGGATGTTTCCAGCGAAATCGGAGAGAAAAAATTTTCACTGACGTCCCCCCCCCTCTGGACAGCTTGCTTCGATTTTGGCTTCCAGTGGACGGATTTTGTCGTGCGATAGCTCGTTTGAAAGCTAAGAGTGAGACAAATTCAGTGAAAGAATCGGCTTGTTCCTATCTGTCTTCGTTTAGATGTGAGACGCCATTTAAGATTTTGGGACATTGGCGAAAAACGACAGAGTTAGAATTTGGGACGTTTTGGGCTCTAGCTTCAAAACGAAGCATCGGATTGGAAAACGGATTTCAGATTTGGAATCAGCGTGAAATTCTTTATCTGTATGGTGAGTTTCAAGTCAATCGGAGAGAAAAAATTTTCAACATTTTTCGAAAAAACGACAGAGTTAGAATTTGGGACGTTTTGGTGTGTAGCGCCCAAACGAAGCATCGGATGAGAAAACGGAGGCCAGATTCGGAATCTACGTGAAATTTTGGGTTAGGAAGGATGTTTCCAGCGAAATCGGAGAGAAAAAATTTTCACTGACGTCCCCCCCCCCTCTGGACAGCTTGCTTCGATTTTGGCTTCCAGTGGACGGATTTTGTCGTGCGATAGCTCGTTTGAAAGCTAAGAGTGAGACAAATTCAGTGAAAGAATCGGCTTGTTCCTATCTGTCTTCGTTTAGATGTGAGACGCCATTTAAGATTTTGGGACATTGGCGAAAAACGACAGAGTTAGAATTTGGGACGTTTTGGGCTCTAGCTTCAAAACGAAGCATCGGATTGGAAAACGGATTTCAGATTTGGAATCAGCGTGAAATTCTTTATCTGTATGGTGAGTTTCAAGTCAATCGGAGAGAAAAAATTTTCAACATTTTTCGAAAAAACGACAGAGTTAGAATTTGGGACGTTTTGGTGTGTAGCGCCCAAACGAAGCATCGGATGAGAAAACGGAGGCCAGATTCGGAATCTACGTGAAATTTTGGGTTAGAAGGGATGTTTCCAGCGAAATCGGAGAGAAAAAATTTTCACTGACGTCCCCCCCCTCTGGACAGCTTGCTTCGATTTTGGCTTCCAGTGGACGGATTTTGTCGTGCGATAGCTCGTTTGAAAGCTAAGAGTGAGACAAATTCAGTGAAAGAATCGGCTTGTTCCTATCTGTCTTCGTTTAGATGTGAGACGCCATTTAAGATTTTGGGACATTGGCGAAAAACGACAGAGTTAGAATTTGGGACGTTTTGGGCTCTAGCTTCAAAACGAAGCATCGGATTGGAAAACGGATTTCAGATTTGGAATCAGCGTGAAATTCTTTATCTGTATGGTGAGTTTCAAGTCAATCGGAGAGAAAAAATTTTCAACATTTTTCGAAAAAACGACAGAGTTAGAATTTAGGACGTTTTGGTGTGTAGCGCCCAAACGAAGCATCGGATGAGAAAACGGAGGCCAGATTCGGAATCTACGTGAAATTTTGGGTTAGGAAGGATGTTTCCAGCGAAATCGGAGAGAAAAAATTTTTACTGACGTCCCCCCCCCTCTGGACAGCTTGCTTCGATTTTGGCTTCCAGTGGACGGATTTTGTCGTGCGATAGCTCGTTTGAAAGCTAAGAGTGAGACAAATTCAGTGAAAGAATCGGCTTGTTCCTATCTGTCTTCGTTTAGATGTGAGACGCCATTTAAGATTTTGGGACATTGGCGAAAAACGACAGAGTTAGAATTTGGGACGTTTTGGGCTCTAGCTTCAAAACGAAGCATCGGATGGGAAAACGGATTTCAGATTTGGAATCAGCGTGAAATTCTTATCTGTATGGTGAGTTTCAAGTCAATCGGAGAGAAAAAATTTTCAACATTTTTCGAAAAAACGACAGAGTTAGAATTTGGGACGTTTTGGTGTGTAGCGCCCAAACGAAGCATCGGATGAGAAAACGGAGGCCAGATTCGGAATCTACGTGAAATTTTGGGTTAGAAGGATGTTTCCAGCGAAATCGAGAGAAAAAATTTTCACTGACGTCCCCCCCCCTCTGGACAGCTTGCTTCGATTTTGGCTTCCAGTGGACGGATTTTGTCGTGCGATAGCTCGTTTGAAAGCTAAGAGTGAGACAAATTCAGTGAAAGAATCGGCTTGTTCCTATCTGTCTTCGTTTAGATGTGAGACACCATTTAAGATTTTGGGACATTGGCGAAAAACGACAGAGTTAGAATTTGGGACGTTTTGGGCTCTAGCTTCAAAACGAAGCATCGGATTGGAAAACGGATTTCAGATTTGGAATCAGCGTGAAATTCTTTATCTGTATGGTGAGTTTCAAGTCAATCGGAGAGAAAAAATTTTCAACATTTTTCGAAAAAACGACAGAGTTAGAATTTGGGACGTTTTGGTGTGTAGCGCCCAAACGAAGCATCGGATGAGAAAACGGAGGCCAGATTCGGAATCTACGTGAAATTTTGGGTTAGGAAGGATGTTTCCAGCGAAATCGGAGAGAAAAAATTTTCACTGACGTCCCCCCCCCTCTGGACAGCTTGCTTCGATTTTGGCTTCTAGTGGACGGATTTTGTCGTGCGATAGCTCGTTTGAAAGCTAAGAGTGAGACAAATTCAGTGAAAGAATCGGCTTGTTCCTATCTGTCTTCGTTTAGATGTGAGACGCCATTTAAGATTTTGGGACATTGGCGAAAAACGACAGAGTTAGAATTTGGGACGTTTTGGGCTCTAGCTTCAAAACGAAGCATCGGATTGGAAAACGGATTTCAGATTTGGAATCAGCGTGAAATTCTTTATCTGTATGGTGAGTTTCAAGTCAATCGGAGAGAAAAAATTTTCAACATTTTTCGAAAAAACGACAGAGTTAGAATTTGGGACGTTTTGGTGTGTAGCGCCCAAACGAAGCATCGGATGAGAAAACGGAGGCCAGATTCGGAATCTACGTGAAATTTTGGGTTAGGAAGGATGTTTCCAGCGAAATCGGAGAGAAAAATTTTCACTGACGTCCCCCCCCCTCTGGACAGCTTGCTTCGATTTTGGCTTCCAGTGGACGGATTTTGTCGTGCGATAGCTCGTTTGAAAGCTAAGAGTGAGACAAATTCAGTGAAAGAATCGGCTTGTTCCTATCTGTCTTCGTTTAGATGTGAGACGCCATTTAAGATTTTGGGACATTGGCGAAAAACGACAGAGTTAGAATTTGGGACGTTTTGGCTCTAGCTTCAAAACGAAGCATCGGATTGGAAAACGGATTTCAGATTTGGAATCAGCGTGAAATTCTTTATCTGTATGGTGAGTTTCAAGTCAATCGGAGAGAAAAAATTTTCAACATTTTTCGAAAAAACGACAGAGTTAGAATTTGGGACGTTTTGGTGTGTAGCGCCCAAACGAAGCATCGGATGAGAAAACGGAGGCCAGATTCGGAATCTACGTGAATTTTTGGGTTAGGAAGGATGTTTCCAGCGAAATCGGAGAGAAAAAATTTTCACTGACGTCCCCCCCCCTCTGGACAGCTTGCTTCGATTTTGGCTTCCAGTGGACGGATTTTGTCGTGCGATAGCTCGTTTGAAAGCTAAGAGTGAGACAAATTCAGTGAAAGAATCGGCTTGTTCCTATCTGTCTTCGTTTAGATGTGAGACGCCATTTAAGATTTTGGGACATTGGCGAAAAACGACAGAGTTAGAATTTGGGACGTTTTGGGCTCTAGCTTCAAAACGAAGCATCGGATTGGAAAACGGATTTCAGATTTGGAATCAGCGTGAAATTCTTTATCTGTATGGTGAGTTTCAAGTCAATCGAGAGAAAAAATTTTTCAACATTTTTCGAAAAAACGACAGAGTTAGAATTTGGGACGTTTTGGTGTGTAGCGCCCAAACGAAGCATCGGATGAGAAAACGGAGGCCAGATTCGGAATCTACGTGAAATTTTGGGTTAGAAGGATGTTTCCAGCGAAATCGGAGAGAAAAAATTTTCACTGACGTCCCCCCCCCCCCTCTGGACAGCTTGCTTCGATTTTGGCTTCCAGTGGACGGATTTTGTCGTGCGATAGCTCGTTTGAAAGCTAAGAGTGAGACAAATTCACTGAAAGAATCGGCTTGTTCCTATCTGTCTTCGTTTAGATGTGAGACGCCATTTAAGATTTTGGGACATTGGCGAAAAACGACAGAGTTAGAATTTGGACGTTTTGGGCTCTAGCTTCAAAACGAAGCATCGGATTGGAAAACGGATTTCAGATTTGGAATCAGCGTGAAATTCTTTATCTGTATGGTGAGTTTCAAGTCAATCGGAGAGAAAAAATTTTCAACATTTTTCGAAAAAACGACAGAGTTAGAATTTGGGACGTTTTGGTGTGTAGCGCCCAAACGAAGCATCGGATGAGAAAACGGAGGCCAGATTCGGAATCTACGTGAAATTTTGGGTTAGGAAGGATGTTTCCAGCGAAATCGGAGAGAAAAAATTTTCACTGACGTCCCCCCCCTCTGGACAGCTTGCTTTGATTTTGGCTTCCAGTGGACGGATTTTGTCGTGCGATAGCTCGTTTGAAAGCTAAGAGTGAGACAAATTCAGTGAAACAAACGGCTTGTTCATATCTGTCTTCGTTTAGATGTGAGACGCCATTTAAGATTTTGGACATTGGCGAAAAACGACAGAGTTAGAATTTGGGACGTTTTTGGGCTGTAGCTTCAAAACGAAGCATCGGATGGGAAAACGGATTTCAGATTTGGAATCAGCGTGAAATTCTTTATCTGTATGGTGAGTTTCAAGTCAATCGGAGAGAAAAAATTTTCAACATTTTTCGAAAAAACGACAGAGTTAGAATTTGGGACGTTTTGGTGTGTAGCGCCAAACGAAGCATCGGATGAGAAAACGGAGGCCAGATTCGGAATCTACGTGAAATTTTGGGTTAGGAAGGATGTTTCCAGCGAAATCGGAGAGAAAAATTTTCACTGACGTCCCCCCCCTCTGGACAGCTTGCTTCGATTTTGGCTTCCAGTGGACGGATTTTGTCGTGCGATAGCTCGTTTGAAAGCTAAGAGTGAGACAAATTCAGTGAAAGAATCGGCTTGTTCCTATCTGTCTTCGTTTAGATGTGAGACGCCATTTAAGATTTTGGGACATTGGCGAAAAACGACAGAGTTAGAATTTGGGACGTTTTGGGCTCTAGCTTCAAAACGAAGCATCGGATTGGAAAACGGATTTCAGATTTGGAATCAGCGTGAAATTCTTTATCTGTATGGTGAGTTTCAAGTCAATCGGAGAGAAAAAATTTTCAACATTTTTCGAAAAAACGACAGAGTTAGAATTTGGGACGTTTTGGTGTGTAGCGCCCAAACGAAGCATCGGATGAGAAAACGGAGGCCAGATTCGGAATCTACGTGAAATTTTGGGTTAGGAAGGATGTTTCCAGCGAAATCGGAGAGAAAAAATTTTCACTGACGTCCCCCCCCCCCTCTGGACAGCTTGCTTCGATTTTGGCTTCCAGTGGACGGATTTTGTCGTGCGATAGCTCGTTTGAAAGCTAAGAGTGAGACAAATTCAGTGAAAGAATCGGCTTGTTCCTATCTGTCTTCGTTTAGATGTGAGACGCCATTTAAGATTTTGGGACATTGGCGAAAAACGACAGAGTTAGAATTTGGGACGTTTGGGCTCTAGCTTCAAAACGAAGCATCGGATTGGAAAACGGATTTCAGATTTGGAATCAGCGTGAAATTCTTTATCTGTATGGTGAGTTTCAAGTCAATCGGAGAGAAAAAATTTTCAACATTTTTCGAAAAAACGACAGAGTTAGAATTTGGGACGTTTTGGTGTGTAGCGCCCAAACGAAGCATCGGATGAGAAAACGGAGGCCAGATTCGGAATCTACGTGAAATTTTGGGTTAGGAAGGATGTTTCCAGCGAAATCGGAGAGAAAAAATTTTCACTGACGTCCCCCCCCTCTGGACAGCTTGCTTCGATTTTGGCTTCTAGTGGACGGATTTTGTCGTGCGATAGCTCGTTTGAAAGCTAAGAGTGAGACAAATTCAGTGAAAGAATCGGCTTGTTCCTATCTGTCTTCGTTTAGATGTGAGACGCCATTTAAGATTTTGGGACATTGGCGAAAAACGACAGAGTTAGAATTTGGGACGTTTTGGGCTCTAGCTTCAAAACGAAGCATCGGATTGGAAAACGGATTTCAGATTTGGAATCAGCGTGAAATTCTTTATCTGTATGGTGAGTTTCAAGTCAATCGGAGAGAAAAAATTTTCAACATTTTTCGAAAAAACGACAGAGTTAGAATTTGGGACGTTTTGGTGTGTAGCGCCCAAACGAAGCATCGGATGAGAAAACGGAGGCCAGATTCGGAATCTACGTGAAATTTTGGGTTAGGAAGGATGTTTCCAGCGAAATCGGAGAGAAAAAATTTTCACTGACGTCCCCCCCCCTCTGGACAGCTTGCTTCGATTTTGGCTTCCAGTGGACGGATTTTGTCGTGCGATAGCTCGTTTGAAAGCTAAGAGTGAGACAAATTCAGTGAAAGAATCGGCTTGTTCCTATCTGTCTTCGTTTAGATGTGAGACGCCATTTAAGATTTTGGGACATTGGCGAAAACCGACAGAGTTAGAATTTGGGACGTTTTGGGCTCTAGCTTCAAAACGAAGCATCGGATTGGAAAACGGATTTCAGATTTGGAATCAGCGTGAAATTCTTTATCTGTATGGTGAGTTTCAAGTCAATCGGAGAGAAAAAATTTTCAACATTTTTCGAAAAAACGACAGAGTTAGAATTTGGGACGTTTTGGTGTGTAGCGCCCAAACGAAGCATCGGATGAGAAAACGGAGGCCAGATTCGGAATCTACGTGAAATTTTGGGTTAGGAAGGATGTTTCCAGCGAAATCGGAGAGAAAAAATTTTCACTGACGTCCCCCCCCCCTCTGGACAGCTTGCTTCGATTTTGGCTTCCAGTGGACGGATTTTGTCGTGCGATAGCTCGTTTGAAAGCTAAGAGTGAGACAAATTCACTGAAAGAATCGGCTTGTTCCTATCTGTCTTCGTTTAGATGTGAGACGCCATTTAAGATTTTGGGACATTGGCGAAAAACGACAGAGTTAGAATTTGGGACGTTTTGGGCTCTAGCTTCAAAACGAAGCATCGGATTGGAAAACGGATTTCAGATTTGGAATCAGCGTGAAATTCTTTATCTGTATGGTGAGTTTCAAGTCAATCGGAGAGAAAAAATTTTCAACATTTTTCGAAAAAACGACAGAGTTAGAATTTGGGACGTTTTGGTGTGTAGCGCCCAAACGAAGCATCGGATGAGAAAACGGAGGCCAGATTCGGAATCTACGTGAAATTTTGGGTTAGGAAGGATGTTTCCAGCGAAATCGGAGAGAAAAAATTTTCACTGACGTCCCCCCCCCTCTGGACAGCTTGCTTCGATTTTGGCTTCCAGTGGACGGATTTTGTCGTGCGATAGCTCGTTTGAAAGCTAAGAGTGAGACAAATTCAGTGAAAGAATCGGCTTGTTCCTATCTGTCTTCGTTTAGATGTGAGACGCCATTTAAGATTTTGGGACATTGGCGAAAAACGACAGAGTTAGAATTTGGGACGTTTTGGGCTCTAGCTTCAAAACGAAGCATCGGATTGGAAAACGGATTTCAGATTTGGAATCAGCGTGAAATTCTTTATCTGTATGGTGAGTTTCAAGTCAATCGGAGAGAAAAAATTTTCAACATTTTTCGAAAAAACGACAGAGTTAGAATTTGGGACGTTTTGGTGTGTAGCGCCCAAACGAAGCATCGGATGAGAAAACGGAGGCCAGATTCGGAATCTACGTGAAATTTTGGGTTAGGAAGGATGTTTCCAGCGAAATCGGAGAGAAAAAATTTTCACTGACGTCCCCCCCCCCTCTGGACAGCTTGCTTCGATTTTGGCTTCCAGTGGACGGATTTTGTCGTGCGATAGCTCGTTTGAAAGCTAAGAGTGAGACAAATTCAGTGAAAGAATCGGCTTGTTCCTATCTGTCTTCGTTTAGATGTGAGACGCCATTTAAGATTTTGGGACATTGGCGAAAAACGACAGAGTTAGAATTTGGGACGTTTTGGGCTCTAGCTTCAAAACGAAGCATCGGATTGGAAAACGGATTTCAGATTTGGAATCAGCGTGAAATTCTTTATCTGTATGGTGAGTTTCAAGTCAATCGGAGAGAAAAAATTTTCAACATTTTTCGAAAAAACGACAGAGTTAGAATTTGGGACGTTTTGGTGTGTAGCGCCCAAACGAAGCATCGGATGAGAAAACGGAGGCCAGATTCGGAATCTACGTGAAATTTTGGGTTAGGAAGGATGTTTCCAGCGAAATCGGAGAGAAAAAAATTTTCACTGACGTCCCCCCCCCTCTGGACAGCTTGCTTCGATTTTGGCTTCCAGTGGACGGATTTTGTCGTGCGATAGCTCGTTTGAAAGCTAAGAGTGAGACAAATTCAGTGAAAGAATCGGCTTGTTCCTATCTGTCTTCGTTTAGATGTGAGACGCCATTTAAGATTTTGGGACATTGGCGAAAAACGACAGAGTTAGAATTTGGGACGTTTTGGGCTCTAGCTTCAAAACGAAGCATCGGATTGGAAAACGGATTTCAGATTTGGAATCAGCGTGAAATTCTTTATCTGTATGGTGAGTTTCAAGTCAATCGGAGAGAAAAAATTTTCAACATTTTTCGAAAAAACGACAGAGTTAGAATTTGGGACGTTTTGGTGTGTAGCGCCCAAACGAAGCATCGGATGAGAAAACGGAGGCCAGATTCGGAATCTACGTGAAATTTTGGGTTAGGAAGGATGTTTCCAGCGAAATCGGAGAGAAAAAATTTTCACTGACGTCCCCCCCCCTCTGGACAGCTTGCTTCGATTTTGGCTTCCAGTGGACGGATTTTGTCGTGCGATAGCTCGTTTGAAAGCTAAGAGTGAGACAAATTCAGTGAAAGAATCGGCTTGTTCCTATCTGTCTTCGTTTAGATGTGAGACGCCATTTAAGATTTTGGGACATTGGCGAAAAACGACAGAGTTAGAATTTGGGACGTTTTGGGCTCTAGCTTCAAAACGAAGCATCGGATTGGAAAACGGATTTCAGATTTGGAATCAGCGTGAAATTCTTTATCTGTATGGTGAGTTTCAAGTCAATCGGAGAGAAAAAATTTTCAACATTTTTCGAAAAAACGACAGAGTTAGAATTTGGGATGTTTTGGTGTGTAGCGCCCAAACGAAGCATCGGATGAGAAAACGGAGGCCAGATTCGGAATCTACGTGAAATTTTGGGTTAGGAAGGATGTTTCCAGCGAAATCGGAGAGAAAAAATTTTCACTGACGTCCCCCCCCCTCTGGACAGCTTGCTTCGATTTTGGCTTCCAGTGGACGGATTTTGTCGTGCGATAGCTCGTTTGAAAGCTAAGAGTGAGACAAATTCAGTGAAAGAATCGGCTTGTTCCTATCTGTCTTCGTTTAGATGTGAGACGCCATTTAAGATTTTGGGACATTGGCGAAAAACGACAGAGTTAGAATTTGGGACGTTTTGGGCTCTAGCTTCAAAACGAAGCATCGGATTGGAAAACGGATTTCAGATTTGGAATCAGCGTGAAATTCTTTATCTGTATGGTGAGTTTCAAGTCAATCGGAGAGAAAAAATTTTCAACATTTTTCGAAAAAACGACAGAGTTAGAATTTGGGACGTTTTGGTGTGTAGCGCCCAAACGAAGCATCGGATGAGAAAACGGAGGCCAGATTCGGAATCTACGTGAAATTTTGGGTTAGGAAGGATGTTTCCAGCGAAATCGGAGAGAAAAAATTTTCACTGACGTCCCCCCCCCCTCTGGACAGCTTGCTTCGATTTTGGCTTCCAGTGGACGGATTTTGTCGTGCGATAGCTCGTTTGAAAGCTAAGAGTGAGACAAATTCACTGAAAGAATCGGCTTGTTCCTATCTGTCTTCGTTTAGATGTGAGACGCCATTTAAGATTTTGGGACATTGGCGAAAATCGACAGAGTTAGAATTTGGGACGTTTTGGGCTCTAGCTTCAAAACGAAGCATCGGATTGGAAAACGGATTTCAGATTTGGAATCAGCGTGAAATTCTTTATCTGTATGGTGAGTTTCAAGTCAATCGGAGAGAAAAAATTTTCAACATTTTTCGAAAAAACGACAGAGTTAGAATTTTTGCGATGGCTGCCTACTGTAGAGCCAAAACGAAGCATCGGATGAGAAAACGGAGGCCAGATTCGGATTCAGCGTGAAATTCTGCATCGGTAGGGTGAGTTTCAAGTCAATCGGAGAGAAAAAATTTTCGCTGACGTCCCCCCCCCCTCTGGACAGCTCGCTTCGATTTTGGCTTCCAGTGGACGGATTTTGTCGTGCGATAGCTCGTTTGAAAGCTAAGAGTGAGACAAATTCACTGAAAGAATCGGCTTGTTCCTATCTGTCTTCGTTTAGATGTGAGACGCCATTTAAGATTTTGGGACATTGGCGAAAAACGACAGAGTTAGAATTTGGGACGTTTTGGGCTCTAGCTTCAAAACGAAGCATCGGATTGGAAAACGGATTTCAGATTTGGAATCAGCGTGAAATTCTTTATCTGTATGGTGAGTTTCAAGTCAATCGGAGAGTTTCAAGTCAATCGGCGAGAATAATGTTCAACATTTTTCGAAAAAACGACAGAGTTAGAATTTTTGCGATGGCTGCCTACTGTAGAGCCAAAACGAAGCATCGGATGGGAAAACGGAGGCCAGATTCGGATTCAGCGTCAAATTCTACATGGAAATGGTGTATTTCCAGCTCAATCGGAGCACTAGAACCGGAGATAGACGGGATTTTTAGTGTTTGGATGATGGGTATTACGTCATCAGCTGATCGCCACACACTATATAAGCTGGGAACCGACGGAGACTTTTCATTTAGAGGAGAACGATTGTCAGAGGTAGGTCGTCTCTCTGAGCTCCGATGATAGCTTCGGACATTCCAAATCCCGAGTTTCTGTAAGAAACCGACTTAGAAAATTTCATTGCTGATATCAGCTAAGGCGTCAGACTTCGAGGTTCGCCAGGAGATGGCCTTCGTCTCCAGGCCATAAAAGACTCCAAAACTTTAAAGGCTTGTAACTTTGCTTCTACAAGTCCGTTTGACTTGATTCAAAAAAGGTTCGGTCGCTATTGACCTGCCCTAAGTGATGGACTACTTATAAAATTTCATAAGTAGTGCTAAAAAGTTGAAAAATTTAAATTCACTATTTTTGGAGGTTTTCTGGGGTTTTCGACCCTGCTGAAGTCAATGAAAGCATTTTTAATGATGTCTGAGCCAGTCTTCTCATGCTATAAGCGGCTTTTCACTGAAAGCGAGCAAGACACGGAGAGTTTTGCTGTAATATTCCACTGACAGGGTGTTCCTTCGGGACGGCGGACGATGCCGTAGTGATAAGTGTGGCAAGGGAATGTGTCATATTTGAGACCGTAACCGCTGGGGCAACTCATGTTGGGCATTTGACACAGCTCTCAACGTAGCACTTTGAACGCCAATCGGTTGAGTCTTAGCTATCTTGTCATGGGTGGCCTCTAAACATCTCCATTGCAAAACGCTGGTGAATCAAGCTCTCTACGGCTTGCTATCAAGCTGATCAAAGCAATAACTTGGGATGTTTCCTCAAGGTTTTCAAGTATGCTGAGTTCAAATCTGCTATCAGATTTCAAATTTAGCTAAGTCTAAGGCAGCTTTGAGGGGTTAGATCCCAGCTACTGATCACTACCTTTGACTCGGCGTTCCTGTTACCACTTCGGGGCAGTGACAATGATGTCTTCAGCTGTAAAGAGCGGGTATCGGGGAAGATCTCTCACTTCCCTAGTGATCAGTACAAGGCCTTCGGGCTGTCGACGGGATCGAGTGCCACTCACTACACTCAAATCTATCATTCCTCACTAAGTGTAAATTACTGACTATACATTTGTCCTGCTATCAGGTTGTTTTGACTTGGTATCTAGTTGAATAGTCTCTTGCTATCAAGAGATTCACTTCTGCTCATAAAGCACATCATCGCTGTAATACCTCCTTTGCTCGAGCGTTCCTTCGGGACGGCGGGTACTGCCGTAGAGGGATTGTGTTGCACGGGTTGTTCGTCGTTTGTTAGACCGAAACCTCTGAGCCGTTGCTCATGTTGGGCGTTCGACTTCATACTCAACGTGACGTTTTCTCTCGCCAGGTCAGAGTACTTCAGCCATTCGACAAAGGTTAGTCTTTATGATATGGAGTAGAGTGAAATGTAATTCATTAGATGCCCCTTCAATGATTGCTCCCATGATAAACGTTGATGAGACAAATGAAATGATTCTCATCTTCCTTTTTCAGTGATTGAAATCTACTAACACACTACCGTATAATCGTCCACTATGGGACAAGACATGATAGAGCCTCCACGCGCTTTGCCCTGGGCAGTCTTCGGACTGGCGAATACTATCATTAAGTTGAATCTGCTATCAGTCAACTTGAACGTTGCGTCGCGTTAGAGGGGTATATAAACCACTGCCTCTCATTTCATTTCATTTCAATCATGCAGACGCCGAACAGTCAAGTCAGCTCTCCTCGCGGACCGCAGTTAAGGCCGCGAAATTTATTTGAGGAGTTTGTCAGGCTAGAGGAGCAAGACAGAGTTTTTAATAATCTTGCTCGGATTGGCAATCCGATGACAGCAACTGCTGTCAATCCAACGGAATGGCGCTACATTCCACTTTTTAGCCATGTGCCAGCTAGTGTGGAAGTCGACAGTGCTACCAAAGAGAGAGTCAAAGACTCTCTCAGCAGAATTGGTAGGGTGTAAGATGACGTTACTCCCGAGAACGAACCATCGGCTCTCTTAAGGGCCACCATGGGGCAAGACATGATAGAACCTCCACGCGGTTTGCCCTGGGCAGTCTTTAGACTGGCGAATACTATCATTAAGTTGAATCTGCTATCAGTCAACTTGAACGTTACATCACATTAGAGGGGTATATAAACCACTACCTCTCATTCCATTTCATTTCAATCATGGAGACGCCAAACGCTGCAGTCAACTCTCCTCGCGGACCACAGTTAAGACCGCGAAATTTATTTGATGAATTTGCTAGAATAGAGGAGCAAGACAGAGTTCACAACAATCTTGCTCAGATTGGTAATGCGATGACAGCAAGTGTTGTCAATCCAACGGAATGGCGCTACATTCCACTTTTTAGTCATGTGCCAGTTAGTGTGGAAGTCGACAGTGCTACCAAAGAGAGAGTCAAAGACTCTCTCAGCAGAATTGGTAGGGTGTAAGATGACGTTACTCCCGAGAACGAACCATCGGCTCTCTTAAGGGCCACCATGGGGCAAGACATGATAGAACCTCCTCGCGGTTTGCCCTGGGCAGTCTTCGGACTGGCGAATACTATCATTAAGTTGAATCTGCTATCAGTCAACTTGAACGTTGCAAATGAAGTTCGGTGTAATACTTCCTTTCGACGGGCGTTCCTGTAAAGGGCGGCGGTGAAACCCGTAGCTATGTATACCGCAGGGGACATTCGGCAATGGTCAATCTTGTTAAACCTCTCTGCGTCATGTTTGCAAGTGATTGCCTCTGTCTCAACGTAGTATGCATTCGCGCCAGGGCGACATTTAGCCAACTGTCGAAGGTTGCCTAAAACTTTCCATTGCATACGTTATGAGAACCATGAGTTCTACCTGTCTCTATCAATGAGACGAATTGATGAATGGAATGAAATGGGAGGACACTCACGCGCCACACGCAACATAACACACTTCTCTCTTCCGTAGTCTAACAAGCTCTTTACACATGGATCGCAGTCGATTGCTATCCCTGTATCAGAAGTGTAAGCTATCTTAATTTATTTGACACTATTTCATCTATTATCATCATCGTCCATATGAAATGTTTTAAGATTTACAAGTTAGACTAAGCGTTCTACTATTTGTAAATGAAAGATATAGTTTCAACAGTTTACAGATTGAAAATAAAGTTTCAATAGTGTGTGTGTGTGTATGTTAAGAATAAAGTTTTATCTGTTTGTATGTTAGAAATAGAATGAAGTTTCACCAGTTTACAAGTTAAGAATAAAGTTCTATCTGTTTATATGTTAGAAATAAAATAAAGTTTCAATAGTTTGCAAGTTAAAAATAAAGTTTCAATAGTTTACAAGTTTTAAAATAAAGTTTAAATAGTGTGCAAGATAAAAAATAAAGTTTGAACAGTTTACAAGCTGAAATAAAGTTTTAATAGTGTACACGTTGGAAATAAAGTTTTAATAGTTTATGTGCTTCAAAATAGAGTTATAACAGTTTATATGTTAGAAATAAAATGAAGTTTCATCAGTTTACAAGTTAAGAATAAAGTTCTATCTGTTTGTCTGATAGAAATAAAACAAAGTTTCAACCGTTTACAAGTTAAAAATAAAGTTTCAACAGTTTACAAGTTAAAATTAAAGCTTCAACAATTACAAGTTAAAAATAAAACTTCAAAAGTTTACCAGTTAGAAATAAAGTTTCATCAGTTTACAAGTCAAAATAAAGTTTCAACAGATTATAAGTTAAAAGAAAAGTTCCAATAGTATGTGCATTAGAAATAACGTTTCAGCTGTTTGTATGTTAGAAATAAGATAAAGTTTCAATTGTGTGTACGTTAGAAATAAAGTTCTATCTGTTTCTATGATAGAAATAAAACAAAGTTTCAACCGTTAACAAGTTAAAAATAAAGTTTCAAGAGTTTACAAGTTAAAACTAATGTTTCAATAGTGTATGTATGTTAAGAATAAAGTTAGAACAGTTTACAAGCTGAAATAAAGTTTTAATAGTGTACACGTTGGAAATAAAGTTTTAATAGTTTATGTGCTTCAAAATAGAGTTATAACAGTTTATATGTTAGAAATAAAATGAAGTTTCAACAGTCTACAAGTTAAAAATAAAATTATAACTGTTTCAAGAGTTTACAAGTTAGAAATTAAGTTTCAATGGTGTATGCGTTAGAAATAAAGTTTTAGCTGTTTGTATATCAAAATAAAGTTTCAAGAGTTTACAAGTTAGAAATAAAATGAAGGTTCACCAGTTTACAAGTTAAGAATGAAGTTCTATCTGTTTGTATGTTAGAAATAAAACAAAGTTTCAACCGTTAACAAGTTAAAAATAAAGTTTTAAGAGTTACAAGTTAAAACTAATGTTTCAATAGTGTGTGTATGTTAAGAATAAAGTTTTATCTGTTTGTATGTTAGAAATAGAATGAAGTTTCACCAGTTTACAAGTTAAGAATAAAGTTCTATCTGTTTATATGTTAGAAATAAAATAAAGTTTCAATAGTTTGCAAGTTAAAAATAAAGTTTCAATAGTTTACAAGTTTTAAAATAAAGTTTAAATAGTGTGCAAGATAAAAAATAAAGTTTGAACAGTTTACAAGCTGAAATAAAGTTTTAATAGTGTACACGTTGGAAATAAAGTTTTAATAGTTTATGTGCTTCAAAATAGAGTTATAACAGTTTATATGTTAGAAATAAAATGAAGTTTCATCAGTTTACAAGTTAAGAATAAAGTTCTATCTGTTTGTATGATAGAAATAAAACAAAGTTTCAACCGTTTACAAGTTAAAATAAAGTTTCACCAGTGTACAAGTTAGAAATAAAGTTTCAATAGTGTATATGTTAGAAATAAAGTTTTAGCTGTTTGTATATGAAAAACTAAGTTTCAAGAGTTTACAAGTTAAAAAATAAAGTTTCAATGGTGTATACGTTAGAAATAAAGTTTTAGCTGTTTGTATATCAAAATAAAGTTTCAAGAGTTTACAAGTTAGAAATAAAGTTTCAACAGTGTGCACGTTAAGAATAAAGTTTCAATAGTGTGTATGTTAAGAATAAAGTTCTATCTGTTTATATGTTAGAAATAAAAATGAAGGTTCATCAGTTTACAAGTTAAGAATAAAGTTTTATCTGTTTGTATGTTAGAAATAAAATAAAGTTTCGACCGTTAACAAGTTAAAAATAAAGTTTCAGATTAAAATAAAGTTTCAATAGTGTGTATGATGGAAATAAAGTTTAAGCGCTTTGTGCGTCAGAAATAAAGTTTCAACCGTTTACAAGTTAAAAATAAAGTTTCAACAGTGTGTACGTTAAGAATAAAGTTCTATCTGTTTATATGTTAGAAATAAAAATAAAGGTTCACCAGTTTACAGGTTAAGAATAAAGTTTTATCTGCTTGTATGTCAGAAATGAAATAAAGTTTCACCAGTTTAAAAGTTAAGAATAAAGTTTCAATAGTGTGTATGTTAGAAATAAAGTTTCAATAGTGTGTATGTTAAGAATAAAGTTCTATCTGTTTATATGTTAGAAATAAAAATGAAGGTTCACCAGTTTGCAAGTTAAGAATAAAGTTTTATCTGCTTGCATGTCAGAAATGAAATAAAGTTTCACCAGTTTAAAAGTTAAGAATAAAGTTTCACCAGTTTAAAAGTTAAGAATAAAGTTTCAATAGTGTGTATGTTAAGAATAAAGTTCTATCTGTTTATATGTTAGAAATAAAATGAAGTTTCAATAGTGTGTATGTTAAGAATAAAGTTCTATCTGTTTATATGTTAGAAATAAAATGAAGGTTCACCAGTTTACAAGTTAAGAATAAATTTTATCTGTTTATATGTTAGAAATAAAATGAAGGTTCACCAGTTTACAAGTTAAGAATAAATTTTATCTGCTTGTATGTTAGAAATAAAATAAAGTTTCACTGATTTACAAGTTAAAAAATAAAGTTTCAATAGTTAACACGCTAAAAATAAAGTTTCAATAGTGTGTATGTTAAGAATAAAGTTCTATCTGTTTGTATATTAGAAAGAAAATGAAGGTTCATCAGTTTACAAGTTAATAATAAAGTTTTATCTGTTTGTATGTTAGAAATAAAACATAGTTTCAACCGTTGACAAGTTAAAAATAAAGTTTCAATAGTTTGCGAGTTAAAACTAATGTTTCAATAGTGCGTATGTTAAGAATAAAGTTTTATCTGTTTGTATGTTAGAAATAAAATGAAGCTTCGCCAGTTTACAAGTTTAGAATAAAGTTTTATCAGCTTGTATGTTAGAAATAAAATGAAGTTTCACCAGTTTACAAATTAAAAATAAAGTTTCAATAGTGTGTACGTTAGAAATAAAGTTTCAACCGTTTACAAGTTAAAATAAAGTTTCAACAGTGTCTACGTTAGAAATAAAGTTTTATCTGTTTGTAAAGTTCGATCGTAGGATTTACTAGTTTGCAAGTTAGACTCAGCATTCTACTAGTTGTAAATGAAAATAACGTTTCAACAGTTTACAGATTAAAATTAAGTTTCAATAGTGTGTATGATGGAAATAAAGTTTAAGCGCTTTGTGCGTTATAAATAAAGTTTCAGCCGTTGACAAGTTAAAAATAAAGTTTCAACAGTGTGTACGTTAGAAATAAAGTTTCAACAGTTTACAAGTTGAAAAATAAAGTTTCAACAGTGTGTACGTTAGAAATAAATGAAAGTAAGAACTTCATCGTATGAGTATTCAAAGCATGTTTTGTAAATCAAATGTGTGTAGTCCTGACATGATAGAATCGCGTTAGAAATAAAGTTTCAGCCGTTTACAAGTTAAAGATAAAGTTTCAACAGTGTGTACGTTAGAAATAAAGTTTTAGCTGTTTATATGTTAGAAACAAATAGACAAACGCGTTTGTCAAGCTTGATTCTATCATGTCAGGACTACACACATTTGATTTACAAAACATGTTTTGAATACTCATACGATGAAGTTCTTACTTTCATTTATTTCTAACGTACACACTGTTGAAACTTTATTTTTCAACTTGTAAACTGTGAAACTTTATTTTGTTTCTAACATATAAACAGCTAAAACTTTATTTCTAACGTACACACTGTTGAAACTTTATCTTTAACTTGTAAACGGCTGAAACTTTATTTCTAACGCGATTCTATCATGTCAGGACTACACACATTTGATTTACAAAACATGCTTTGAATACTCATACGATGAAGTTCTTACTTTCATTTATTTCTAACGTACACACTGTTGAAACTTTATTTTTCAACTTGTAAACTGTTGAAACTTTATTTCTAACGTACACACTGTTGAAACTTTATTTTTAACTTGTCAACGGCTGAAACTTTATTTCTAACGCACAAAGCGCTTAAACTTTATTTCCATCATACACACTATTGAAACTTAATTTTAATCTGTAAACTGTTGAAACGTTATTTTCATTTACAACTAGTAGAATGCTGAGTCTAACTTGCAAACTTGTAAATCCTACGATCGAACTTTACAAACAGATAAAACTTTATTTCTAACGTAGACACTGTTGAAACTTTATTTTAAACTTGTAAACGGTTGAAACTTTATTTCTAACGTACACACTATTGAAACTTTATTTTTAATTTGTAAACTGGTGAAACTTCATTTTATTTCTAACATACAAGCTGATAAAACTTTATTCTAAACTTGTAAACTGGCGAAGCTTCATTTTATTTCTAACATACAAACAGATAAAACTTTATTATTAACTTGTAAACTGATGAACCTTCATTTTCTTTCTAATATACAAACAGATAGAACTTTATTCTTAACATACACACTATTGAAACTTTATTTTTAACGTGTTAACTATTGAAACTTTATTTTTTAACTTGTAAATCGGTGAAACTTTATTTTATTTCTAACATACAAGCAGATAAAATTTATTCTTAACTTGTAAACTGGTGAACCTTCATTTTATTTCTAACATATAAACAGATAGAACTTTATTCTTAACATACACACTATTGAAACTTCATTTTATTTCTAACATATAAACAGATAGAACTTTATTCTTAACATACACACTATTGAAACTTTATTCTTAACTTTTAAACTGGTGAAACTTTATTCTTAACTTTTAAACTGGTGAAACTTTATTTCATTTCTGACATGCAAGCAGATAAAACTTTATTCTTAACTTGCAAACTGGTGAACCTTCATTTTTATTTCTAACATATAAACAGATAGAACTTTATTCTTAACATACACACTATTGAAACTTTATTTCTAACATACACACTATTGAAACTTTATTCTTAACTTTTAAACTGGTGAAACTTTATTTCATTTCTGACATACAAGCAGATAAAACTTTATTCTTAACCTGTAAACTGGTGAACCTTTATTTTTATTTCTAACATATAAACAGATAGAACTTTATTCTTAACGTACACACTGTTGAAACTTTATTTTTAACTTGTAAACGGTTGAAACTTTATTTCTGACGCACAAAGCGCTTAAACTTTATTTCCATCATACACACTATTGAAACTTTATTATAATCTGAAACTTTATTTTTAACTTGTTAACGGTCGAAACTTTATTTTATTTCTAACATACAAACAGATAAAACTTTATTCTTAACTTGTAAACTGATGAACCTTCATTTTTATTTCTAACATATAAACAGATAGAACTTTATTCTTAACATACACACTATTGAAACTTTATTCTTAACGTGCACACTGTTGAAACTTTATTTCTAACTTGTAAACTCTTGAAACTTTATTTTGATATACAAACAGCTAAAACTTTATTTCTAACGTATACACCATTGAAACTTTATTTTTTAACTTGTAAACTCTTGAAACTTAGTTTTTCATATACAAACAGCTAAAACTTTATTTCTAACATATACACTATTGAAACTTTATTTCTAACTTGTACACTGGTGAAACTTTATTTTAACTTGTAAACGGTTGAAACTTTGTTTTATTTCTATCATACAAACAGATAGAACTTTATTCTTAACTTGTAAACTGATGAAACTTCATTTTATTTCTAACATATAAACTGTTATAACTCTATTTTGAAGCACATAAACTATTAAAACTTTATTTCCAACGTGTACACTATTAAAACTTTATTTCAGCTTGTAAACTGTTCAAACTTTATTTTTTATCTTGCACACTATTTAAACTTTATTTTAAAACTTGTAAACTATTGAAACTTTATTTTTAACTTGCAAACTATTGAAACTTTATTTTATTTCTAACATATAAACAGATAGAACTTTATTCTTAACTTGTAAACTGGTGAAACTTCATTCTATTTCTAACATACAAACAGATAAAACTTTATTCTTAACATACACACACTATTGAAACATTAGTTTTAACTTGTAACTCTTAAAACTTTATTTTTAACTTGTTAACGGTTGAAACTTTGTTTTATTTCTAACATACAAACAGATAGAACTTCATTCTTAACTTGTAAACTGGTGAACCTTCATTTTATTTCTAACTTGTAAACTCTTGAAACTTTATTTTGATATACAAACAGCTAAAACTTTATTTCTAACGCATACACCATTGAAACTTAATTTCTAACTTGTAAACTCTTGAAACACTTATAATTTTATTTTTAACTTGTAGACTGTTGAAACTTTATTTTATTTCTAACATATAAAAAGATAGAACTTTATTCTTAACTTGTAAACTGGTGAAACTTCATTCTATTTCTAACATATAAACAGATAGAACTTTATTCTTAACTTATAAACTTAAAGAGATAGAACTTTATTCGTAACTTGTAAACTGGTGAAACTTCATTCTATTTCTAACATACAAACAGATAAAACTTTATTCTTAACATACACACACTATTGAAACATTAGTTAAACTTGTAAACTCTTAAAACTTTATTTTTAACTTGTTAACGGTTGAAACTTTGTTTTATTTCTAACATACAAACAGATAGAACTTTATTCTTAACTTGTAAACTGATGAAACTTCATTTTATTTCTAACATATAAACTGTTATAACTCTATTTTGAAGCACATAAACTATTAAAACTTTATTTCCAACGTGTACACTATTAAAACTTTATTTCAGCTTGTAAACTGTTCTAACTTTATTCTTAACATACATACACTATTGAAACATTAGTTTTAACTTGTAAACTCTTGAAACTTTATTTTTAACTTGTTAACGGTTGAAACTTTGTTTTATTTCTATCATAGAAACAGATAGAACTTTATTTCTAACGTACACACAATTGAAACTTTATCTTATTTCTAACATACAAACAGCTGAAACGTTATTTCTAATGCACATACTATTGGAACTTTTCTTTTAACTTATAATCTGTTGAAACTTTATTTTGACTTGTAAACTGATGAAACTTTATTTCTAACTGGTAAACTTTTGAAGTTTTATTTTTAACTTGTAATTGTTGAAGCTTTAATTTTAACTTGTAAACTGTTGAAACTTTATTTTTAACTTGTAAACGGTTGAAACTTTGTTTTATTTCTATCAGACAAACAGATAGAACTTTATTCTTAACTTGTAAACTGATGAAACTTCATTTTATTTCTAACATATAAACTGTTATAACTCTATTTTGAAGCACATAAACTATTAAAACTTTATTTCCAACGTGTACACTATTAAAACTTTATTTCAGCTTGTAAACTGTTCAAACTTTATTTTTTATCTTGCACACTATTTAAACTTTATTTTAAAACTTGTAAACTATTGAAACTTTATTTTTAACTTGCAAACTATTGAAACTTTATTTTATTTCTAACATATAAACAGATAGAACTTTATTCTTAACTTGTAAACTGGTGAAACTTCATTCTATTTCTAACATACAAACAGATAAAACTTTATTCTTAACATACACACACTATTGAAACATTAGTTTTAACTTGTAACTCTTAAAACTTTATTTTTAACTTGTTAACGGTTGAAACTTTGTTTTATTTCTAACATACAAACAGATAGAACTTCATTCTTAACTTGTAAACTGGTGAACCTTCATTTTATTTCTAACTTGTAAACTCTTGAAACTTTATTTTGATATACAAACAGCTAAAACTTTATTTCTAACGCATACACCATTGAAACTTAATTTCTAACTTGTAAACTCTTGAAACAGTTATAATTTTATTTTTAACTTGTAGACTGTTGAAACTTTATTTCTAACATATAAACTGTTATAACTCTATTTTGAAGCACATAAACTATTAAAACTTTATTTCCAACGTGTACACTATTAAAACTTTATTTCAGCTTGTAAACTGTTCTAACTTTATTCTTAACATACATACACTATTGAAACATTAGTTTTAACTTGTAAACTCTTGAAACTTTATTTTTAACTTGTTAACGGTTGAAACTTTGTTTTATTTCTATCATAGAAACAGATAGAACTTTATTTCTAACGTACACACAATTGAAACTTTATCTTATTTCTAACATACAAACAGCTGAAACGTTATTTCTAATGCACATACTATTGGAACTTTTCTTTTAACTTATAATCTGTTGAAACTTTATTTTGACTTGTAAACTGATGAAACTTTATTTCTAACTGGTAAACTTTTGAAGTTTTATTTTTAACTTGTAATTGTTGAAGCTTTAATTTTAACTTGTAAACTGTTGAAACTTTATTTTTAACTTGTAAACGGTTGAAACTTTGTTTTATTTCTATCAGACAAACAGATAGAACTTTATTCTTAACTTGTAAACTGATGAAACTTCATTTTATTTCTAACATATAAACTGTTATAACTCTATTTTGAAGCACATAAACTATTAAAACTTTATTTCCAACGTGTACACTATTAAAACTTTATTTCAGCTTGTAAACTGTTCAAACTTTATTTTTTATCTTGCACACTATTTAAACTTTATTTTAAAACTTGTAAACTATTGAAACTTTATTTTTAACTTGCAAACTATTGAAACTTTATTTTATTTCTAACATATAAACAGATAGAACTTTATTCTTAACTTGTAAACTGGTGAAACTTCATTCTATTTCTAACATACAAACAGATAAAACTTTATTCTTAACATACACACACACACACTATTGAAACTTTATTTTCAATCTGTAAACTGTTGAAACTATATCTTTCATTTACAAATAGTAGAACGCTTAGTCTAACTTGTAAATCTTAAAACATTTCATATGGACGATGATGATAATAGATGAAATAGTGTCAAATAAATTAAGATAGCTTACACTTCTGATACAGGGATAGCAATCGACTGCGATCCATGTGTAAAGAGCTTGTTAGACTACGGAAGAGAGAAGTGTGTTATGTTGCGTGTGGCGCGTGAGTGTCCTCCCATTTCATTCCATTCATCAATTCGTCTCATTGATAGAGACAGGTAGAACTCATGGTTCTCATAACGTATGCAATGGAAAGTTTTAGGCAACCTTCGACAGTTGGCTAAATGTCGCCCTGGCGCGAATGCATACTACGTTGAGACAGAGGCAATCACTTGCAAACATGACGCAGAGAGGTTTAACAAGATTGACCATTGCCGAATGTCCCCTGCGGTATACATAGCTACGGGTTTCACCGCCGCCCTTTACAGGAACGCCCGTCGAAAGGAAGTATTACACCGAACTTCATTTGCAACGTTCAAGTTGACTGATAGCAGATTCAACTTAATGATAGTATTCGCCAGTCCGAAGACTGCCCAGGGCAAACCGCGAGGAGGTTCTATCATGTCTTGCCCCATGGTGGCCCTTAAGAGAGCCGATGGTTCGTTCTCGGGAGTAACGTCATCTTACACCCTACCAATTCTGCTGAGAGAGTCTTTGACTCTCTCTTTGGTAGCACTGTCGACTTCCACACTAACTGGCACATGACTAAAAAGTGGAATGTAGCGCCATTCCGTTGGATTGACAACACTTGCTGTCATCGCATTACCAATCTGAGCAAGATTGTTGTGAACTCTGTCTTGCTCCTCTATTCTAGCAAATTCATCAAATAAATTTCGCGGTCTTAACTGTGGTCCGCGAGGAGAGTTGACTGCAGCGTTTGGCGTCTCCATGATTGAAATGAAATGGAATGAGAGGTAGTGGTTTATATACCCCTCTAATGTGATGTAACGTTCAAGTTGACTGATAGCAGATTCAACTTAATGATAGTATTCGCCAGTCTAAAGACTGCCCAGGGCAAACCGCGTGGAGGTTCTATCATGTCTTGCCCCATGGTGGCCCTTAAGAGAGCCGATGGTTCGTTCTCGGGAGTAACGTCATCTTACACCCTACCAATTCTGCTGAGAGAGTCTTTGACTCTCTCTTTGGTAGCACTGTCGACTTCCACACTAACT
This sequence comes from Prostheceraeus crozeri, assembly GCA_907163375.1. NCBI lineage: Eukaryota > Metazoa > Platyhelminthes > Polycladida > Euryleptidae > Prostheceraeus > Prostheceraeus crozeri. The sequence goes on along the minus strand of CAJQUW010001684.1, from coordinate 12,414 downwards.
GGTACATGGCTAAAAAGTGGAATGTAGCGCCATTCCGTTGGATTGACAGCAGTTGCTGTCATCGGATTGCCAATCCGAGCAAGATTATTAAAAACTCTGTCTTGCTCCTCTAGCCTGACAAACTCCTCAAATAAATTTCGCGGCCTTAACTGCGGTCCGCGAGGAGAGCTGACTTGACTGTTCGGCGTCTGCATGATTGAAATGAAATGAAATGAGAGGCAGTGGTTTATATACCCCTCTAACGCGACGCAACGTTCAAGTTGACTGATAGCAGATTCAACTTAATGATAGTATTCGCCAGTCCGAAGACTGCCCAGGGCAAAGCGCGTGGAGGCTCTATCATGTCTTGTCCCATAGTGGACGATTATACGGTAGTGTGTTAGTAGATTTCAATCACTGAAAAAGGAAGATGAGAATCATTTCATTTGTCTCATCAACGTTTATCATGGGAGCAATCATTGAAGGGGCATCTAATGAATTACATTTCACTCTACTCCATATCATAAAGACTAACCTTTGTCGAATGGCTGAAGTACTCTGACCTGGCGAGAGAAAACGTCACGTTGAGTATGAAGTCGAACGCCCAACATGAGCAACGGCTCAGAGGTTTCGGTCTAACAAACGACGAACAACCCGTGCAACACAATCCCTCTAAGGCAGTACCCGCCGTCCCGAAGGAACGCTCGAGCAAAGGAGGTATTACAGCGATGATGTGCTTTATGAGCAGAAGTGAATCTCTTGATAGCAAGAGACTATTCAACTAGATACCAAGTCAAAACAACCTGATAGCAGGACAAATGTATAGTCAGTAATTTACACTTAGTGAGGAATGATAGATTTGAGTGTAGTGAGTGGCACTCGATCCCGTCGACAGCCCGAAGGCCTTGTACTGATCACTAGGGAAGTGAGAGATCTTCCCCGATACCCGCTCTTTACAGCTGAAGACATCATTGTCACTGCCCCGAAGTGGTAACAGGAACGCCGAGTCAAAGGTAGTGATCAGTAGCTGGGATCTAACCCCTCAAAGCTGCCTTAGACTTAGCTAAATTTGAAATCTGATAGCAGATTTGAACTCAGCATACTTGAAAACCTTGAGGAAACATCCCAAGTTATTGCTTTGATCAGCTTGATAGCAAGCCGTAGAGAGCTTGATTCACCAGCGTTTTGCAATGGAGATGTTTAGAGGCCACCCATGACAAGATAGCTAAGACTCAACCGATTGGCGTTCAAAGTGCTACGTTGAGAGCTGTGTCAAATGCCCAACATGAGTTGCCCCAGCGGTTACGGTCTCAAATATGACACATTCCCTTGCCACACTTATCACTACGGCATCGTCCGCCGTCCCGAAGGAACACCCTGTCAGTGGAATATTACAGCAAAACTCTCCGTGTCTTGCTCGCTTTCAGTGAAAAGCCGCTTATAGCATGAGAAGACTGGCTCAGACATCATTAAAAATGCTTTCATTGACTTCAGCAGGGTCGAAAACCCCAGAAAACCTCCAAAAATAGTGAATTTAAATTTTTCAACTTTTTAGCACTACTTATGAAATTTTATAAGTAGTCCATCACTTAGGGCAGGTCAATAGCGACCGAACCTTTTTTGAATCAAGTCAAACGGACTTGTAGAAGCAAAGTTACAAGCCTTTAAAGTTTTGGAGTCTTTTATGGCCTGGAGACGAAGGCCATCTCCTGGCGAACCTCGAAGTCTGACGCCTTAGCTGATATCAGCAATGAAATTTTCTAAGTCGGTTTCTTACAGAAACTCGGGATTTGGAATGTCCGAAGCTATCATCGGAGCTCAGAGAGACGACCTACCTCTGACAATCGTTCTCCTCTAAATGAAAAGTCTCCGTCGGTTCCCAGCTTATATAGTGTGTGGCGATCAGCTGATGACGTAATACCCATCATCCAAACACTAAAAATCCCGTCTATCTCCGGTTCTAGTGCTCCGATTGAGCTGGAAATACACCATTTCCATGTAGAATTTGACGCTGAATCCGAATCTGCCCTCCGTTTTCCCATCCGATGCTTCGTTTTGGCTCTACAGTAGGCAGCCATCGCAAAAATTCTAACTGTCGTTTTTTCGAAAAATGTTGAACATTTTTCTCGCCGATTGACTTGAAACTCTCCGATTGACTTGAAACTCACCATACAGATAAAGAATTTCACGCTGATTCCAAATCTGAAATCCGTTTTCCAATCCGATGCTTCGTTTTGAAGCTAGAGCCCAAAACGTCCCAAATTCTAACTCTGTCGTTTTTCGCCAATGTCCCAAAATCTTAAATGGCGTCTCACATCTAAACGAAGACAGATAGGAACAAGCCGATTCTTTCACTGAATTTGTCTCACTCTTAGCTTTCAAACGAGCTATGGCACGACAAAATCCGTCCACTGGAAGCCAAAATCGAAGCAAGCTGTCCAGAGGGGGGGGGACGTCAGTGAAAATTTTTTCTCTCCGATTTCGCTGGAAACATCCTTCCGAACCCAAAATTTCACGTAGATTCCGAATCTGGCCTCCGTTTTCTCATCCGATGCTTCGTTTGGGCGCTACACACCAAAACATCCCAAATTCTAACTCTGTCGTTTTTTCGAAAAATGTTGAAAATTTTTTCTCACCGATTGACTTGAAACTCACCATACAGATAAAGAATTTCACGCTGATTCCAAATCTGAAATCCGTTTTCCAATCCGATGCTTCGTTTTGAAGCTAGAGCCCAAAACGTCCCAAATTCTAACTCTGTCGTTTTTCGCCAATGTCCCAAAATCTTAAATGGCGTCTCACATCTAAACGAAGACAGATAGGAACAAGCCGATTCTTTCACTGAATTTGTCTCACTCTTAGCTTTCAAACGAGCTATGGCACGACAAAATCCGTCCACTGGAAGCCAAAATCGAAGCAAGCTGTCCAGAGGGGGGGGGACGTCAGTGAAAATTTTTTCTCTCCGATTTCGCTGGAAACATCCTTCCTAACCCAAAATTTCACGTAGATTCCGAATCTGGCCTCCGTTTTCTCATCCGATGCTTCGTTTGGGCGCTACACACCCAAACGTCCCAAATTCTAACTCTGTCGTTTTTTCGAAAAATGTTGAAAATTTTTTCTCTCCGATTGACTTGAAACTCACCATACAGATAAAGAATTTCACGCTGATTCCAAATCTGAAATCCGTTTTCCAATCCGATGCTTCGTTTTGAAGCTACAGCCCAAAACGTCCCAAATTCTAACTCTGTCGTTTTTCGCCAATGTCCCAAAATCTTAAATGGCGTCTCACATCTAAACGAAGACAGATAGGAACAAGCCGATTCTTTCACTGAATTTGTCTCACTCTTAGCTTTCAAACGAGCTATGGCACGACAAAATCCGTCCACTGGAAGCCAAAATCGAAGCAAGCTGTCCAGAGGGGGGGGGACGTCAGTGAAAATTTTTTCTCTCCGATTTCGCTGGAAACATCCTTCCTAACCCAAAATTTCACGTAGATTCCGAATCTGGCCTCCGTTTTCTCATCCGATGCTTCGTTTGGGCGCTACAAACCAAAACGTCCCAAATTCTAACTCTGTCGTTTTTTCGAAAAATGTTGAAAATTTTTTCTCTCCGATTGACTTGAAACTCACCATACAGATAGAGAATTTCACGCTGATTCCAAATCTGAAATCCGTTTTCCCATCCGATGCTTCGTTTTGAAGCTAGAGCCCAAAACGTCCCAAATTCTAACTCTGTCGTTTTTCGCCAATGTCCCAAAATCTTAAATGGCGTCTCACATCTAAACGAAGACAGATAGGAACAAGCCGATTCTTTCACTGAATTTGTCTCACTCTTAGCTTTCAAACGAGCTATGGCACGACAAAATCCGTCCACTGGAAGCCAAAATCGAAGCAAGCTGTCCAGAGGGGGGGGGACGTCAGTGAAAATTTTTTCTCTCCGATTTCGCTGGAAACATCCTTCCTAACCCAAAATTTCACGTAGATTCCGAATCTGGCCTCCGTTTTCTCATCCGATGCTTCGTTTGGGCGCTACACACCAAAACATCCCAAATTCTAACTCTGTTAAAATTTTGAAGAAAAATTTTTTCTCACCGATTGACTTGAAACTCACCATACAGATAGAGAATTTCACGCTGATTCCAAATCTGAAATCCGTTTTCCAATCCGATGCTTCGTTTTGAAGCTAGAGCCCAAAACGTCCCAAATTCTAACTCTGTCGTTTTTCGCCAATGTCCCAAAATCTTAAATGGCGTCTCACATCTAAACGAAGACAGATAGGAACAAGCCGATTCTTTCACTGAATTTGTCTCACTCTTAGCTTTCAAACGAGCTATGGCACGACAAAATCCGTCCACTGGAAGCCAAAATCGAAGCAAGCTGTCCAGAGGGGGGGGGACGTCAGTGAAAATTTTTTCTCTCCGATTTCGCTGGAAACATCCTTCCTAACCCAAAATTTCACGTAGATTCCGAATCTGGCCTCCGTTTTCTCATCCGATGCTTCGTTTGGGCGCTACACACCAAAACATCCCAAATTCTAACTCTGTTAAAATTTTGAAGAAAAATTTTTTCTCACCGATTGACTTGAAACTCACCCTACCGATGCAGAATTTCACGCTGAACACGAATCCGACCTCCGTTTTCTCATCCGACCACTCCTTCCACTCGAAACAACCCATTTTACAACCCAACATTCAGCAGATTGCACCAAAAACATCACACACTATAGCCTCAAGACTAATCCTGGCGGTCGCCCAAGTCCACCACGACACTCTATCGTTCCAGAGGGGGGGGACTCAGACACGAAGCACCACGGCGGCCGACCACGACACTCTGCCGTTCCAGAGGGGGGGGGGCGCCGGTCGAGTGTTTGTCATTTGCTTACTACTGACATGATATGGCAAGCTGTACAGAACAGTCTTCACTTACCTGACATTTGACTTGACACCACAGAATTAGATTGTTTAATCGTATCACTTTGCTAGAAGTGCAAACTGATTCAAACAGATGGCACATGCAGGAACTTAGTAAGTGGGCAAAAAGAAATTTTTGATGCCTTACAGAGATAGGAAATATTGTCGTGCGTCGATTGCGGATTGCTTTGAATTCCTTCAAAATGCTCCGATCGCCACGGATCCTTCAGATTCGAAGAATTCAGATCATTGCGCAAAAGTTTTCTCGATAATGTTGGGCCCTCCGATCATTAATAAAAAAAGTTAGCAGGCGCACGAAAAAACGTTCACAAACTTCTCTGTAGAGCTTGACATCGACTGTGTGTCTCTTTGTTGTGTGATCCGTTGGATAACAGTCACTGAAACTTGCACACTTTGGCGTGTTTAATGTTGAACTGGCTGTTCATTGTTCGATTGCTATGGTATTTACTCAGCTGATTTTGCCATTTCATTTATGTTACATGTTCCAATGCTTCCCTTCTAGTCAAACGGAAGAAGAGACGACCTGTCTAATTCTGTGCTTGACACAGATAGCTGACACATGATAAGAACAGTAGTGGGAGAGACAAAAGAGCATCATTGAATTTGAAGACAATAACTAAATAAAACAGGACAAAGTTACCAGGGTAAGACCAGGCTATGTACAAAGTCTTTTTGATACACAAATCAGGCTTTAAATAATATAGACAAATAGCCTCTAAAATACGAAGGAGTGATACGTTCTCCGTTCTGCACGAAATACTGAATGAAGACGGGGCAAGTCTCGGATCACTGTCACAAACTTGTAAATGTCTTGTGATTGCACTGGATTGGGTTCTTGTAGAACGAGGAGGACATTTTGTAGGCTTTTCCAACCATTTTGGGACATGTTCCTTTAATAGTTCTCTACATTCCGCAGTTATCTTTGCTTTTCTGTAATGAAACTACACTTTATAGTTTGATAACTTGACTTTAAATTATTTCGTGTTGGCATTTTGTTATTTATTCCTTGCTAAGTGAAACGAGTAACGATTAAAGCAAGGCGTAGTATGGGAAGGTGGGGCACATTGAATCACTAGCCGTGTCTGCGGAACTATGAATAGTGGTGGCTTTATGTTTTAGGACTTATGCAGTAGACGCCACTGAAATGCAATATTCTCATTCTGATCCTCAATAGCAAAATGTTACACAACAACATTTGATGTATTTTTCTTATTTCAATAATGCGTAATTTAACAACTTTGCTACTTTCTCCTATGTATACTGGAACTCACATTACAGGCTATTTCGTAATGTTTTTCGTATTGTTTTGAAGGCACTGCAGTTTTTTGAATGGCACAATTTAGATGAATGGTTGTAATGACAGAAGTAATTTCTTGAAGTTTTGAGTTTTCACCATCCTTTACTTCTTTTTATCTTTATATTTTTTATGCATGTATTTTTCTTTGTATTCCTTTTTACATACAGTATCGTATGTATTCGTACAGTATGCTTTGATTTTACTTTGCAAATGTTCAGATTCGCATCGATTTTAATGTGCATGTTTGCATCTCTCTTGCATGATTGACTTGTTCAATTACGTGTCAAAGTGCATTTCGTTATTGATCCACTGTCAATTTCTTTGTGACCACGACGCGAACTCTGTTGCTGTCTAGTGTAGAATTTCTTGCCTAAGGCCTAAGCCACATTGAAAGCAAACCAAACACGAGCGTCCGAGCGTCTCGAGCAAACGCATGTCCGCAAGCTATTAATCGCCATCGTTTGCTTTGCTCGCATTGTGGCAGTCTACAACTGTTGTAATGATGACTTTATATTTGCTGCAAAACGCTTTGCTCGGAAACGCTTGGAAAAGCTCGCAGTGTGGCTGAGGCCTAAGCCATTTCGCATTGAGAAAGCCTACGGGTGAAACGTTTGTGAGATAATGACGATAAGTTGATTTGTGTCCGCAGAAACATCTTGCTTTGTCTTTCATAAGGATTCCGGACGTGAAAACCACTGTACATACGAGCAAACATAATAATGATTTCAACTGTTATGCTCTCCATCATTATTTTCACAGGAATTCCCGAAATTTCATTGAACATAGTTCATAGTGCCCCACTTAGATACTCACATTTACTTTTACTGAGAGAAAGAATTATGATTTACAAGCTTTGACATGTGACTATGTTCAAAATTAGTCTACAACGCTACAGATTAATTATTTAGGAATATTTGAGCATTCACAACACTCGCTTTTGTGTACTGCAACTCTTTTCGAGAACAAGACAGCAGAGTGGTGTTAATAGCTCTTGATAATCTGTGAATAATTGATTCAGAACGATGTAAAAACCAATCAAGTGAAGAGAATCATTCCCAGGAGGATCTAGAAGAGGAGTCATATCCCGATTTCACTGCGTTAAAGATCAAGAAGTAAGTAATTGAAATTGTAGGTAGTTAAAACAAAGGCAGTCAATACTAGAAAACATGTGGCAAAGCGTAGTAGACCTGTTGGCATCAACATGCATTAGATCAAGGAATTCAGTATATAACTTTACAGACATAGCCCAAAATTTCCCGACATTCATCGAAGCCCTGAATTGATAGTCAGTCATCTCAATTTCAAATGATGTGGGTTTAAATGCACTGGAATCCTCCAATTGCTGGTAAAACAAATTGAATCGCTAATGTTTTTCGCTTTGTTTTTTTGTGATTTCACAGTTTTTGTCTAGACCTACTCGTGTCTTGTATGTAGGCCAATGTGTTAATTGATGATTATAATGGTAAATACAACATTGTATATCAATGCATTTATCATTAATGCTCATGCCAAGGCTCTTTTATATTGAATCATGTTATCAATCTGAGAGCTTTGAGCACTTATCCTTCAGAAATTATCATGTAGGCCTACTTTTTCATGTCAAACAGATGCCATCCTTTTTGCCAATGAATCCAAAATGTATGGATGCTATTGCTTGATTTTGGTAATTTATGAACTGAAACTATAGATCTGATACATTAAGACTAATAAGGTTGATCAAGAGAATATTAAGTGAAGGCGGTTCAATGTGCCTCATTACCACTTTGGTATAAAATTTCAAATTCAAATTGTGAAGAGATAAAATGTTGCAGGAGCGTCCAACAATTCATTGAGTGCTTTGTGTAGCCTCAATTTTTCATTACAGTTTGATATTGGCTATTTTTATTTACTTCATTCAAACTATTGAGAAGGTTCAAAAACATGTTCAATGTGTCCCATCTAGGGGTCGCATTACTGGTATTACCGAAGCCAGTAATACCGGTAATTGTGATTTTTTTCATTACCGAATTACCGGTTTTTTTCAAATGAAATTACCGGTTTTCGAAGGTGTAATTCAAACCATTCTTCCTACTTATTCATTGCAGCCAAAGGTGACATGGAAGGCGATTACAGTAGGCCTACAATAATGCAGATCATCTGAGTTGTTCGATTAGAGGAGACACACTCACACACCACTGCGCGCTACACACAATCTCTACATAGACTATGGTAGGAGGCAGTCACATCAGGTCGGATTTCTGTAGTCTTATGATCTCATGGAAGGCGGTTGGCATACGCTTCATACAATGCAGCGTCTGACAATTTTCAACCTGATTGCAGCTAGTGCATGCAGGAGAAAGGAGAATTACCAATGACAGTCCGAAACTCAAGCTTTTGGGAGTACTGATTCAGTTCACGTGAATTTTGTAGAGCGAATAGTCGAGGTCAAACGGATGACGATTTCAATGCTTACGGCAGTTCGCCTTAAGGACATCATTACTGAACACTTCTTTTTTGTGTTTATCGAATGTCATGAAGTCTACGAGCTTCAAAACCGACGGCATTTGGCGATTCTATGATCGGGAAGATTCTGGAGGCAAACCGGGTCAACATGCACAGTGCAAAGAATGCAAAAAAGTAATGAAGTGCGTCGGAGGCTCAACAAGTGGATTACATCACCATCAGAAAAGTTTTCACAACGTCGATACATTGAAGAGATCAGTGGCATGTGAAAAGACTGATATTAGTGACACACCGCCTAAAGCTAAAATTACCAACTTCTTCCAATTCAAAATTACATTGAACGAAACACTTTCTCGAATGACAGCGCTTGATGGCATTGCCTTCAGTGTGTTTGCAACATCAAAGGATTTACGTCGTGCTCTTATGTGCCTTTATAAGGACTTATCAACGTCCGCGAATGGTGTGAAGCTCCGTGTCTACGCTCATGCTACTGAACTTAGACAGACTATCACGACGCAAATTGACGAGGATTTACGAGCTGGAAAACGGTTCAGTCTCACATTCGACGAGTAGACTTCGATTCGGAACGTTAGATACCTGAACATTAATCTACATTCGACCACTTCTTCGCGATTGGTGTATAATCTCGAACAGGTGAGAATAATGGGAACGTTTTCTGCTGAACAATGCCAGTCGGCATTACGCGTCAAACTGCAAGAGTTCCATCTTAATCTGGATACCGACGTTGTCTGTGTGACGACAGATGGATGCAGCATGATGATCAAACTCGGTAGACTGCTTTCATGTCCTCAGCAACTGTGCTACAATCATGGAATACAACTTGCTGTTCTAGACGTTCTGTACCGAAAGAAAGCTGCTCAAGATTGTGATGCAGATGACTTTCAACCTGTTGAGGGCTTTGAATTTGACTCTGACTCAGACGTGGATGATTCCTCAAGTAATCTTGTCTTAGAAGAATCCTACACTGATGTTCCACTTCCATTCAAGGACGATACTATTGAAGAAGCCATCGATAAAGTTCGTTCAATCGTCAAGACGTTCCACAAATCTCCTAAGAACAATGAAGTTCTACGGCGTTATATGTCTGACGACGGTCTCAGTGTGTCGTCTCTCATTCTAGATTGCAAAACGCGTTGGAATAGTCTCGCCGATATGCTAGAGCGTATAATTGTTTCCCGCCAGTGCATTCTAAAAGCGCAGATCGACATACAATTGCCAGAGGATAAGAAACTATCCGATTAGGATTTCAAAACTGTGCAACACATTTTCAATGCATTGAAACCGGTGAAGTTGGCTGTTACTTCCCCATCTCGTCGAGATGCAACCTTCTTACTGCTGAAGGCGTCATCAAGTTTGTATTCAATGCACTTGACAGTAAAGGAAGCACATTGGCCAAACAAATGAAACAGGCTATTGAAGAGCGTGTTGTACAAGATCAATACTCCAAAGAATCTGTCATATTGCAATACCTTCACAGTCCTCAAGCCAAATTACAAAAGAAGGCGGCTGTAAAAGCGTACTGCTGTGAACTTTTGAAGAGGATGAATTCGCCGAAAATGGATGTACGAGCCCAGAGTATAACAATTGCAACGATATACAGGAATCCTCTGAAGAGCCAAATTTTTCCCTAGTAGAAAATCTTGAACGGGCGATCGCAGACTGACTGAAGAAGAATGTTACAGATTCGTCAATCACCGGCACCAATGATTTCAGTGCAGTCATTGCACCTGAGCTCACATCTGCTGAGCAAAGCGGCAAACTTGGAGTCTATCTTCAGCGGGTCTATGACCATTTGCTCACCATACCACCCAAGGCACCCACATCAGTTAAGTCTGAGAGAGCATTTTCTACAGCCGGATACTTCTGTAATAAAAAAAAATAAACTGCGCAGTCGCCTTTCCGACAAAACGTTGGAGTGCTATGTTTTCTTCGTGCGAATTTGCTTTTGAAGGAATGTTGTAAGTGACTGCCAGTAATGTTTGATGTTGGTTGTCGTATTGTTTGATGCACCGATATTTTGTTCTCATAATTAGACTTTTCTGAAACGCATTCGCAAAAAGCTTTTCCTTGTGTTACTCGTTCGATGATCCGTGGTGTGAGGCAAGCAGTGAAATAAGTCTTCTGTAGATTGCAATAATTTAAATCAGTGTCTGTTTCGAAAAATAGATTTTATCCACGTACTGTATGTAGGGCCTTCTAACGCACATGTACATGTAATTAGTATTTTCTCTGCCTTGTCAGATGCAATATTAGTTATCAGAAAACCGGTAATTACCGGTATTACCGGTTTTGTCGCAACTGGATTGCCGAATCACCGGTTTTCCAAAAATACCCCGCTAATGCGACCCCTAGTCCCATCCTCTACGTTCATAATTTCTCTGATCAAGGACGAATAGAAAATAATGAAGTTTATTATCGTCTAGTCTTTTCTGCTCTGATGTAGGCCTACTGATAGCTTCGTCTCCCCCTGCGTTATGACCACTCACGCACGTAGTCATAGACGTCGACCGATTAATCCAAATGTCATCGATAGTGTGAATGATCATGCATGATCAAGCACAGTATGCATCACTTCCTCGCGTCAGCAGTATACTGACTTCAAGAATTGCACTTAGCAAGTTAGTGAATCTTTCGACGAGCATTCATTAAATATCAAACAAACACTCTACTGGCAAATCGCTTCAGTTAGTGCACCAGCATTAATTAATAAATGCACTGCTTTTTGCAAACAAAATGTAAATAGAATAATCAAACATTGAATTGCATCCTCAGTTGAAAAGTGAGAACAGACTTGAATAGCTACCATTTCATCCAATATCAGGAATCACCAGCAGACCTAGCTAGCTCACATCTCTCAACATCGACACAACTCACTGTTTTAAGTTGTAGCCATGACCGGGTCTCATTTTTCAATTGAGGATGCAACTCAATATTTGATTATTCTATTTACACACTTACTTGAAATCAGATCGATTATGGAAGCACCAATCTGCTCTGTCAGCTTTCAAGTTACAGTAGACCGAGCGACCAAATCTAGCAATGACAAACTGTCCGCAGAATTCTAAAATTGAAGCAGTAGTGAAAACTGTGCCCTACTTGCGACGGATAGGTACATGGATGGGTACATGTATAATTTAGTGTTATCAATAGGTACATGGATAGGAACATGTATAATTCAGTGTTATGAATAGGAACAAGTATGAGATCTGTTTTACTGGATAGGTACATGTGTTTGGTACAATCGGTTGAGTACACTGTGTTTCGGAACGTCTATGATCGAACTTGTGTGGTTTGGTTCTGAGCACTTGGGTACGTACCGATAGACGTCCGTTGTTTGATTTTGAATGGGTTTGCTCAATTGCGACTATTGTGACAATTATTTTAAATGTAGCAATATTTAGATGTGAAACTTTAATGTGCAGCTATGATTTAGTTGCTCCCCAATAAGAAAACCAATTCCAGAACTATGTTTAAAATGAAAAAGACAAGAGATTTACAATGTAAGTTTAATTTAAGCGTGAAAAATAAATGATGGGTACAGATCACGTCCCTCAGGCGACTCCATGATCTTCAGGAAGTCATCACACCATTCATGAAATGTCTGATTGTTGCTAAAGTCATGGTCACACTCGTGTACCGGACACTTCACTGGTAGTCCACTCCGCCTTTGAAGTGCTGACACAGTCAAGGTTTTCCACAGGGCCACTTTGCAGCCGCAACAGAGATGCATGGTCATATCCAACTG